>JAJJMC010014740.1:146355-220140 GCA_023531435.1 Papaver californicum | reverse complement strand
TTTTTTGGTAATAAATCACTTTTAATTCCAACATAAAGATTGATAAGGTAAAAATTAGGGGCAAGGTATATATACACAGATAAGTAACTGTTTTTTACCTTATCAACAGGGGGTCCATTGGAACCCCCGCCACTTACGAATCAAGGGAACATTCTCCTCCTTTTCTTTCTTCTCTTTTTCCTCCTCCTCTTCACCCTCCTCTTCCTCTTCCGAAAGAACGACAAGTCGCTGGCGATTCTCGTACCAAATTAACTCCCAAGGATGATAACTAGAGAGATGATCGTGAATAAGATCCACTCTACAAACGAGAACATTGATGTTCGGAGAAACCCAACCAAAAATATAAGGGCCTTCGATAACAATGGGGCACTTAAACCAATTGTTATCAGTAGACTTACGAAGATTTCTGTTAGAGGTAACAGTAAGGGGATCTTCATCCAGGAATGTAGGGACCAGTGAACGAAGTGTCCCTATTGCGCTTAATGATGAGGCCCCACCCTTGGAACTTCTGAGGAGACTGAGGAGAGCGATAATTAAGAAGAAACTTACCAGGACTGTACAAAGATTGATCTCTACTCGCAACATACGGAGATGAAGTAACTAAACGATCAGGTCGAGGAGTACAACGACCCTGGCTTCTTCGAGCAGCTTCGCGAAGTAAATACCACAAGTTAGCAGAGTATTAAAAGATCGCACGCGCAGGATTGTTATGAGCGAGAACTTCGTACTCAAAAGAATCCCTCGGATCATACAGAGGAAACCTCAAACAAGCATTCAACTGGCCCTCATAAACAATGATCCTATTTGGAGAGAAACTTTGTGTAGCAAGGTCAAGAGACATTACACCTTTGGAGCCGTTCGGATCAGCATAAGAAATCCTGAATCTATGAAGATTATGTTTTTCAACAAGGCGTTGAAGATACTGATGCTCTTGTTCCAACAGAGATGGTTTGCGCAACCTCCTGAAAGAAACATGGGAGAAAAGAATCAAATACAAAAGAAAATAAAACATGCAAGGAAGAACAATAAGAAGACCAATAAGAAAGTTAAGTTTCTTCTTTAAGATCTACATGTGATCTGTTGCAAAAATAATTGATTTAGGATAAACATTTAGTATCTCGAGTCGGCTATCAGATCTAGGGTTTATAACTTGTTTTTTTTCTAATCACAATCATTGGATCTACATTCAATATCACGAATCATGGGGGCCACTGAGGAACACTCGCTAAAGAGTACAAAAACATCACCTTTTATAGTGCAGAATCTCGAGTAAGCAGCGATGGTGTCAAGAGCAGAGAGAGAGTCCCAAATAAAGAGAACTAGGATGAAAGCTAGTAAGGTAGTGAATCCGAGAAAGGACCCACAAATGGATGAAACGGTAAGAGGAGCTCGTGATGATGAAGGAAGAGTGAGCCTTGTGCGAAGTGTTTCTCTCAGGAACATTAGAGAAGAAGAGTTTAGAGTGGAATCCTTTGTATCCAGTGATGGAGATCAGTCTGATGCTGAGCAAGAGATGACGATGGAAGAAATGAAACCGAAGCTCATCAAAATAAGAGAAACAAAAAAGAAATTGGCTCAGGAGCGAGAGCTACTAAAAAAGAAAAATTTGGAACTCGAAGAAGGGAACTAAAAATTTCAGAATGGAATTCCAGAAAAGTCAGAATCATCAGTGGCACATACAAACAAGTATCAAGAGCCGACAAAGAAGTGAAGAGGAAATCACGAAGATAGCCCAGAAAAGTGCGATGCGAGAAAACATCAAGAAGAAATGGAACATCAATCGAAGAAGGACAAAGAGACAATTGTGAATCAAAAAGTGCTGAAGGAATTAAAACATATAAGAGCCATGATTCAGGGCTTCCAGAATGACGGAAAGTGCAGCAGCTAACTGACGCATTGACAGAGGCGAAACGGTCACCCTAGTGTGGATATTCTGTATGCATCTCTGCCTCATAAATGCATGATGCCATCTTTTGGGAGCATTTTCGTCGGAACTGGAAATGCCATATAACACATTAAGGCATATCAACGATCATTACTGCAATAGGAAGATCGAGATAAAGTAATATGCAAATACTTTTCATCAAGTTTAGAGGGAGAGGCACTGGCATGGTTCGACGTTCTTCCAGAATACTCCGTCATATCCTTTCGAGAACTGGAAAAAGTGTTCCTCGCACCCTACATGCATAACAATCTGTTAAGACCAAGAGTTAAAAAGATATTCATCCTGAAACGAAGGCCATGAGAAAGTCTACGAAACTTAGTAAATAGATGGAGGACTTTGTGTAGTGAAGTTATGGGCCACGAGTCTGAAACAAATTTTGTTCGGGGATTCGTAAATGCGTTGTTCCCAACCAATCAACTGTATATGGCCATATTCAAGCACAAGAATACATTAACCTTGCAAGAACTTTGGAAATTTTAAGAGGAGTAAATAGCTTTAGAGATGATACATAAAGAGGTAGCTTCGCAGCCTGCGGTGACGAAGGAGGTCATCTTCCGAAATCCAACGAGTACCCAGCGAGTCACAAATACAATCAATGATGTACCACAGGTAGATTACAGAGATATCTATCGGGAAGAGCGACAACGAGCACCCCAGCAAACACTACACCAAATTCAAGGATTAGTAACTAGATTTTGCAACAGCTTCCCATGTTGCAAACGGATCAGAGTTGCACATGTGCCATCCGTGAGTGTGGCTGGGAATACTTTGTTTTGAACTTGTGTCAATCCCATGTGTGATTCCATATACCTACATCATCCGCCCGATATCTTCGAGATAAGTAAGGCATCTGAAACCCAGTTTATACCCTGGATTTCTATTCCTTCTCATCTCATCTCTCAGACTTTGCAGCCAAAATCATTTCTAATTTAATTTCTTGCTCTCAATCCCACCCTCTTTCGAAAAATAAAATCATTCGATCAATGTTTTCAAATCATTCAAATGAAAACCTAGGTTCTTCATCAATGTCTGCTGCATCTTTGATTATCTATAAAATTGAAAACCAAAACCTTACCCCTAACCTAGATTTACTTAAAACAGATCTGATGTTTCTGATGAACAGGTAGATCAGGCTTGGATAATAATATTTTCTATTGTTATTGTGTTTCTGATTTTGGGTTGTAGCTGTTGATATTTATGAAAGGGGGTAATCTTATTAATGTATGGTAGCTCTAAAGCTTCAATCGATGTTCTGCAATCAATTGTGGTGGTTAGTATTCAGTGATTTTTTTGAGTGTTAGGCTTTTTTAATTGAGAAATTGTGATTTATGAACATATTATAATCAAGCTATTGTGATTTAGTAATCCTAAATTTGAAATGATTAGACATGATGTTGTGGAACTACTGTTGTTGTAAGTTTATCAGATCTATCATTTAGCTTGTCCTGCTTCTCCTGTTCATTACAAATTCAATCCTTTCAAGACTATCATATCCTTTTTCACATTTTGATTTTTTGATTTTTTTTTAAATTTCTTGATTATTATTGTGAATTTTTTTCTTGTTTGGGCATCCTTGACTTTTGTTTCATACAAGACAAATGTGGTTGGAACATTGAATGTGCTGGGATTAGCTAAAAGAGTTGGTGGTAGATTTTTGTTGACAAGTACTAGTGAGGTTTATGGTGATCCTCTACAACATCCTCAAGTTGAAACTTACTGGGGAAATGTCAATCCAATTGGTACATTTCACATACTTTTTTCTGTTTGTTTCTTCATTTGAATCTGCTCATTGTATGCATACTTTTTTTTGTATGCGTACTTTATTCTAGGGAAATTGTTGTTTTTCATGTACTCACAGTAAATCGAATCTGACACACATGGTATGTACTAGTTGGTTGGTTCTGAGTTTTCTTATAAACAAAAAGTGACGTGGTTTTGGACTTTGGATAGGTGTGAGGAGTTGTTATGACGAAGGAAAAGGATTGCAGAAACTTTGGCAATGGATTACCACAGAGGTGCTGCTGTTGAGGTAATTTTTTTGTTTGTCTTTTTTATATTCAAATTGAGTTTTTAAAACGAAAATGAAGTTAAATTTGGTGCTTTTATTTAGGTTGTGCAGGTGAGAATTGCTAGGATCTTCAACACATATACACCACGAATGTGTATCGATGATGGTCGAGTTGTCAGTAATTTTGTTGCTCAGGTTGGATGATTACGTTTATGACTTGTATGCTGTGAAGGATGAGATGGACACAACTGAAGAAGAAGATGCTCTGAACGCATATCCACTGTAAGAATTGCTGCTCATCCTGCTTGACTTTGAATTGTAGAGGATTATCTTATGATTTCTTATGTTCTGTTTTCTATTTTTTCTTGGTAAATCCATCTGAAGTGGCGACGACTCTCTGCATGAGAGCTGCTGATATGCTTTAATAGTTGTGTTGTTTTTCATTGTTCTGTCCTAATTGCTTGAAATCTTAAATGCTTGTCTCATTGTTCTATCAATCAAATCTTTAATTTGCTGTGAATCTTCTTCTTTAGATACATCAGCAACAACAACCTTTTGAATTCTCAGTCTGCACAAGGCCCTGGCAATCATCAATGAGAGTTGCTTCATGTCGAGTAAGATTTATGCACAGAGAAATGTCCATTGTATAACCTGTATCTAGAGCAATCCAGAGGACATCCAATGTGAGAGTTCTTTTTTCTTCAAGTCATTTTGTAAGATTACCTTGGTGTGATACTGAATATATATATATATATATATATATATATATATATATATATATATATATCCAAATGACAATCCTTCATATTATTTTTTTGATGTGTTTCTTATCATGGTGATAAATTCTAAGAAAGATTACTTTGTTGATAACTTTGTTGGATTAGTTTGATTTTCAAATGAACATGGGAAACTTGATTTTGTTGCAGGGGAATGTAGTGGTTTTAAGCAGGTTTGACCTGGTTTTGAACCTGGTCAAAACCACTCTTCTTTTATGTTGCAAAAATTTTGCAACTGTCAAAAGCTGTGCGAAATTCAGTTTTGCAACAGCTCATAAGATGCGAATCAAAAAAATGGCAACAGTTAAGCTGTTGTGACCCGCTGTTGCAACATTAAATTTGCGACGGTAATGTAACTTGTAAAATTCTGCAACACCGTATTTGGAAGAGTCTTATGCTGTTGCAAGCCCATTTTGTAACAGAAATATACCGTTACGAAATACTAAAATTGGTGTAGTGAAAGCATGCAGTCAGGAAGAAATTGGCCAAGCAATGATGCCGGAAGATTCCAGAAACAGTGAGAGCATCCATCTCATCTCGCCGAGGCAGAATCAATGACCAAAGATTCGATGCGCGAAGACCAAATGCCCCCAAGTTTGAGAACTTAAAGCTACCAAAGCTGAGCGTACCATTGGCGGAAATCATGCGGCACATTGAAGAAACGAAGTCTGCAAACATTCCATATCCACACAACAGAGGGGTACATCCGCCCCTCTCCAGGTATAGTAACCAAATTTGCGAATATCATTAATTTCATGGCCATACTACTGACAATTGCAGGAATGTGCAAAGGATAGTGTTACGCTTGATAGAATAGGGAAAGCTTCGGGAGTTCTTGGGAGATCTGCCCTCGCCACCGCCTTTGCGCGTAGAGCCAGAAGCACTGCTAGTGCATAAGATCGGTATTGAGCGAGGAACCAATTATCTGCGATGTATTTCCATCATCCATTTAGCGAGAACCGAGGCAAACTTCTACACCAACATCATGAGTAGGGTTCACAAGCGAGACCGCGATTGAAAGATCTTCAGTGCCGAGAAAGCCCAGCCTTTAGAGAAATGGATGGTGCAGCCAATCGTTTTTTCAGTATCCAAAGCACTGGAGAATGGGAAATCGCATACGGATCCTCTAGTGTTCACTTTAAAAATGAACAAATCGGCAGTAGGTAAAGTCTTGGTGGACATAGGAAGTTCAGTGGATATTTTTTTCTACAGCACGTTCAAGCAAATGAACTTGGATTCCGTGCTTATTCCGTCAACCTACAACATTTACGGATTCAATGGAGCACCCTCGAGGCCGAAAGGAGAGTTCACCATGGTGATATATCATGGGAAAATGGAAACAATTACTACTTTCTGTGTAGTTGATGTTGATTTGTGTTATAGTGCCATCGTTGGGAGACCATGGGTCCATGGAATCAAATGAATAGCCTTAACTTATCCTCAATGTTTGTGTTTCCCAACACCGGATGGAGTAGCCAAAGTAAAAGGAAATCCTGCTGAATCGAAGTATTGCAATGATGTAGATGTTCGCTAGTATGAAGAGCGAGATGACAAAATCAACGAAGAAAATAAAGCAAAAACGAAACAAGCCAAAGAAAACAAGAAGGATCAAGAAATGCAGGTGTATGAGGTGAATGTGGCGAAAGGAAATGGACTACCTAGCGAGGACCCGAGCAAGGAAGGCTCGCCAACGTAGCAATTAAAGGGCCCAACCCCCCCTCGGAGAATCAATGATGAATTTTACAGCAATAGATCCTACTCGAGACGTAAATTTGGGATCCGAAGAGGAGCCAAAAGTAGTAAAGATAGGTACGAAGCTAAGCGAGAGTGAGGGGAAGAAGTTGGAGGATTTTATGCGAGAGTATGTGGATGTATTCCCATGGAAGATGGAAGACATGCCAGGGATAGATCCCTCGGTAGCATGCCATAGGTTAGATATTGACCAAAAGATGAAGCCTTTCAAGCAGAGAATCAGGAAGGTTGCGACGGTATATCACGAAGCAATCGAAGTGGAGCTGAAGAGAATGAGTGAAGCAGGAATTATCAGACCGGCGAAATACCCACAGTGGATCGCGAATATGGTAATTGTTCCGAAGAAAAATAAAGGAATTAGGATTTGCATTGATTTCATTGATTTAAACAAAGCTTGCACGAAAGATATTTTCCCTATTCAAGATATACCACAAATGGTAGAATCAGCGACAAGATACGAAACTCTCTCCATCATGGATGGATATTCAGGATATAATCAGATACCACTCGCTGAAGAGGACCAGGAATATACCTATTTCTTTACCCCAAGAGTATTGTATTGTTATACAAGAATGCCTTTTGGGTTGAAGAATGCAGTGGCTACTTATCAGTGAATGGTGGAGAAATTATTTGCTCAGTGGGTTCACTCTACGCTGGAGGTGAATGTGGACGAAATGTTGGTAAAAAGTGGAAAATCTGAAGATCATGTTCAGGACCTGAAAGAAATTTTTGATCAAATGCGCAAGTTCAAGATGAAAATTAATCCTGCGAAGTGTATCTTTGGTGTAGCTTCGGGAAATTTTTTGGGGTACATAATGTCAAAGAATAGGATAGAGGTTGATCCAGCAAAAGTACAAGCAATCAGGGACATGACAACACCAGCGACACTAAAGGATCTGCAAAAACTCAATGGGCAACTCGCAGCTTTGGGAATATTCATCGCCAGGTCTTCTGATAAATGCAAGCTATTTTTTGATACGTTAAAGAAATGAGCTAAATTCGCATGGACAAAGGAATGCGAACAAGCACTTCAAAGCATTAAAGAGTATTTGGAGTATTTATCCGTTTTACAAAGACCTGAACCAAGGGAGATGCTCTTGGTATACCTCGTAGCAACTTCGGACGCCATTAGCACGGTATTGGTCTGAACTGATGAAGGATCGAAAAAACCCATAAACTATATCATCAAAACACTTGGATCAGCAGAAGGAAATTACACAGAGATTGAGCAGTTGATACTAGCATTGGTATATGTAACTCAGAAGCTACGAACCTACTTCCAAGCCCACCCCATCAAAGTAATGACGAAGACACCTATTTATTCAGTACTAAAAAGTTCTCAACGAGTTGGGAGAGTCTCGAAGTGGAATGCACAAATAGAACAATTTGGTGTAGAGTATGGAATATTAACGTCTGCAAAATCTTAGGTCATCGTTAATTTTCTGGTCGACTTTCCCCTGGAAGAAGATAAAGATGTAGAAGAAATACTAAATTCGAAAAAAGATCTCACAGATTCTAAAGACTTGCTCAAAGAAAATCGTTCAACCAGATAGGAAATATTTTTCGATGGATCCTCAAACAGCAAGGGAAAAGGAATCGGCATAGTATTTACTTCTCCAAAAGGAACGAGAATTGTCAGAGCTAGAATTTTCAGCAACCAACAATGAGACTGAGTACGAAGCGATGATACAAGCACTCAGGTTGGCAATTGAGATGAATCTCGATGACATCGGACTTACAAGTGACTCTCAGTTGGTGGTTCGACAGATAGATGGAAGGTATCAAACATTCGACCCATCACTTTTAAGATATCGAAAAGGGGCAAAGCATTATACATCTCAAATTCCGAATATCAAGTGGAGACACATCTTCCAAAAAGATAATAGATTGGTTGATGCATTGGATTTCGTATCTCTAATGACGAGTGATCTTGAGACTACCTTGGTGGAAATAAAGTGTCTACGATACCGATCAGAAGAGCAAGTGGTCGCAAGTATAGAAACATTGGCAATTTGGGCGGTGAAGAAGGAGTGGATGACTGGCGAATCCCAATTCATGAATACCTAAGCGAAGGGAAATAACCCCGGGATAGGTTGCAAGCTAACAACATGAAAGAAAGTCTACGAATTACCAGTTGCGTGAAAGCATTTTATATCGACAGCCTTTTCACGGACCTTTATTGCGATGCTTATCTAAAGAAGAAGGGATGGAAATCTTGAAAGCCATACACTATGGAGATGTAGGAAATCATAGCGGCACGAGATCATTGGCACTGAAGGCAAAGGCTCCATGATATTTCTGTCCCTACATGCATGATGACGCGAAAGAGGTATCTCAGAGATGTGAAGCATGTCAAAGATTCGGCAAAAAGATTCATGCTCCTGCGACGAGTTTGTATTCGGTACTCATCCCATGACTTTTCGCAAAATGGGGAGTCGATATTGTTGGACCTTTGGTTCTAGGTTCAAAGCAAAGAAAATATTTGATCGTAGCCACAGATTATTTCACAAAATGGGTTAAGACGAAGCCACTGAAAAACATTGGAGAGAAAGATGTGTTTGCTTTTTCGTTCGAGCACATCATTTGCAGATTCGGCATACTAGCATAGATTGTTTTGGACAATATAAGAAATTTAAAGGAGAAAGCATCACTATGTTGTTTAACGCATTCAAGATTCAGCAAGGCAAGTCAACCCCAATCTATCGAAAAATAACGGGCAAGCTGAGGCGACGAATAAAACCATCGCTGGAAATCTAATGAAAAGGTTGGATGGGAATCATAACGAATGGTGCAAGGAGTTGTCCTATGGGCATACAGATCTACTCGACGAAGTGCAACATGAATGTCTCATTTTCATCTAACTTACAGAATAGAGGCAATCCTTCCCACAGAGATCATGGTACCTACAACTAAGAGGGAGGCGTGGATCAAGAACCTAACCTTGGATGATTTGGAGGAGAATCGATAAAGAGCACTTCAGAATATGGAAAAATACCATAGAAGGTTGGCGAGAGAGTATAAAAAAAAATTCAAGGTGTGAGATTATGAACCTGGCGAAATGGTCTTGCGAGAAAAATCGTCAAATCAAAAAGGGTCTGAAGGAAAGTTGGAACCCACGTTGGAAGGACCATACATTGTAAAACGAATTGTTGGTAGTGGAGCATATGAGCTGGTGGATCACGAAGGGGAGAAGATGGATCACCCGTGGAATCCTATGTACATCAAGAAGTATTATCCATAAAGCCAAATTGGCCGACAAAGACCCTCGAGGAAGGTATGATTGTATACCTAAATCAATTTGCTAATACTTATAAAACCATGCATTACAGGTTAGAACCCTATGTGATGTGATCCCAAAGCCTCCTACGAGGCGAGGGCTGTCCAAACATAAGACCTACTATTCGCCCAAGAGGCAAACTTATAAGACCTATGGCACATTATGTGGAGAGGTTCTAGGATTTTTCGCCTAAAAAAGGTAAGATGCACATTGAGTAGGTCCTATAAGGGGCAATTAAGACCTCATTAGGAGGCCGATAAGACCTTATTCGCCTTAAGGTAAGAGGCATTTAAGACCTACATACGTTGAATATCGTCGGGTTATGGTTTGCAGCTTCTCGCCTAATTACATCCTGGCGAAAGACATCTGACATGAGGTATAGACTATGCAAGAGGCGCCGAGGTACAATTTCCATATGGCAAAGTCCTTGGTATTTTATGCCTGGTCCCCAAGACACCCCTCCAAGGGTGTGGGCCTCGTACCCTAACCCAAACCGGCAAAGGCATAAGGGGGTCCATGAAAACAAACTGGTTGTTGCAGAACGGGATGAGAGGAGCAAGGTAGTACCTACCAGATGTTTACTTCCTTGAACGGGAAACCAGGGGGAACATAAAGGGATGACACCCTCCTATAGGGAGCTGAAGTAGCCAGATAAGGCGAGGTTTGAGAGACTATTTCTCATGGGAGTATTTAGTCTCACAACTTCTCCGACGAAGCAAATGGACATTAAAAATACACCGCTTCATATAAAAGATAAGACATGGTCAGGATTCAAGGTTCGTAAGGACTTTAGACTTTAGCACAGAAGTAAATAAGAATTGGAAACATGTCATCCTGTTTATATTATACTTTGAACAAAACAATATTTAATACCAATAAAAGGAGAAAAATTTTAGGCGAGCTTTTTAATCGAACAATAAACAAGGAATCAATTCAACAAAAGATATCAATTCATTAATTAGTATTTTTCATTTACATGTAACAAATTAATGTTATTGACTCAATCAACTTCATCATTTACAACAGAGGGAGCAAAGATATCAAAAAAAAAAAAAGAGGAGAAAGCTCAGAGATATTCGCAAGCAAGATTCAGGATTCATCATGTTCTTTCTCTGGAGATTTTCTTTCGGAAGGCCCTTCGGTGTGGCTTTTCTTCGTCGATTGTTCTTCTTGCGGTTGATTTTCGCTGGTGTACCCTTTGGGGTTGGCTCTAATCTCTTCTTCGCTGACATCCCCTTCGGTTTCTTCCTCTTCTTTTTTATCAGACAGTATTTCAGGAAATTTCAAGACAACTCGGCGAACCTTCTGTCTATCATAGAGATTATCGACGAACTTATGTAAAATATTGTTCTACACTATTTGGTAATCTGTTTTCAGCTGCTTGAAGGCATCTTTGTTACTTTTGTCAAGTTGATTAAATTCTTCGTCAAGCTTCTTATAATTCTCGAAGAGATCCCCGAATCTCTGAGTTTCGGCATCTTTGTCAATGTGAGCCTTCTCCAAATCTTGACGAGCTCGATCTAGCTCCTGACGAATTCGCTTCAGCTCTTCTTCCTTTTCTCTCTCCGACTCTGCAAGAAAAGAAAAAGTGATTAGCTAAGTAACTCATGCAATCAGGAGAATGACAAAATAAAAAAGGCTTTATAAAATGATCTTCTTTATATAAGATAACAACTTTTAAGGTTTCCTCAATATCCTCCTTTTTACTCGTTAACTCAGCAACTTTGCATTGGGTATTGGCCAACTGATCCAAGGCCTTTTCCGAAATATTGCCAAACTGTTCCTTGTAGAGAGCATTTGTTCTATCTTTCTCCTTCATATGATCGCAAACTTCTCGCTATCTGCTAGCACCATATTATTGATCTTCATAATTTCTTCAACTTCAGGTGAGCTGTGCGTATATCTGATTTAGCTTTTTCAAGATCCTTCTGTAGTTTTTCATTATTTGTTTGCAGATTGTTGAGATCAGTTCGTGCTACACGAAGATGTTTTTGGGAGGTGCGAAGGCTAGTCTGAGATGTGCGAAAATCCTTCTCAGTAGTGTGAAGCTTGTCCTCGGTGGTATCTTTCCTTACGAGGATTTTTCTCTTCTCAGCTTACAGGATCTAGTGTTCACTTTGAAGCTCTTTATTTCGACGAGTCGGCTCTTCTTTATCCTCCTCAAGGTGAAAATTTAGCTCGTCCAAATAATGAAGCTCGTAAACTAGTTGATTTATGTGCTGTCCCATTCAAACCTTATTTTCTAACTCAAAGGATAAGTAGTCAATTCGCCGCTTATATTCTTTATGTTGCTCGCGCATAGTCTCAGCCTCTGTTTTGCTCTGCTCGACAGCCTTTTCCCGAATTTAGCAGCATTTTTGGTAGCAGAGTACACCTAAGTATCAACTAACGAAAAACAAAACAAAGAAACGGAAAATAAATTAAGGAGACGTATACGAAGCTTACCAAAAAGTTCTTCATTACGCTTCATTTGAGAATTCACAGCCGCCTTCTCGGAATCCAATTCCGCTTGCATCGTTGCTTTATCCTTCTTCAGTTGCGAGTTCTCCTCCTTCATCTTACCACAATTAATATCCACCTGGCGAGCTTCCTCCAGTGAAGCAAGCTTGAGGTTATATTCATGCACGACAAATACATGTTCAACAAGGAAGCTGCGAACACTTCAAACAAACCAAGGGAGAAATAAAGTTCACTAGTGTTAATAGTCTAGCTTGTTGAGCCCGACTCAGAGAAGAAGACACTTGAAGATTCGCTTGTGCATCCAGCAAAGGGAAGGAATTAGAAATCAGTATCATTATCGCATTGTAAATTTGTGAATGGATTTCCACTACCACTCCCTCTTTAATAGATTTAAACATTTGTATCCAAGTGCTTATCTCGCGAGAACACCTTTCTTAGAGATCCTCCAGTGTAGACAACTCTGTTTGTTCTTCAGTTTCCATCTCAGTTCCTTTCGAAGATTCTTCTCCAACCTCAGATATCTTTCCAGTTTCATATTTGGGCTGGTAACCCTCTGATCCGAGGGAATTTCAGAGGCAAGCTTCGTAGGAATAATGTCTCTAATTGCAGGAAGCACTGTTGAATTTTATTTCTTCTCCTCCTCAAGGACTTCCCCGAGGGCCTCTTTCTCATTCTTCGAAGGAGGGGCATCTTCTTTAGCATGAGTTTCATTTCCCTATGAGATTTGCTGCGAAAATAGAGTTTTCAAACCCTCATCGTCTATCATTGGCACCTCAAGTGTGGCGCGAGCCTTCGCATAGCGATGGAAAATTTTCTTCGAAACAAAAATTAGCCGTCGTCAGATAAAGAACAGAAGCAATAAAAGGAAGTACAACAACAAAAAAGTATGTTCTTTACCTGCCTAGACTCCGAAGGCGTGCGCTTGTGAGAAAGTTTAGGCTTCGTCTTGTTAGCAGCAGCAACATCCTGAAATTACGAAGTTCACTGTTGAAGAAATTAAATAAGAAAGTAGAAGAGCAAAAGGAAGAAAATAATACCTTGGGAGTTTTATTGGACCATCCCAAGGTCCACGGTTCGTACCGAGGCAAATCTTAATGCTCTCCCAGAGGACCTTGACGAGGAACACCATCAGAGTGTCTTCCCCAAACCCAATGGCCTTCAAGGATAAGATGATATTTCATCCAATACTCGTCAGCTGACATGCGAAGATATTGATTGGTCCTATTTACCTTCGGATCAAGATCAGAAAGAAGGAGTTTCAAGATGTCAGAGATATCTGCCAAATTGAAGCGAATAGCCCATCTTTTGGCTCGGCGATCAAAGATTCTGGATATAGTTTGACAGAAAGTTGTTCATTGTATAATCAGATAGAGTAAATGGATGAGCCTTCCAGGGAATAGTCGAGTAACCTTGTGAGCGTGCTACAAACTCGTTAATCAAATGAATAGCGTTGCCGCTCAGTTGAAATACACCGCGTTGAGGAAGCAAACGAGTTAAGACGTCGTAGATTAAGGGATTCACATCGTCATAAAGAGGAAATTAAAGACCATCCCTCAGTTGACCTAAGGTAATTATAACTCTGTTGGAACTCCAAGTTTCTCTCTCAAGCATCTTTAGGTTAAGATTAACTCCTACGCCATATCCTTAGGGAACAATCAGCCTAAGACCTCGTGGCTGGAGTTCGGCATTGAATTCAACATCAGTCTTTGTTTGCATAGAACTAAAAATTCAAAAGCAAAATGATAGTTAAGATCAGTCCAGAAAATACAAAGTTAGAAGAGTGATGAAGAGAACTTACCCAACAGGGGGAATCCGTGGAGAAGCAACATCCTGGTGGGTGGTCATCTCTAAGTAGAAAAGTGGTGTGGAGAAGAAAGGTTCCAGTTAATCAGGAGTAAAATCGATAGAGATTAAGAGGCAGAGTCACAGAGGGACTGTCGGAAGAAAACAAGATGAAATTAATGGAGGAATCACATATCTGACAGAAAAGGAGAAGTTATTAGAAGAATAATAGTTAATGAAGAAGAAAGTTGTTTAAGGGAATATTTATACCTAGATAACCGGCAGAAAAGGTAGAAAGGCAGAAATTAGTGGGACGGTCAAGTTTGATTTGGATAGTTGGGCATTTAATGCGCGAGAAGAACGGGCAGATCATCAGTCTGTTACTTGTCGGGACAGATGGCGAGGCAAGATTTGATAAGGAACGGAGGGACCACAGAGTCATAGCGAAGTCTACCATGTGAATCAATTAGCGAAGTAAGACACCAGCGAGGATAGATTGTTCTCCAAGAGAGCTACAACGAAGACTTCCCCAGCGCAGGGAGCTGGCAAAGGATAAGGAATTATAACCTACTTTTGTAATCTGCTTCTAAATAGGGTTGTGTGTAATGTAATGAGGGTTGGGTAATTTTGGTAAGGCTAAGAAAAAGAGAACAATTGTGAGTGTTTGTAAGATAAGTCTCTGAACTTGTAACCTTCATCATATCATAGTAAAATATGGACGTAGGTTTTAACACCGAACCACGTAAATTCTCTGTGTCTATCATTTAAGTACTATTGTATGAATCTTGATCATAAAATCTAGGTGGAAGTCGTAGAAAGTTGGCTAAGATAATAATTGGGGTATGTTGTAGGTTTTCTTGCAACTATAATTCTGAAGCCATTGCAACAACTCTCGTCCAACTCTCGTTCATATCTGTCTTCTTCAAAGGCCATATTTCCAAAAACGGTGCACTAAACATTTGATGGAAAAACACAAATTTCCTCGTAAACTACAAGTCTAAAGTTATCAACCATCAAAGAATATCCTAGAGCAAGAAGAGTTTGACAAGGAGGTGGAGTGGGAACCATTCACAACTCTTCGTTACCTAAATCAAATGCGATAATTTTTAATTTGTCGAACCAACACATAGATCCGGTGGGTTTCTGATTCCAAAGCTAACTGCTGACTAACTTGTTGTGCGCTCGACAAGGTTCGGCACTTCGTTTGACTCGTATGGTTTGGACCATACCAGACCGTTTTCCTATTGTGAACTGAAGAACGGGTATTCAAAAACTAGAGCATCAAGGCTAGCTAGGATCCACCGGGCCATGTCCAATTACCCACTTAATTAGATCCACTAGTCGACATGCTCTAAATGAGAAGGAATCCGTGGCTGTATAACTTATCTACCACGTACATATATGCAGATCCCCTCACTTAATACTTCGAGAGCAAACCTTTTCCCTATTCATACCCATTCATCTCCTCCACTTTAATTCCCATTACAAACAATGAAGAGAGAAATTCTTGATTACACTCTTGTTCCATTAGGTTTAGGTTTAATGGTTTCTTATCATGTTTGGCTTCTTTATCGAATCATAACACAACCTACAAAAACAGTAATCGGTATTAACGCCATTAATCGAAGAATTTGGGTCAAAACCATGATGGAGGTAATATTTCTCCAGTTTTTTGCATGTTACCATGGTTTAATTAGCTGGTTCTTAAGATTATTAACCGAAATATAAATCAATCTATGTTTTCGTTTTGATTGTAGGATACATCCAGGAATGGTGTTCTTGCTGTACAAACTTTGAGAAACAATATAATGGCATCTACACTATTAGCATCAACAGCAATTATGTTAAGTTCACTCATAGCAGTACTAATGACTAACAAGAACCAATCATCTTCAGGTTTTGTTTTTGGTGATAATAGTCCATTAGGGTTTTCGATTAAATTCTTCTCGATCTTATTATGTTTCTTATTAGCATTTTTGTTTAATGTTCAATCAATAAGGTATTACAGTCATGCAAGTATTTTAATCAATGTACCAATCAAGAAGATGAAGATGAAGATGAGAACTGATTCAATAACAACACATCTAACGCCTAATTATGTGGGTAGAGCTTTGAACAAGGGAAGCTATTTTTGGTCATTAGGTTTAAGAGCATTTTATTTTTCGTTTCCACTGTTTTTGTGGATTTTTGGTCCTATTCCTATGTTTTGTTCTTGTATTCTCCTTGTTTTTATGCTATATTTTCTTGATATCACTTTTGAATTTGGAATGGCTGTTGGTAATGTTGATGAAGACTATGATGAAGAAGAAGCTATTTGATTTGAGAAAAGAGAATTGAAGCATTTGGTAGAGCTGTGGGTTTGTGACACTTGGCATTTTAGAGATAGTGAAATTAAACAATGAAGATAGATTCAACCTAAGTTGAATCAAGTTGTTTAAGAATTTTCTAGTTTTAATGCAATAGAAATCTGATTCCAAGGAATATCATGAGTTGTTTTTGTGTTGGTGGATGATTAATATTTACATGGTTTTCTGAAATAATGTTGGTGAAACTTTGATATTGGCAGAGGACTTATTAAATGATACTGAGCTGGATTTTCATTAATAATGTTGTGTTTGGGCATAGAATTTGAGAATAGAATTTGAGAATATGTTTTCTATTCTATACTTAGTTCTGATGCAGACACAACTACTACATTTTTATTCTTTCTTCGAAGAAGAGGTGTAAAATCTTTTAATTACTTTACTCACCTAAGCGCACTAAGGGGCTAAACTTTCTGCACTTGGCATAGTACTCTTTTAGGATTCTACTGACATATTGAAAGTTTGTTGAATACAACTGGTTCGACTCATTTTAAACCGATATGGTTTATGAGGAAAGAAAAGGACATGAGAACGTATTCCATTTTTGTTTTGGTGGATTTTATGAACATGCAAGACTAGAGTTGTTTTCACTAAATGTGATGCATAAGTGGGTTGTAGCAAGAAAACAACTATGAGTTGCCCATCAAAAAAGAAGAAAGCAACTGTTATGTATAAGTTATCTCTACCGACTGGTAGAAAGCCTCGCAGGCGCCTAGAAAAAGCTAATAGTAAGTCTATTTCATGATAATTTTAAGCATTATTTCATGATAATATATGGTCTCAAAACCAATTATCAATTTTGCATTTGAACCAGATAAACTTGTTCTGGGCGTAGAAATTACCGAGTCTTTAGTTTCTGATCGGCAAATCATCGATTATATAATTTTTTAAATCGCAATTGTAATCTGTGCACTTATTGTGACTTGGAATGCCTGTGACAAAAATGTTTTATCATGCTTAAATCGTATTTAAAAAAAGGGAGACCACTGGAAAAGGTCATCCGAAGCCAATTTTTGAGACCCGACAAAATTCCTGCAGCATGTTCCAAGTGCTAACAAAATAAGAGCAATCTTTTCATTGAACTCAATTTATGATCCTAGGCGGGATTAGATAATTCAGATAAAGTTGTCTAAGTATTTGAAAATATTTTCGTTTTCGAAGTTTTAACAAAGAGTCTTACCTAGGGGTGCATAGATGTCGGTTCGGTTCGGTTCTTGGTAGAATCTTGTATCCGTATCTCTTTATGGTCGGTTCTCTATTCGTGTACCTGTACCTTGTAACCTCTATTTCGGTTCGGTTCTTGTACCCGTACCCTCGGTTCCGGTCGGTTCTTGTACTTGTACCTTTTTTTTTTTTTTTTTTTTTTTTTTTTTTTTTTTTTTGGTTGCATATAAAACGACGTGTTTAACTGTTTAAGCACTTGTTCAATGTTAATGCTATTCATAAGGTCTTCAGGTAGTCCATCGACAACTATTCAAGGAGGTTACATGGAGTACAGGAGTAGTTAGACAACATATTCAAACAGTAAACAAAACTGCAAGATGCAAACTTACAGAAACAGAAACAGTAAACAAGACTGCAGGATGCAAACAGTAAGAACCCCTAAGATACAACCAGAACTTAAAGAAATTGACTGGACTGCTACTAGCTTGCAAACAAAACTGCAGGATGATCCATTTACAGCACAATAAAATCAAACATCAATGTATGATAACATTAAACAACATTAATAACAAATTGATTCCGTTTTAAAATAATAGTCTTGAGTCACCTCTCTGATAACAGAAAGCTCAACTGCTCAACACAGTAAAAAACACTTATTTCCTTGCGTATCATCTAGACCTAAAGAAGTTATACTGAAAGGGTAAACCAATGTGAAATTTTGTCTCACCAAATGAAGCAAGCAACGCAGGACACAAACATTAACCAGCACAAAGCAACACAGGACACTAACACTAACCAGCACAAAAGCAACACAAGACACTAACACTAACATTCCTTGCGTATGATCTAACAACTGACCTTTTCTTAAGATGAAGATTAAACCTTCCATTTATCATAATGTGATCCCAAAATCAAAAACGAGAAACCCCTAGTAACTTTAAACTTGCATCTATGGACAAATCACATGATATGCCAGGACAACACCTCACCCCCAATTTTTAAACTTCAATTTCAACACAAACCCATACATGAAATTCTTTTTGTAGGATTTTCACATAGAACCCTGATTATGTAAAGCATTAGTGGTGAATATATCCCACCTAGATTTAACTAAGACACTAACCATATTAATGTTTGACTGAACTATATCAAAAGGAAAGCAGTCGATCAACGCAACATCCAAACCGCCAGCAGTACAAGCAATTCCAACTAGTTGAGTATGGAAATTTTGAGAGCATACCTCTCATAAAAGAGCTTTTTGATCGATGAAATTGAAAAAGAGATGAATGGTGCAATTAGGGCTGCACAGGAAAGAAAAAGAGATGAATGGCGAATGGGTTTTACTCTGTTTAGCAGACGAAAAGAAATTGAAGAAGAAATCGAAACAAATCACCAGACGAAATCACCAGACGAAACGAAATGAAATTGAAGTAACCTAAGTTACCTAACCTAACTTAAAACATTAAAGGCTGAGATTAAAACAACCTAAAATGACCAACGACTAGTATAGCTCGGTTCTTTCGGTCCGGTACAGGTCGGTTCTTGGGTAGTACCTGTACCTTGTACCCGGTTGTACTCGTGTCCCATTTTTTATACCTGTACCCTGTACCATGTACCCTCGGTTCGGTTCTTTTGGGATACAGTTCCGTCGGTTCCGGTCGGTTCCTTTGCAGCCCTAGTCTCACCTCTTCTGGGAGGATCTTGTTTACCCATGCCACATCTGGAAAGGGGTTCAAAATGGGCCTGAGAACCCATTTTTGAACTTACAAAGGGCTAAATTATGCTTCCATAGCTAAAACTAGAACAATTTTTTGGGACCCTTCCGAATTTGAGGGGATCCTTCCGTATTTGGACCATCCGTCCTAGAAAGCTAAAGGGTGTCCTAATAGGAGAAAAAATCTTACCCTTTATTAAATTTATCCTAATTTAATAACCACCCAAGCCTAATCAAATATAAATCTAAAATAAAATCTAATTCTAAAATTATTTTATTTTTTTCCTTCTTCTTTCCTAATCAAATTTTCTTTTGAAAATTCTCTTCTCCTCTTTCCCTCTTCATCTTCCATAAATGATTAATCGTCGATTCATAAACGAATTTCATCATCGATTCATCGTCGATTAATCTTGTCCTATACAAATGACTCGTGTTAAACAATGTAGTAGAGATGTACGACCTAATCCTGGTATTGCGGTGATTGCAGATCAAGCGAATCAACCAAATCAAGAAGAAGTTGAAGATTCGGTTCTTCAACCCGAAATCGAGCCCCAAATGAGAGAACCAATTTCTGCTTCCTCCAACATGCAAATTAGAAGGTAATTCCCGAGAAACCCCTTCGTCTTTATGCGTTTGTGATTGTTGATTTTACTTCAAATCATGAAAACTAGGGTTTGAAATGTAATTTCATATAAATGTTCGGCTAGGAACATAGTTTTTCAGAATTTTGTCTCCGCCGAACTTTCTGTTTCTCAAGAATACCAAGAACAGTTCGGCTGAGAAAAAAATTTAGGTCTAGCCAAACTTTTAGTTTCTCAATAATTTGTAGTCGAAATTTGTAGTAAAGTATTTTTTTTTTGAGTTCAGCTAGATCGATAGTTAGCCTTTCAACCGAACTATTCTACTTCAAAATGGGAATAAAAAGTTTGGTCAGATTTTAATTTTTTGTTCTCAACCGTACATTACACTGTTTTTGGGTTTTTTGGATAAATGCTAGCCGAACTTATTGTTTGTTGAACAAACTTTTTGTTCGGTTAAATCGATAGTGTTGTCTTAGTCGAAGTTTTTATTTTTTAATCGAACTTCTTATTTGTTATTCGAATTCAGTTAAGTAGTCTTTGTTTTGTTTTTATGGGCAAGTCGAAAGGTAAATCTAAGCAGACGATGGTGGAAGATCTTAGAACTCTGACCCTCTCCATGGTAAACACCTAGGGGTAGGTAAACGTGGAACTAAAAATACAAAGAGTTCGGGGTCGTTATCGGGAGTTCTAATCCGTGAGGTAAACTAAGAAATAGAGCAGGAAGTTGAGGATGAGGAAGACGAAGATGGCTTGGAAGAGGAAGAGGAAGATCCACAACAAAATCTTTCTCTTGTTGTTGTTAAAGAGAAGAAGTCTCCTAAGATACTATTTTTGAGAAATGAAAAAAAGTCTTTTCAATATTCCTTGAGTTCAAGGAGATATTGTTTATCCAATTATTTATGCAATTACGAAAAAGGGAGAGAATAGTGTGAATTCTCTATATCCCACTCGGAAGGATCTCATCTCAAAATTATCCATGGTTGTTTATGTCTCTAGCAAGACCTTGTGCTAGATATGTACATATTCGTGATGTTAAGTTGTGTTTACCTTGTGCTAGGTACGCCAGAAGATGGAGGAGAAGTGTTGTTTGGCTACAAACACTTCTGGTATGCCAAAATTTAATCGATGAGGGTATTGAATATTAAATATATATATTTTTTTCGATTTATGTTCTCTTAATTATGATTTATTATGTGTTAGTTAATCAATGATTATGTTAATTTTGTAGGATCATAACAATGCAACTAGACTGTTGAGACGCCAGAAGGAGGTTTCCTGGGGTATAGAGGATGAGTTTGAACAAGTGGCGGAAAGAGTTCAATCATGTATTTTGTGATCTGTTATCCATTATGCACATGCTGAGTTTGACAGTATCACCGTATTAACGTTTGCCGAGAGGTTCTACCCAGAGAAGGATACCATGCATCTCCCATTTGAAGAGATGTGTATCACTCCTGATGACGTGCGCAAGATCGGTTCTTAGAGTGGATGGGAAATGATTTTTGAAGATCTAGAAGTTTTAGCGGAAAAGACGCTATGGGGGAGACGAAGTAAGACCAAGATGGAGTTCAGACACGCTTTTAAGCCTAAACCTGGTAGGGAGTTGATGGAGTTCGATGACAAGGGCAGTTCATCGAAGAAGGTGAGGAAGTTTAAGTTGGTCGTTTTGAAGAGGGAATTCGGAGGGACAAGAAAGAAAGTAAAGAAATGAGAGTTAATGATGGACGAGGACAAGATTAAGCAACACGTCACCGCTTACTTATTGGATCATCTAGATATCCTAATCTTTTCCGACACTTCTGGAAACAGGGTAGATGCCAATTTTCTCCGGATTTTGCATCCCCTCGATAAGGTAAATCATTACTCTTGGGTCACTTCGGTCATTGCGTTCTTTCAAGACCAACTTAGGAGCGCTAATCAGATTAATACTTCACAAATCGGAGGCTACTACACTCTCTTCCAGGTAATCTTTAACATACTCATACCCATAAATTTTGTAGAAAGATGATTGATGAATCTTTATTCATACCGAACTTTCGTTAAACTTGATTTTTTTCCCCTTAGGTGTGGGTGTACGACTACTTCCCTGTATTAAAGTTTCCTGATAACAAGGCAGGCTTCCTGGGAAGCCGATGGTCAGAAAGTACATGTTCAAGCGCACACAGATGAAGGCTAAAGGGAATCCTTAGGCATACTTGAGGGCTGTGTTGGATGATTTGGGAGCGCATGAAGTAATTTTTCACCCCTACTCTTTTGATGAGTCTCAGATTTCGGCAGTCGCGGATTACTACAGGTCATTGTTCTTTCCTGACGGTTACTCGATGTACAACCCTCGAAGAGTATTTCGCCAACAAGACGAAATGCAATAATAGAGAATTCGATCGACTAACAAAAGATTCAAAATATCTCTAGAACTCTCTGTAAATCCAAGTTCACTAACCCCGTAAATATTGGCACAAAGTGACTTGATGTATTGGGTGGAAAAATACAAAAAAATAAGTGTAGTGTATTTAGGTGGAGAAATACTAACTTACAATTTTGTGTTGTTTACTTAATTCAAAAAATACTAATAAAAAAATTTACGCCGTTTACTTGGGTGAAAAATTCGAGACCAAAATTTGATAGTCGTGTGTGGAGGTATAAATTGGGTCGTGCCAGCACGAGCACATCCCAACCCAGCACGTGAGTTAGTCCAGCACGGCACAACATGGTAACTTCATGTGTTGTGTTGGGCCAAACTAATCGGCACAGTGGCCGAGCACAGCATGTGGCACGGATAAACATATGGCACAGCACAGCATGCTAAGAAAGCACGTCATAACATGTGTAGAACACTACATAATATGGTATTTTACAAAAGAGTGTTTATTCTAACCAATGTTTGATATTTTATCTTTGTTATGTTGAGTTACTTCCACAACATATATAAAATCTAAATATCTGAAAATATCAATTTTATAGAATATAAAATAAATGCGACAGGTATAGCACAACACGTCCTCAAACACGATATATCTTAATCTCTGACATGACACAACACGACACATAACACTACGGATTGGTTTCTTAATGGGCTGTGCCGGCCCGTTTCTAGTCGTGTGAATTCACATAATGTTGGCAAAAGGAGCCCATCTTTTCATTGTACTCATCAACTAGATCTTAGCAGACAGACAGGTGTCACATTATTTGAGGTACAAATTGCTACGTGGGATTTTAGGGGCACTGGACCCGAATAAAACCAATCTAGTGGTTGGCACGAGGCATGTCACATCTAAGATTCTAAATTAAATAGCTCGATAAATTACCATTTATAGACCAAAGACCTTAATATTTCAAGGGCATTAAATAGACTAAATATTTAATTGATTTTAGCATTAATTACCATAATTAGTCCAAATACTATAATTAATTTTTTTTACTTATTTACGTTGATATTCTAAATACTAGACTACTGCATGTGTCTGTATACGTAGAAGCTGTTTGATGAATTAAACACACAAAAAATATCCATAATTTTATTTTTTTGATTATGGCACACACTAAGATGGCGATGTTGTTGTTGGTAGTACTTTTTTCTGTGATGTGCTTAAGCTATAATGGTGCACACGGAAGGAGTATCGTAGATTTCACGTTGGAAAAACAACTAAGGGTATTAATTATCGTTTACCAAGACGATAATTAATACAGAAGTTATAAATATTTATGAGATGGATATTGTCACAATAGGAAGATGAAACTCGGAATTGCCTCTATCGACAATACCACCATCATAGGTTTCAATTTTACTCGTTTATCCTTCCGAAGGAACTTCTTCTTTGTCAACCCCTCCAAAAGGACCTTCTGCACCTTGTTCTTCATCAGTTGGATCCGATTTACCATAACGGAGTTGGGAGATCGAGACCTATAATCTCCAAGGAGAGCGTCAGACAATTCCAATTGTCTCGCAAGGTATGGAGCGAACTAATACTTATACAGGCATATCGGCCTCTGTTGATCAATTCGTAGAACATTTGAACCAAATGGAGTTAAGAGATCAGTTGACTAGACATATGTACAACCAACAGTTGTGGGTGTTGACGGATTTCGTGAGCATAAGTCCCCATATTAGCGGACTTTATGGAACATAACAACCTTCCCAAGGGGAAAGAGTACAAGATACACAACAAGGATCTACATATTATCTGTGTAACCTCCACAATCAGGATCTCGTCGGGATAATCCAAAAGATCATATCAAGTTTACTGAAGACAAATAAACTTTGGCACCTCTCCAACTCATAATTGTGATTTCCTTGGATCTGATGATGGATCTATATCTGCAGGAGCAACTTAAGGATTTGGGAGTATGCTGGAACGGGGCTATTATGAGAGGAACTGGTATGGGAATGAGTTGTTATGTTTTATTCAATATTTGTAATTGAAATTGAGATTAGGGAAATTAACTATTTATGTAATCAGAATCAATCTATAAATAGAAACTACTAATTTTATTACACATTCAATTAAAATTTATAATAATTTCTTTTCTGGAATAGAATGTCTCTACATTTTAGCCCTTCATACGTGCAATCAAAAAATCCTTTAAGATTTCATTATGAGCTTCATAAGCAAAAGTTTTCTTTTTCCATCTTTGTCATTCTTCTCGAGATCGCAATACAACTTCAGCAATAGTTTCCCCCCTTACTCGATATCGATTGACAACCCAGCCTAAACCTATAAATTCTTTCACTTCATTTCTTATAGTTTGAAATCGACAAAACAACCAAGGTACATTACGGTTATTCGGGTTACCGGTGTCATTGCAGAACTTTTCATAGATTCTGCTACAGTAACTCATACTCACTAAACCATTTTGTCGTCGTTCCTCATCCCTTGTTGGAGAACATACAACAAAGTTTCTACAAATAGATAGACCTTCATCTATGGTAAACTCTATCGGATTAATATACGGTTGAGCCACATGGGTGTAAAAGAAGGTGGAAAGGTGTGATTTTGGCAGTGAAAATAGTTGAATTTATAGAACTATTTTATAGTCGTTGTATGGAACTAGCCGATGTCGGCTCAACCTAATGTTGACACCCCAATTTTGCACATTTAAAGGCCAAATTCATTAAATTGGAATTTCTGAGATAGCGCGGAAGAATATCAATCAGTCTTGCAAAAGTATAGCATCTTAAGCCCATTAGAAATAAGGGACACCCATAAATCTGAGTGGAATTCGTTTTTATCTTGGACTATATGGTAGAGGGACTTATAGTAAGCATGTAGCCTTTTGAATCACTCAAATCTGAGGTTCAGAGCTCAAGATATATTCGAAATGGTGAAAAGTATGAGAATCGGGCCAAAAATAGCTTAGGCCCATTACGGGTACACTATTGCCTTGGCCGAATTTTCACTTAAAAAAAATCTACATTTTCATTAGTTAACCACCATTATTAGCTTTGTTTGCGATTCTTTTCCTATTGACAAAAATCTTAAAAATAAATGAGACATCTTGAATTTTTAGAAATAAAATATTAAATGTGAGGGTAATATTTTTCAAAATTAGAAATGATATTTAGGTTTTGTATTTGAACCATTGGATCTAAATCATTTAATCCTAAGACTATAGTTGATGGAAGAGACCTATAAATAATGAGCTAATTCTAGACTTTGTGGGGGAGAAAGATTAATAGCTAGGGAGACTTTTGGCTAGGAAATATAGAGAAATTATTTGTGGATTAGATAATACTTTCTTTGAAAGACAAACATTGGAAATAATCGGTGCAATCTTTAACAAATTAATTGGTTCCATTATCTCGAGCTACATATAATTTTGGAATAGCGCAAACGGATATTTTTTGAGTTATCCATCGATATAACTTTATATCTTTTTGTTCTCTGTTATAATAATAACAATGTGCCAAAAATGTAAAAGCGAATCGAAATGATTTTAATTTTAATAATGCATGATCTTCAAAAATGTAAAAGCGAATTGAAATGATTTTAATTTTAATAATGCATGATCTTGGGAGGTGTAACTTAACAGAGTATAATCTAGTGTTACAATATGTAGTTACAATTGAGTTACACTATGTGTACGTTAGCTATTAGAGTTCTATGTTAAGTGCATAATAGCTTATATTAACTGTCAGCTTGTGTACGTTAGCAGTATTGAATAGTTGTCTAAAGTGTACGTTAGCCAGGCATTACTCTGCCTGATAAAAGGGAATAGCCTGTGTGTGGGAGCGTGAGTTAATGTTCATCATTCAATATAAAAATCTGTTTCTTCCTCTCCACAGAAAAGAAGAGTTTATGCTCTTAATCTTGTTCTTGATCAATTAATCTTTCTTTAATTCAAGATTCTTTCATGGTATCAGAGGAGCAATAGGCCTCTAAGTTTCTTAATCTCTAGTTTCTCACTTTTTTTTCTTTTTCAATCTGGATCAAATTCAATCTCTCTTTCTTTTATGATTCGTGAGTTCTTGACTACAATGGAGAATCCAACTTCAAACTCCATAGCAAAAGTTCTTTGAAATCAACTAACAACTTCATTTCTCTCAAGCTTAAAGAAGATAATTTCCTAACTTGGAAAAAATCTCATGCTTCTTGTAATAAGAAAATTCAAGATTATGAAATATCTGGATGGATCTTACCCATGTCCAGATCAATATACCAATCCAAGAAATCAATCCAATGGAGTAGAAAATCCACTTTACTTAGACCGGATTGATGAAAATTCCACAATATCATATTCAGTAATTGCACATTTTGCCACTGCACCAACTTCACACTATCTCTGGACTAACATAGAAGAAAGATTTGTTAGATCCTCTTCAACTCATTCCAATTAAACTACGCACAAAAATCTTAGCAGTCAAGCAAGGTAACAAATCTATTTCATGTCTAATTGATGAAATAAAATCTTTGGCAGATCAGCTTGCAGCTGCTGGAGAACATGTTTCTGATAAGGAACTAGTTGTAGTCACCTTATCTGCTTTGCATTCTGACTGCATTTCATTTGCTACTTCATGAGACATAGGTATCCACCTATTCTTGTATTGAACTTCATAATAAGCTTCTAAGTGAAGAAGTTGTTATTATTCAGAGACATACAGATCAACTCACACATTCTACCCATCAAGCCTTTGTTGCACCTTTTCATTCATCAAGACCTCAATTCAGAAACTCATATCCAAGATTCAGTGGATCTTCACAAACTCATAGTAGAGTAAATACCATTTTCCATAACAATGGACCAAGATCTGGTAACTATCAATTTGGTAGAAGAAACTCTTTCACATCAGGTAGAGGACTCAGATATACTCCAAGACCAACAAATGATACTCAACAATCTACTTCTTCCAATTTAATCTGTCAAATTTGTGGTAGAGCTGGTCACAGTGCTTTGGCATGCAGAAACAGACTCAACTTCACCTACCACAATGACAATACTTCTAATCATCTTTCAGCTATGTTGGCATCTGCAAATATTATGGGGGACAATCCTTGGTTTTGCTGATAGTGGAGCTACTAATCATATTACTCCTAATAAGAACGAATTGCAACATTCATCTACTTATGATGGAATTGACAAAATCAATATTGCAAATGGAGAAGGTATGTCAATCACTCACTCTGGCTATTCTTTAAAATCAACACCTCAACATATTTTTAACTTGAACAATGTTCTTTTAGTTCCCAGTGCAACTCAAAATTTACTTTCTGTGCACAAATTCACTTGAGATAATAATTGTTCCATAACTTTTACTTCTGCTGGCTTCTCTGTGAAGGAATTATCAACTGGGAAGACTCTTTTGCAAGGCCCTCACAGTAATTGCCTTTATCCCATCCATTTTCTACATCAATCTCCCTACAAAGCTAATTCAGCTATCACAACATCCACATCTCCTCAAGTGTGGCACAGAAGATTGGCACATCCTTCATTCAAAACACTGCAATGTGTATCCAAACATTTATCTTTACCTTTTATTGTTAAAAGTTCTGTATTTTGTTCAGATTTCCTTTTAGGAAGATCTCACAAGTTATCTTTTCAAATGTCCAGCACTACTAGTTTAGTACATTTGGATTTACTTCATATGGACCTCTGGTGTCCAAGTCCTGTAATCTCTATTTCTGGTTACATATGTTATTTTGTTATAATAGATGAATTCTCCAAGTTTTGCTGGATTTACCCACTGTTTGATAAATCTGATTTCAAGAAAGTTTTTCATGAGTTCAAAGTTTACATAGAAAAACAACTGCAATGCTGCATTAAGAAAATAAGAACTGATGGTGGAGGTGAGTTCCTACATCAGCAACTTACTTCATACCTAGCTCTACATGGAATAAGACATGAACTCTCTTGTCCACACATACCTGAACAAAATGGTGTGGCAGAGTCCAAACACAGACACTTATTGGATATTGACAGAACCTTTTTAATTCAATCTGGTCTTAGTGATGTTTTTTGGGTGGATGCATTCACCACTGCCAACTATACTATCAACAGGCTGCCTACTAAATCTATTGGCTATCTTTCACCATTTGAGGTACTTTTTCAACATCCACCTGATTATAATTTCTTAAGAGTTTTTGGTTCATTGTGTTTCCCCTGGCTAAGGCCCTATGCAGCACACAAGTTAGCACCCAGAAGTAAGTCTTGCGTATTCATTGGTTATTCCTCTTCACAAAAAGGCTACAAATGTTTGGATCCTACTACTGGCAGGATATATATATCTAGACATGTCACTTTTCAAGAAACTGTATTTCCAATGAAGAAACCTGCATCTATACTGCACCATATCACTACAGATTCTATTGTTTGTTCTGAACCCACTAAATCATCTTCTGCCCTTGTGCATCCATCTATTACTCCTGGTACTACCTCATCTTCTAATGCTAGTACATCTGATGCACCTCTGATCTCCTCTACTATCACTAATGCTCATTCTATGCATACAAGAAGTAAGTCTGGCATTTAAAAACCCAATGTATACTCTACAAAGCATCCCTTATCTTCTGCTATGACTGCTATGGTTCCACCTCCTACTCCCACCTGCTTTAGTCAAGCCAACAAACATCCACAGTGGAGACAAGCACTAGTGGATGAGTATAATGCTTTGGAAAATGCTAACACTTGGTCTAAGGTACCATATGATCCCTCAATGAACCTTGTTGGTTGCAAATGGGTCTTCAGACTTAAATAAAAACCAGATGGAACTATATATATGTATAAATAAAGACTGGTTACCAAAGGCTTTCATCAACAGGAAGGTTTGGACTATTCTGAGACATTTAGCCATGTTGTCAAGCCTACCACAATCAGAGTCCTTCTTTCATTTGCAGTGAACTCTAATTGGTCTATTACCCAGCTTGATGTTAGCAATGCTTTTCTACATGGGGACATTTCAAAAAACATCTATGTGCCTCAACCTCCAGCCTTCATTGACTCTGATTTCCCTAATCATGTGTGTAAGCTAAATAAGTCTTTATATGGCTTAAAACAGGCACCAAGAGCTTGGTATGCCAAATTACATCAGGTTCTCCTCTCTTATGGCTTCATCCTATCATCAGGTGATGCATCTCTCTTTATTCAGAAATTAGGTTCAAGAATTACATATATTCTAGTGTATGTGGATGACATTCTAATCACATGCAAATCCACTTCTTTCTGCAGTAACTTCATTCTACAGCTTCAAAGTCATTTCCTTGTAAAGAATCTGGGATCATTACACTATGGTCTGGAGGTAAAGAGAAACTCTACTGGTCTTTTTCTCTCTCATACTAAATATGCTCTTGATTTACTGGATAAACATGATATGAGTGGAGCTAAGCCATGCTCCTCCCCAATTCCTGCCAATTTCAAACTGCAATGTGTCACTGGTGAGCCATTATCTGATCCCACTATTATAGATCATTAGTTGGTTCCTTACAATATTTGACTTGGACAAGGCCAGAAATCTCCTATGCAGTCAATCAAGTGTGTCAACACATGCAAGCACCTAACACTTCTCACTTGATTGCTGCTAAGAGAATCTTAAGATACATAAAAGGTACAATTAACTTTGGCATTTACTTCCAAAAGGGCTTCACCAATGTGACTGGCTTTAGTGATGTAGATTGGGCAGGTGATACTGTATCTAGAAGGAGTACTGGTGGATATTGCATCTTTCTTGGCTTAAATCCAATTTCCTGGTCTAGCAAAAGGCAATCTACAGTTGCCAGATCATCCACAGAAGCTGAATTCCGCAGTCTGGCTAGCATTGTTGCTGAGGTACTGTGGATAACCAAACTATTAGCTGAAATGCACATCTCTCTGCCATCTGCTCCAACAATTCTCTGTGACAAGATTAGTGCAATCTCATTTTCAACAAATCCAGTGTTCCATACTAAGATGAAACATCTATCTGTGGATTACAACTTTGTCAGGGAACTTGTTCATTCTCAATCTCTGAAGTTATCCTATGTGTCCACTGTTGATCAAGCTGCTGATGTCTTTACCAAGGGTTTTTCGTTACACTTGAGTTACACTATGTGTACGTTAGGTATTAGAGTTCTATGTTAAGTGCATAATATTCTATATTAACTGTCAACTTGTGTACGTTAGCAGCATTGAATAGCTGTCTAAAGTGTACGTTAGCCAGGCATTACTCTGCCTGATAAAAGGGAAAAGCCTGTGTGTGTGAGCGTGAGTTAATGTTCATCATTCAATAGAAAAATCTGTTTTTTCCTGTAAGTGTAACTACATATTGTAACACTAGATTATACTCTGTTATAACTCAGTACTGTTTTTCTTTTTAACTGGTTAGATTAAAATTGTTTTTCTTAATTGTAAGTTACGTTATGCATATTTAGTTTAGGCGGCCGAAATCTCATGTTTGATTAATTGTTTCCTTTGATATCGTCATAGTTAGGATCGTAGTAAGTGGTCTTGGCAAATAATGATTTATTAGTCTTCCTGTTCATGGGCAGTTATAGTCATATAGGTATCTGGTTAATATTTGTTGGTTTTCTTTTCATATCATTTAGTCTTACGTGAGATCATATGCATGAGTTAGAGTTGTTGTTTCCATGTTTAATTTCAGTTAGTTCATGATAAGAGATTTATGTGTGAAGTATGTATGTTAGGATACTTTAGGTTTGAGTCATTGAGAGAGTGCACATTAGGTTTTTGAGCTTATCATCTCGTAGCGTGGTATGCCTGTTGTACCCATGATTGTCTATTTTTCTCCCCGACTCTTTGTGCTTATGAATGCAGTTTACAAAACCCTTAGCCCAATGATGAAGTAGAGACCGGTCTTTTGATAGGGCGGATTAGGTGTCTAATACTTTCCTATTCCATAAACAGATTTCCGGACTGTATGCAGAATCTCTACATTTGGACCACGGGCCTTATAAAAGAAAAGTTGTTGTTTTGATAATTTTTCTAATCCGGGACATAATCCCTTGAATTAGGTGGCGACTAGATAATAATCAAATATGTGTGTTTAGTTATTTTGGAGGCTTAGAGATTTAACGGATTCCGTCCCATGGATCTGAGGGTATCCACACCTAAGCCGATCGTCTCAGTTTGCAACGACAACGGCTATATAATTTATAATTTCGATCATACCTTTCATCTAGGTTTAATCGAATAACTTTTTATGATTTTAATAATAAACTAATTCAATTTTAAATTTTTAATTAAATGTAATTTGATTTCAAAAGGAATGAACAAACTTAATAATTTGATTAAATTAACTAAATTATATGAAAATATTAATCTTCATTACATTAATTTAATATACTACGTTCTTTTACAAGATATAAACTAGGGCAGTAAAAACTTAAATTAAATAAACACTTCAGTATAAATCTCTGACAATCTTGGGCCTCCTATATATCTTCATTTGACGGATCTTCCATTCGATGCGTTCTTAAGAAGATTTACCCTGATTTTTGTGACCAGTTGTACGGTTAACTTTCAAATTTTCTTTCCTTCAATTTTCATGCCCTGAATTCTTCTTTTTGTTATAGCTGCAGAATTGACTTGGTTAACATCTAAAACTTTTAGACCTCTTTGTTTCTTCTCATTCTCTATTTTCTGATAACCATCACATATCTTACTAATAGCATCTTCAAGTATAACTCCTGAAAAATCAAGTTGGGTTGCAATTTTTGCCATTTTTTTCTGAATTTTTTTGAACAGAAATTGATCTCAAGAGTTTGAGATAGAAAGATTAAGATTGAATTCAAAGTAGAAGAATTTTTGAGTGAAGAAGGTGTGATTTTGGAGTTGAAAATGTTTGAATTTATAGGGAGAGAAATAAGAGCCGTTGAGATTTGACCGTTGTCGAATCAACAGTTGAGACGAGCCTCGTCCTACCCTGGGCCGAGCGGCTCAGGTTAATTCGTTCGTCTCAAATTTTTTCGATCGATTCAACTTGAGCCCAAATCGGAAAACTCCCCCAAATACCAATTTGCTAAGCCATTTTTTTTGATTTGCCCATCCCACTGTTGGTAGATAATTGACAAACTAGCCGATATACCCACCCCACTGGAGTTGCTCTAAATGTGTAGTTGTTTATCTTAAGGTATGTTTGGTTTTTGAAAATCGAAAAGTCTTTACTATACTATGAGGAGTACGATAGAAATTAACCAAAAATATTAATTCGCCACCCAAACTCCTTAAAAGGGCTGATAACCGTTTCTTTTACGGACCAAATTTTTATGGTAGATTTAACGACTTTCTGTGTAGACCCATCATTTTATAAAAGCTTGATTATTTTCCGATCTAAAGTAAGATTTTATTAACTTGTATCCCCGTATATAGGTTAAGATTCATTAAAACAAGAAACATTTAAAACAAGATCTTGTTTTATTGTATTGAAAAAATAAATTTTAGTATTAGAAACAATATTTATTATTTTTAATGTAAGAAAAACCATTTTCTAATAGAATAATATAAAAAAACATATTTTTTAATATAAATAATTAGTGTTTTAATAAACCTTATAAGGGGATACAAGATAACAAAAAGCTTTAAAGTATAGAGTTTTGGAGCTTTTAGGTACGTGAGCTATTTAGAACTATTTTCCAATTTAAAGTATACGGTTTTGGAGCTTTTAGGCACGCAAGCTATTTAGAACTATGTTAAAATGAATACTTGTCTAATATTTTGTTCCTGAATCCGTGATTCTCAACTTCAATAACTTTGTCACTGTATATGTGTCCTCAAACCAGCACATTGGTGAGTCGGCTGCATAATTCCCATTGTCCTGGGTGTGCAAATTTCCCGGTTTCTATTTTCTGATTGGCAAAACCGCTGCAAAAGTAATTTTTGGAAAGAAACACTTTTTTCTTGGTACACATTATTGAAAGAAACACTTGATCACGAGCAATTACAGCCGAAAAAAGACCACGAGGATCTACACAATTCACAAAACGAAAAAAAACAAGGAAAATGATTAACGATACTATTGATTGAGGCAGCCAATCCCAAAAGGCTTTTCAATTTACTAGCATTGAGTATCGCATTTACTTCTTTTCCTAGGAAGGCAGTGAAATAGTTATTCCACTTTCAACTTTCAAATGTTTTCGCTTTTAACTCCAAAATCGACAGCTTCATGGAACTCTAGTGATTGAAGATTACTTCCTGGAAGATATCCTGCTCGGCGTTGATCCAATTTCAAATTCCTAACAGAAGGACCGGATTGCAAAAGTTAGACCACACTGAATAAGACAGTGGGGAGTGAATGATAAAATCCAAAAGATTATATTAAAATTGAGTGTGGTGAATTGTTATGTGTTCACTTACTGTGGCTTGGCATGCCTATGACAAAACGATTTTATCCTACTTAAAGCGTCTTTAAGAGAAGGGAGATCAATGGAAAAGGTTATCCGGAGCCAATTTTTGAGACCCAATACAATTCCTGCAACATATTCCAAGTGCCAATTAGAAGAACAATCTTTTCGTCGAACCCAACTCAATCTTAGTCGGAATTAGATGATTGTTGTTTAAGTATCTGAAAATGTTTTCTTTCTCGGAGCGTTGCTGCAAAGAGTCTCACCTGGGAGGATAATAACAGATTCCTCTTTTGCCAACTTGATGCAGAAGTCCAAATCATCCGAAATGTCCTTGAGAAGGGAAGTATTCAGCTTTACCTGCAGCGCAAAATGTAAGGAAATGTTTTACCATGAACCTGCACATTCACAAAGAACTAATTTCTATTATCCTTACCATTACAAACATTGATCCTTGTGGTTTATGGAGCAAAGTAATGCAAGCTATCTCCTTTATTTCCTCAGCACAAATATCGAGAGCTCCACGAAGCAAACTAATAGTATTTTCAAAAAAATCCTCCTTTGTATTCTCAAGAATGTGAGGAACAGCTGCCTGAAACACCAAGATTACAGTTTCAGTACAAAAAACCCAAAGATCTTTACATATGTCCTAGAATCCGCAACTTTTGTGCTGAATATAGAAGAACAACGCAAGTATGCAACACGGCCAGGTGACCATATATCATGCTTGTAGATAGCTAGGCATTTTATTCAACACACGCATATACATACCTGAATAATACTTGCTGGGTTATTGCTCATATTGAGGTATTGCTTTATGGAGCCAGGAATCTACAAGAAAGGACGGAGACAGAAAATTCAGCATTATTTACATGAATCTAGACAAAAACACGTACAGCGAATTCCGTTCAACGTAATTTGGGTTTGTATACTAGTAACAACGGGTGAAAAATGAATTCAATTAGAACATAAGGATCATAGTAAGTGATATGGGGAGGGAGAATAGTACCTTTGCCTCTTTCAAAAAACCATTTGGGTCCGTAATGACGATCCAGCCAAGTCGCCAACCAGGCACTAGCCATCTCTTTGATATGGACCCAAGAGTAAAAACAGGAACTATGGATCCAAATACTCCCATTGGAACGAAAGGGTTACTCCCAAAGGTGAGATGACCATAAACTTCATCAGCGATGACAGGGATTCCAAGCCTTTTTGCAGTTTCAGCCACCTAATATGTAATTCAAATCATTAAAACCATCTAAAGAACTAAAGAATGACTCTTGACATTCAGGGATTAGGCCAATATCTAAACAACTAATCCATGTCACCCGATGAAGCGTCCATGTGTTAGACCCAAAGAGATTTTTACACGTGTGAGGGCATGTTGATAATAGTCCCATCCCAGATTGTAAGGGTTATCTAAGATCCTGCAGCTGTAATAAGCCTTGGGCATGGACTTCAACAGAACAAGGGTTCTAAATTTCCGTGTGAGACAACATGTAAGTAATTTACATTCACACCAATAATCTAAGAAACATAGGTTCAAATTGAAGTTCAAGGAAAAGTAACAAAAACATGCTTACCTTCTTCAAATGCTCGTACGAGTATACATTTCCACATGGATTTCCAGGATTTATGACCGCAATTGCAATTGTATTCTCATCGGAAAGATCTTCAACAGCCTCAAGATCAATCTCCCAAGCCTTCTCAGGAAGAAGATCGAAATGCCTAATTTCAAGATTGTTAGCAGCAGCACAAGCATCATAATGTGGGTACCCCGGTTTTGGTATCAATATATTAGCACCAGGATAAGATAACACAGATATTATAACTTCAATTGCCTGTCGACAACCACTCGTCAGAAAAACATCGTCCGCGGATAATGTGTACGGAAGATCACGAGATAAGTATCCAGCTACTGATCTGTTTTCAACAGACAAGTTGACAAAAAAAAAACGTGTCGGACTGTCAGTATTAGACAAGCCAAATCAAAAATTAACTTGAAATGTAAAATAGGACCAGAATGAGGAGATGTGCAGAAGATTACAGACCTTCTAGCCGGAAGAATGCCGCCAACAGGAGCATAAGAATTGAACTTGCCGGTCCTAACTGCATTATCTAGTGCATTATCAGCAACACGTGTAGTCCGAAAACAAGCGAAAGGAGACGGGTCGCCATGACCAAGAGGAATAGTTGGTCTTTCATCTTTAACATTCAAATTACTTCTGATAATATCAAGAGTTCCTGAGATTGAAACGTCTCCACTCGCTTTAAGTTTCTCATTTCTTCTAGCAAATTTCTTGCCTGCTGCTACATTGTTGAGTGAACCCATATCTGATATCTTGATCTTCTTTTTCTTTTACTTCTTATTCTTCTTCTCTTAGAGATGGTTTAATTTATGTTTCTAATAACAGGAAGCCACGACTCTTATAAATAAGAAGATATGACGTAAATCCCCCGAGAAAGTTCTGCATAGAAATTACGACATGTTTCAAAGTTGTAAACAAATTACGACATGTTTCAGAAGAATGTTGACATCAGAGAAACTTGTTGAAACGAAAACCTCACCTAGTTCCTAGTTAGGTTAGGTGCACGCAGTTTGAGCACTTCACTTGGTTTGACTACAACTTGTATTGGAGATTGGTTTGCCAAAATATTAAATTTTTCTTTACTAGAAAATATAGAAGTTGTCTAAATCCAAACGGATATTCCATATCTAACTTTGACGCTGACTAGATTGATACACTCCACCATCGGTTTCAAAAATTTAGCGCGCGTTAAGTCAAAATATTAAGGATACCATAAAATTTCTTAAACTGCTCTTATTTATTTACTATATTCATTGTACAAAATAATAAATGCTAAAAAATTATTTAAAATTGTTTGTTTAAATAAAATTATATAAAATAAAAGAGAAAGAATAAAATATCTTTTAAAATTTGAAAGCTTAAAATTTTCATTTTATCCGCATGAAACATCATGTAAAAAAGAAAGATATAAATCATATTTATTTCTTATCTTTATGATTTTATATTCGGTCCAATATAAAATAAATTTATAATAAAAAATAATAAAGGTATATTTGAGAGTTTATTTAGAAAATATAATTATAAACAGAAACTGATCAGAACTTCGAAATAAACGAAAATAACATAAAAGACGAAAATTTTAAAACGGAGAGAGTAATATATAGTGACTAGTCATGGCCTTTTTTTAGGATAATGGATTAGAATGGTGGATCTGACGTGAAAAAATCGATAATGCTACCCATACCACTTTTATACTCCATTTTTCCTATGTGTATACATTTAAGCCGTGTAGATAAGGTATTTTTTAATGTAAAAAACCGGTAGATTAAAATTATTTTCGTGAAAAATCATAACATGTAAAATCGGTTTCGTGAGTTTTAATTACTCGGTCTAGTTAGGCTTAGTGTTTAATAATTATTAGATTTGTACCCGTGCTATGTACCGGGTATATTTAATTTCTCATAACAACATTGGTATGTGTATCCTGTATTACGCACCAGGTTCGATGAGAATTTTTGATTTGATGTGGCGGGGTTTCGCCCCGCCCCGTTGTGATGCTACATATAATATTTTGGCATATTTATAATATTTTTTTTTAACTTATTTTTTAAAATACGTATAATATTTATTGGCATAAATATAAAAAGAATTCTCTTTTTTTTCGTTTTTACGGGTAAGGTGGGTGATCGCTATCGTTTCACCAATTATGGGTTTAAGTAATATTAAAGGTTTTGATAAAACTTAGGGATAAATCATATATATACTATAAATAAAGTTGAGTTTTTCTATTTTTGACACATTTTTATTTTTAAAGAAATCATGTATATTTCATAAATAAAGTTGGGTTCTCCTATCTCTAGTCTAACACGTGTTTTTTTTGTTATTTTATTTTTAGAAATTAAGCATATTTTTTATATTTTAAAATAAAATTTTTAATCATAGTCGTTAAACAAAGACGATTAAACGTAGACCGTCGATCTTAGGTGTTGTCTAACCAGTGAAGGTGACGTTTACCCGGTACAATTATGTATTTGGTGTAAACGAAGTGTAATAATTTTTAATCTTAATAGCCAATAAGAGAGTGGATTCCTTTGCTCCCAAATATTTGTACTAATCATACGTTGCCAAGTGTCCCCACCAAAACTCTCGTTTCACAAAAGCCATATTTTGGTCAATAGGAAGTGAGAGTTTCCTCACCGTTCAACGTGAGAACTTTATTTATCTAAACCTTTAAATCTTTAAATATAGTTCATCGGCAACTTTATTCTATTTTTATGATAGAAAAGGCGAAAATGGACAACTCACTGAACACGTACTGTGACAATCCTTGCGGTTAATAGTGACATGTCCAGACCCTACACTTTTTAGCTAGAAAGATTAAAGTCTGCTAATCTGTTTCAAGTTTACTTCAAATTTCTACTTCTTTGGTTATGAAAGTTGATATGTTTACAACAATTCTACCCGGACACCTTAAAAAATCGATAAAAATAATCTGACTCTCACATGGATAGGATTACTTTGGATCCCACCTTTCCAGGATTAATAAGGATGATGTATTTTTGATTTTTTTTTTGTTCTAATAGGATTGAGGATACTCAAATAATGAAAAAAAAACTGACATTTTTATTTGCTTTATTACTAGTTAATTTGGAAGTAAAGGACAGATTTGGTACAACAAGAAATAAACAAAAGTTTTCTTTAAAATGGCTGGGCTTGCATAAGTGGGTTTTTAAGCTTGTCCAAGCCTGTTATCAGTTCAAAATTGGATTATTAGTTTTGGATAGGGGTGAGTATTTGGGATCTAATCCGATTCCATCCAGCCCAACCACTTTTTACAAGTGGATGTTTGATCCGTACATTAATGGACTAGATGCGAGTCCAATTTGTGGGATTCAATGGCTTTTAGATTGGGTATGGGTAAATTAAAGTCTGCTGGCATCCAACTCAAAACCAATTGGCGATGAGTGTGCTATTAGCAACGTGAGACTATTATCCTTCACATGCCTCCTCATGTGTAGGGCACTTTCTGTGGGCCTCTAACACGTGGACCATTGTAAGGATAGTCGTTGAGTTTACTCTCATACGGGTTTGGCTCTGATACCAAGTTAAAGTCTACGGAAATCCAACTCAAAACCAATTGGCAATGGGTGGAGTGTCCTTCCATATTATATTTTAAGTTCATTATAAGAATATTAAGAATGTGGGACTATTATCCTTCACGGGTGCTGTCTTAAAATTACGTTGAATACCTATACCGTTGATAAAAATTGACTTCCTTTCAGCAAAGCAGTGTAAAAACATGTCATGTTTCTTATCTAGTCTCATCTAATAATGAGGAACGACTTACCAGAGATATGCCACCATACAGTGGTCCTGAACCAGCGACAAAAGCAGGATTAAAATTTTGGGTGGAGTATAACAGTGCATTGGTAAAATTTCATATTTCTAGGGAGATTATAGTTACTTTTTTCCTAAAAAATTACCCTTAAGAAAACATTTTTGGTTAGGTTTTAGAAATTTAGGGGTGGTTGGAGCACCCCCAGCCACCCCATAATTCCGTCACTGTCTGAAACCATTACAGAATTTACAGTGCGAGAGGGCAGAATTAACTACCACGGTACTAGGGCTGCACAAACCCGACCCACACCCGCCCAATTTGACCCGACCCGCTGCCGAACGGGTCGGGTGCAAGTGATATTTTTTTCACCCGCCTTCTGGCGTGTCGGGTGTGGGTGAGGTCAAATCCAACCCAACCCGACCCACCCGCCCACCCGCCAGAAAATCTCTTATTTGTTGGCCCTTGGATTAGATAGGGTGCTTTCATCTTGGGCCGTTGATTAGATACACACGTGAGAATTGGTACGTGAGAAAAACACACTAACAGATGATCGAGAGCTAGCCTAGCTTCTTCTTCTCGATCAAACAACGTCAAACTCAAACCAAAACAGGAAAAAAAAAACAGAGAGAAAATAGAGAAATATAGTGAAAGAGAAATGAGAAGACGAAGAACCTTGTTTTGAAGAACACCAGATTCTTGTTTTGAGAAACACGAGATTGAAGAAGCTCACAGAGAAGAGCGTTGTTGAACCATAGCCGAGTTTTGTTGAAGAACACACAGGCACACAGTTGAAGACGAAGGTGTTTTTGCTGCACATAAGGTAAGTAAATTCATACCCACTTTTTTATTTCACTTAAATCACATGATTGATTGTATTTATTCCAAAATCTCCGAATTTTTTGGATTTGATTTTGAAAATTAGGGTTCATTCAAAACTTGAGGGTTTTCTATAATTAAGTTATTTAAGTTGTTCTTTGTCTAATTTAGGGTTTATAATTGATAGTAGATATGGTATTTATCATGTTTCGATTATTAGAAATTTAGGGTTTTATAAAATTAGGTTGTACTTAAATTGCAATAAGGGATTTCTTGATTGAAATAGAAATTAAATTTAAAGTTAGGTTTTCCGAAATTGAAATTGAGATAGGGATTGCTCTTTCTGAAATTGAAATTGAAATAGGGATTTGCACATACTCTTTTGAGGATCTGACTAGAAGTTCAGCAACTGTGCCCCTGAACTATTCAGTTCAATGTCTGTTATTCTACATCTTCAATAAAAAATTCTTTTAATCGAGTTTACGAGAAAAGTTTACAACATTGTCAATCTTTGAGCAGTCTGTTAAGGAGTGAGGGAGCTTACCAGTTTCCCAATATGTGTTTTTCAGTGTCTTCTGCTTAGAACACAGGGAGAATCGACAATGTCAAAGCATATATAAGAATTACAATCAGTATAATGTCAGTGTTTTTAATTAGCAACTGTTTGGTGGTCATAGCCTATGCCCATACTAAAGAAAAATATAAATGAATTGATGAAACTAATTGATACCAAGATTGATGAAATGTCCAAATCACCAAATGATTCTTATACGAGTTTCTAACTTTTAAACTCAGCTAAGTTTCCATTCTCGACCTAAATTTAACAAGCAAAAGTATTGTCATGTTTTACCCTGGCCTTGGGATGACAGTAATCTCTAAATTTCATTTGAGGTTCTTGAGTCGGGTATAATTTGTACTTCATGGATCATGGTTCTTAACTTCTTATACTATTATTACTATTGGTATTTTTAATCTTTTTCATTCTAATTGTTCACTTCTTTTGTTGCAGAGCTATTTGGTAACCTTGCTGCTTCTTCATCATTATAGATGACGATTGATTCTTATTCGGTGACCTGGCTGGTGCTGCTACTAAGATGAACTTGTTTTTGTTGCTAGTTGAGAAATGTCGTAGAATTGCATATTAAAACTTTAATTTTATTGTATAATTTTGAATGTTGGGACTTAGATTTTAAGATTAACGATTGTTGGTTAAAATGGTTTATCAGGTGGCGCGCGTGAGGATCAAAAAAACAGCCAAGTTCTTGAAGAAAAAAATTCATCATTTCTGGGCGGGTGACCGCACCCGCCCGACTCGACCCGCCATGTGGACGGGTCAGACCCGATCCGACCCGAGGACCAGGCGGGTCGGGTACGGGCGAAAAAAAAATTACCCACCTTACGGCGGGTCAGGTGCGATTGAGGCCAAACCCGACCCGACCCACCCGATATGCAGCCCTACACGGTACACAGCTGAGTTACGGACCAAAATAAGGTCTCGTAAATCATGTGCATCCCGGTGGTGAATTGAAATTAAAACGGGTTTACACAAATTAACTCAAAAATGGCATTGTCAAGTTCAAAAGCAGAAGAGGAGAATCGCGATGAAAAAATCATACATATTATGCTTAGGCTAGTTCCTATGCACCCATACCAAATGGTTTGGTTTGTCCAGCCACGTGGATGGACAAATGGGTCTCCCTACTATTGTAAACAATCAAATTTGAGTAGAATAATATATTTAATTGTATTTTGTAGGACCCTTAACAATATAAAATTTATTTATATATACTTGGTGGGATTTTTAGATATTATAATATATTTAGTGGACCCTTTATATAATAAAAGTATATTAAAATAACTAAAAAGTAGGAGAGAAGAATTTAAAATATTTAAAATATTCACTTAGAGACATAGTTTTCGCCGAGCGACGAAGACTTGGACGCCAACGACAAAGACTAAGTCGCTAGCGACCAAGTCTTTATCGATCGACCAAGACTTTGACGCGTTGTGCATCTGCTCAAATAAAAGAGTTTGGGAGGTCAATTTGATCATTTACTAGGTGCATATTGGGTGTTTTTGGCCAAATTTGATGATTTGGGAGGTGCTTAAGACTTGGCCAGTCTATTTTAATGAATTGAAGAATGATCGGTATGTGTCTAACCATCCCTTACCTATGAATCAAGATTCTCTAATTATATAAATTATGCAACCTATGAATCAGGATTCTCTAATTAAAAAAAAAATCTGAGAGTTTTGCAAGTTTTGATGATTACTTATTGATTTCACAACTAACAAGATTAAACATTAATTGAATTAATTAAGACTAATTAATTATAGGGTAAATTAAATTAGACATTCACATAAATAGTTAGATAAGAGGTTTTGACATTTACTTCATAATAACTCTATTTTAAATTTTAGTGGTAGATCCAAAATAATAATTGGAATAGGCCTAAAACTAACCATGTAAAATAGGATAAATAATTTGATGAACCAATCATGCATTTTATGGCTCACGAATCATAATGAATGAATTTGGTGTATGATCGAACTGTATTTTTTACCATTTACTCATCCCTCGCTTATGAATCATGATTCTTCCGATTTTATAAATTGTATAATCGTGTATTTGGAAACAATTTCATCAGAATTATCTTTTACTACTTTTTTTATTTTTATTAAAAACATATCATTTGGAGTAAGTAAGTTTATGTGGGTGTTTTTCTTTCTGGTTTTTGGAATTACCGGTAGTTGAGATGCCGGAGGAAATTGAAATATTCCATCCGAGTAACTTTTAAGAAATAGTAAGAAAAAGTACATAAAATGGAACTCTTGGTCATTATATAATTTGTTGATATGCCTTGAATCATTTGTTTGCCGGAATACTACGGGGAGTCCGAGGGGCAGAGCCCCTCGGCGGTATACGTAATGTATTATGACTGGGATTGTTTTCCGCTGATAAAACCGACCTTTAAGTGCAATACATCGGAGCATTGCTACAGACCGACCTAGAAGGGTTGGAATAAAACCTCCAGCGAGGTACAGGTTTGACGATTTGGTAGGTTATGCATTGCAGGTGGCCGAGGAGGTGGAGGATCACGAGCCGTCCACCTACAAGGCTGCAGTATCTGGAAACGAGTCAGCACAATGGCTTGCCGCAATGGTAGAAGAAATGGAGTCTCTTATCAAAAATGGGACTTGGGAGCTTGTAAAACTTCCTGCTGATAGAAAGGTAATTACTTGCAAGTGGGTTTTCAGAAAGAAGGAAGGAATGTCAGCTGCAGAGGGTGTCAAGTATAAAGCACGAGTGGTTGCAAGAGGTTTCAATCAGAGAGAGGGAGTGGACTACAACGAGATTTTCTCACCAGTGGTCAGGCACACTTCCATCAGAGTGCTACTAGCCATAGTTGCACATCAGGATCTGGAACTTGAGCAACTAGATGTGAAGACAGCTTTCCTGCATGGAGAGTTGGAAGAAGAAATATACATGAGCCAGCCAGATGGATTCCAAGTTCCAGGTAAAGAAAATTATGTCTGCAAGCTAAAGAAGTCCTTATATGGGCTAAAACAGTCCCCCAGGCAGTGGTATAAACGATTTGATAGTTATATGGTGCATCTTGGCTATCACAGGAGTCCGTATGATTGTTGTGTGTACTACAATGATACGCAGAATTGTTCACGTATTTATCTAGTTCTATACGTTGATGATATGTTGATCGCTGCTCAGAATAAATCAGACATTCAGAAGCTGAAGGGGTCTCTCAGTGCTGAGTTTGAGATGAAAGATTTGGGTGCTGCTCGGAAAATTCTGGGAGTAGAAATCTATAGGGATAGGAAGAAGAGAAAGCTATTCCTATCACAGGAAGCGTACATCAAGAAGATTTTGAGCAGATTTGGAATGTCTTCAGCCAAGCCTATAGATACTCCAATGGCATCTAACAGCAAGTTGGGAATGTACACGGTTCAGACTTATAAGGAGAAAGAGTACATATCTCGAGTTCCATATGCTAGCGCAGTTGGAAGTTTGATGTATGCTATGGTCTGCACTCGACCAGACTTAGCATTTGCTGTTAGTATGGTCAGTCGGTTTATGGTTCAGCCTGGGAAGGAACATTGGCAAGCTGTTAAAAGGATTTTCAGGTATCTTAGAGGTACCTCAGATGTCGGTCTCTGTTATGGGAACGATACCCGATGTTTAGTGGCTGGTTTCTCAGATTCTGATTATGCTGGAGATGTGGACAGCAGGAGATCTATGACTGGTTATGTGTTCACTCTTGGAGGTTCTGTTGTAAGCTGGAAGGCAACTCTACAACCTACGGTTACTTTGTCTACTACAGAGGCAGAGTATATGGCCTTGACAGAAGCTGCAAAGGAGGGAATTTGGTTAAAGGGGCTGGTTAATGATCTAGGCTTAAATCAGGATCATGCTATAGTGTATTGTGACAGCTTGAGTGCAATATGCTTAACCAAAGATCAAGTCCATCATGAGAAGACAAAGCACATTGATGTCAGGTATCATTTTCTGAGAAATGAGAAGAGAATTGAAGTGAAGAAGGTAGGGACAGCTGATAACCCTGCTGACATGTTCACCAAGCCAGTTCCTGAGAGCAAGTTCCAACATTGTTTGGACTTGCTCAATATCACAAGTCAATAGTGTGATCCCCTGTCTAGGGGCATCTGAGGCAGAGAAATGTTCTGGCACTGTCATGGTGCATCTGTTTCTGTTGCTGGGAGGATTCAAGTCAAGGTGGAGATTTGTTGATATTCCTTGAATCATTTGTTTGCCGGAATACTACGGGGAGTCCGAGGGGCAGAGCCCCTCGGCGGTGGTCTCGCTGACCGGTCAGCGAGTCAGGGGTCCAGGGGGCGACCTAATGTATTATGACTAGGATTGTTTTCCGCTTTCTAGTCGAATTAGGGTTTATCTCTTTGCCCTATATATAGGCATACGTTGTACCTAGAGAAAGTATCTTTGGTATTCTGCTCAGCAATAAAACTCTGGTTTCTCTGCCGTGGAGGTAGCTAACATAACAGTTAGTGAACCACGTTAAATCCCTGTGTTCTTTATCTGTTTATCGTTCTCGTTTGATCTCTCGTTATAACATAATTCACACTTATTTTACTTTGCAGATAAACGGGAAGTAAAGTAAGAAATTACGGAGGAATCATGTTATCTGGACTTTTTCCTATTATAAAAGTTTTACATTGGCCTAGAGTTGTTTTTTGATCATCGATGATAAATAACATCGTAGCTACTATAATTGATTTAGTTATGTTAACGGTAGAATTTCATTTAAGAAAATCACATGTTAACAACATATCGACATTGTTAAATAATTACTCTATAATACTTTAAGAAAAATTAATTGGAAAAATGGAAGCAGTACCTTTTTTTTCTTTACAATGGGAAGATGCACGTAGTATAGTGGAGGATTGTCGATGATTAGCTCCCGTCAAACAAATGGAGAGAATGCCTTCTTGTTTTCATGCAAATTGATCCCCTCACTAACAATGGACTTCTTTGAAAGGTTGCTGTTAATGCAAATTGATCCCCTCACCAACAATGGACTTCTTTGAAAGGTTGCTGTTAATGTATGTGTTTGCTTTGCTGTTACTCTTGACAAAATGATTCTTAGCTCTTTCAAACATACTGAACCTTCAACGCGTTGCATAAATTCTATACGCATAGGGGTTGAAAATTTGTCACCAAAAAATTGAACTAACCCTTCCCATGCTCACTGTAAAACCGAACCCATTCCCATGCTCATTGTTAAACTAACTAAATATTACTGCTACCCACAGCCAGGCTAGCTCCTTATCGGTGTCCTACACGTAAATGTTACTGGGCTCGTGGAACATCTTTTATCTGAGTTCTTGAACCAATCATGGTGGCGACAAAACCAGAAAACTATACGTGGGGGATAAGAAAGAAAAACCCAATGAATACTATTTTACTAACCTCAGAATGCGATAATGTTAGGTGCGATAAAGCTATGATGTACTTGAAATCAGTTTCCGAGCTAGGGGGGAAATTTTTAATAACAAAAGTTTTGTATAAGGTGTACTTGTTAAATTTTTAGGCGGCCGCTAAAAAATTGTAGGATTTTGACCTATTTTTTAGAACGAAATTGTAATATCACATTTAAAAATACAGTATTTTATATGTTCATTCTCTTAGTTGATTTGGTTAATATATCTAGAATTATTCTTATACTGTAGTTGAAATGACTAATTCATCTAAGACGATTTCAATAATTATCAGAATGAAATGACAACACCCCTTAGCCTCTCCTGGTTCCGCCGCAGTTGTACTGCAAAGTTTTTGCGAATTTCTTTTTATTCTTTATTTAGCAAAGTGGGCAACAATCACGATAACACCACTCGATTTAGTATAGAGCTATATTGTGATTGGAGAACTGCGACAGACGGATGAAATAATATATATGTAATCAAAAATGAAATTGATTAGTATTTCATATTTTGTGTCAACTAACCTAATTAGTAACAAAAAAAATGTTCATTTACGACATCTCATCATTTTTTTTTATAATTAATGGACTAACTCAAATCTTCCCTGGACTAAATGATATTTTCTCATCAATTATGAAGTCTCAAATAGGCTTTCCACAATTTTAGGGTGGGCTACAGCCTACCTAAGCCATCCCTACCTCCGTCACTGAATCATGGTCATGTAAAATGTGCGTATCCCAGCAGTCATGACATCTTTTCTTCTTTTTTATCGACAAAAGGAAGTAGGCAAAAGCTCAGACAGCAAAAGAAACCCACACCAATGCACTACATAGTGTCACGGGCTAAGATTTATGGGTGGGCCGTGACAATAGGCAAACAAAAATACACTATGTTGCATAGAGATTATCCCAATTACCTATTACAAAATCAAAGTTGGTCACCTTTTGGCTCCACTGAGTTTCTTCTCCATAAGAAAGCGTGGGTCTTTATCCGTTGAATGACTGCTCGAGAATAATGATCAGCAATGCCATGTTGAAAGATAATGTTGTTTCTGCACCTTCAAACTGACCAGCAAATGGAAGCTTGTATGACTTGCTAGAGCGCCTTTGCAAAAGGGTGTTGAACCTTAAGTGCCTATCCTTTTTATTATGGTGTCTATAAAGTTCAATGGACCAATTAAAAACACTGCCGCTTTAAAGTGACTCCAAATCTTTGAGGAGAAAGGACGGTGAAAACTACATTATATGTGAGATCGACTGATTCTCCATCCAATTAAACAACAGAGCAGGCAACCATCAACAATTTGCTTACCCAAGCGGTGAAGTGTTTTTGCACAATTGACACTTAAATATCTGGATTGGATGTGTGCTAAATATATTCGTTTTTCCTACCGTTAACTTTTCCAGTTACACACATCGATATCTTGTTTTTTTTTTTTTTTTCTTTTTTCTTTTGCTGATTTACCATTTGACTCGATCTGAATTCGATATTAAATTATTTTTTATTTATTTTACTCATATCTGACTCGGCTTATATATTCGATGGAAAAAAAAAATTAAATACTATCTTATACCTAATTCATTTGGATTAATATTCTTTTATATTTTACTATTTAATAATTTTTAAATCATACATAAATAACTAAGATGATCAATTTTAATCAACCGAGTCAGATTTTTCTAGTAAGAGTATCCAGGGTGAACGGCCCAAAAAAAAAAGGGCGTATACTCTACCAACGACCAGCTAACTACCACCTACTGTGAGTCACTGAGCTGGGGGTTACACTTCACTACACTAGACCACCACGACTTACATGTAAAACGTGCATTGCATACCCCAATAACAAATAAAAAATTGATAATCCCTAATAATTAAAATTAAAGCGTCACATAACCAGACATCATCATCACTCCAAGTATTTTAATTTCCATGGACCAGAAAAAAAAATTCCAATAAAGGATTGAATTTTTGAATACATGATGATATGGAGGATATACAGTCAATATCATACATACGTAAAAAGTACAATCCAAAATTGTCATACTTCACCCACCATGTGCATATACCCATATGCCGACCAAACCAGCAGTAAGTTCCAACCGCACTATACGGCCGGTATATATATAAAGCTAACCCAATAATACAAACACATACTGACGTAACTACCCTTCTACATCAATCAAAAAATACTATCTTAATTTACAAGGGTATTATCGTCACTCTGTTCACTGTTTTGTTCTCTTACTTCCATCATCTTCCTATTTCTTCTTCTTCCCACAGAGAGGAAAACTTCTTGGAAAACAGAGAAAAGTGATAAAAATACCCTAAACTAATAATTGAAATCGCAGGTAAGCTAGAATATGTAGATAATAATAATGATTTTTTAATAACACTGTTACGAAGAAATTGCAGGTAGATCTACAGACATTGAGTTTCATCTCCATTAAAGCCCTGCTTCAAAATTGAGAAAAAAAAAAGAAAATGAAAAAAAAAAGAGTAAAAGAAGAAGAAGAACCCAGAAAGTTGAATTCCTACTACTGATGATCATCAATCAACCTCTCTTGATGGTTTCTTTATAACGTAGGATAGAATCAAGTCTCTGTAACTTCAACTGTTGTTTAAACTTATTAATAAAATCATCAGCTTTAGCATCAACTTCTTCATCATCGCCAAAACTCTGTAAATCATTAGACTTTGTTTTTCCTTCTTTCACAGTTGATGGTCTTTTAGGTGTTTGAACAATATCTTCTTCTTGAAAATGTGAAAAAGCAGATTTCACACTAGCTGATTTCTTCATTTTCTTGGGTAATTTCGTTGGCATAAACCCTGAAGCTGGTTTTGTATCAGATGTTGTTCTTTGTACATGAACATGACTATTATAGATTTCATCCAAGTCTCTCTCTGGTACAACATCATTTGCTTCTGATGAGTGATCATCTTCATGGGTTTGATCTTCTGATGAGTTATGTTGAGTTACATGGTGGGTTGTTGTTGTTTCTGTTTCTGGTTTGATTGTTGTTGTAATGGAGTTAAATGGGTTATAATCTTCAGATCTAAATCTGTAAAAATTCATAGATTTCAGTCTGTCTAACCTTGATGGTGACCTAACTAGCTGCGGATGAAGACGTTTTTCATCTTCATTCTGTTTTTGTTGAGGTTTAGCAGGAGTTCCAAAACCAGATGCAATAGCTACTACACCTATCATTAGATTCATCAGTACGAATAAAATGGTGGGTGTACACCAACTATTCATTGTTGTCCATATTTCTGGTATTTCAAGCATTTTCCTTGATGATCTAGATTGTATCTTTAAGCTCTGTTTCAGTAGATGATGATGATAATGGTGTATGGGTTTTGATTTCTGATCGGGTTCTGTTTTCTTCCTCAGATTCTCATTTAGCTAGTGATGAAAAGAAAGAAGCTATTTTTTTCTCTGCTTTTGTTGCAGACAAAGAGAGATGGGGAGAGTGAGTATGTGGTTTTTATTGAGGGAATAAAGAAGAGTGAAAGCAGAGGTTAGGGAGATGGATATTTATTGAGGACTTGGTTTTTTTCGAATTTTTCCGTAAAAAGAAAATTAATTTATTTTTTTGTATAAGAAAATTAATTTATATAAGTGGAGTTTTCTGATAAAATTATTTTTGGTGTAAAACATGACTGCAGCATAAATGGTCCAAGGATATTTTTAACTTATTACATGTATGGTTGGAACACGTGTTAGGAAAATTACAAAATCCAACCGACATCAGAAGAAAGTAACAGTAAACGTAAGTTTAGTTCCTTGTAGTTGTCGCTAGGGCTCCACAAAAAACCGAAAAATCGAAAAAATTGCACCGAGAGCCAAAAAAAAAACAAACCGAACCGAACATCTAATGGTGATGTACGGTTTAGAAAAAAAGAACCGGTTAATTTTGGTTCGGTTTTTTTGGTTCTACCCTTGAACCGAACCGAAAAAATAAAAATAAAAACGAATATTTATGATCGTTAGATTCTTCATAATATTAGTCGTTGATCTACCCATCATTAGTGTTTGAAACAGTGCAGTAAAGTCGTAAAGATCTTGAAATCCAGTTCCCTTTTAGTTTTTGTTGTAGAGCAAACAAAAGAGAGAGGAAAGAAGAAGTAAGAGATGGGAGGAGGAGGAGGAGATGGACACAGCACGACCTACAAAGGGTTGACAATGCATCAACCAAAGCAATGGCATACTGTTACTGGAAAGGGCATGTGTGCTCTCATGTGGTAACTCTCTCTTTCTCTCTATATACATTTTTCTTCAATTTCAGCAAACCCTAAATTACTTCATCTATTTGAATACCCCTAATCTGTGTTTTAGATTAGGGCATTTAACCGGTACTGATTTGTTTTATTTTAAGTTGGGAATAGGATTGGATTCGTTTCATTTTCTAGGGTTTGGAATTGATAGCACTACATTGGCTGTTCTTTAATTCATCTACTTTAGATTTAAGTTTGAGCATTTTTATTCCTTAAATGAATATTTTTTCTGATTGAAGATATTAGGAAGAGTTTGATTATTGATATAATGATTGACACTGTTTTTCTGGGAATTCGTTAACCTCATTGAGAAGCAAATAATTTGGGAAATGGATTGAATTTATTTTATTTTCTAGGGTTTGAAATTGATAGGATTAGAAAGGCTATTCATAGATACAACAGATGCTTATACTTAATCTGAAACTGTATGCTGTTTGAGAGTTTACTGTGATAAATGAAGAGACTGATCAGGTTATAGGGTGGTGAAGATTAGGTTAAAGGGATGGGATGTAGAAGCATTACAGAATTGTTTTGACCAATTAATCTGTTATATTACTTGTGTTTTTTTCTTATAAATTTTGGAAAGTAGTTGGGAAATTGTAGTTATTGCATTTCATTTTTACACTTAGAAAAATTTGAAATCCTAACCGGTTAAAACCGAAACCGAAACCGAGACGGTAAAAAACCGAACCGAACAAAAAAACTTAATGGTGACACTTGGTTTTCGAAACCTAAAAACCGAGACTCTCGGTTTTGGTAATGGTTAGGGCAAAAACCGAACCGAACCGAACCATGTGCCGCCCTAGTTGTCGCAGAGAAAGGGGTAAGATTTTTAATTTTTGGGTCTTCTTAACGTGTATCCTATATACATATTAAAGTTATGCTTAAAAAAAAAGAAAACTAACATTTATTAAAACAAAAAACATTTATACTGTAAATAAGTTTTGTTGTTTTGTTATTTTATTGTATTAAAAATAATAATTCTTTGTATTAGAAATAAGATTTGTTATTTTTAAAATAAATAAAAACTAACTTTTAATAAAATAAGACAAAAATATATATTTTTTAAAATAAATGATTGGTGTTTTAATGAATCTTAACATATATTACGGGATACAAGTTAACAAAAGCTAATTGGTATAGATCAATATTTAAATATTGATTAAGGTTGTCTTTCAAGGTCAAAGCGTTTAACTGCTAAAAACTCTTACCCCTTGTTTGTTTCAGCCTGAGTCGAAGCTAAATGTCATATCGTTTTTTTTTGTTTTTTTATTTCTGATTTAAAGTTTGATCTCGCTTAGTTTTATTGAGCACAAAATTTAAATGAATTCAAATTATTTTTAAGTCAAACATAATAAGTCAGATTTAGATGAGTTAGATTAAACTAGTCACACCATGTTCATTTGGATACGACGACTTGAATCTGACTCGGTATTTGACTCTGGGTCGAGTCATATGTCAGATCGTTTACTTTTTAATTTTCTGATATATGATTCGAAAATTGACTCGGCTCATACATCTGATTTGAAACTATTTGAGTTAGGTATTATTTTGTACCTGATTTATTGGGTATATATCTGTCTGGAATAATTTTTTTTCTATAACTCTATTATTTTATTATTCTTAATTCAGATATAATGAGTTAGATTCAAATGAATTAGATTCGTATAAATCAGATAAGTTAGAAAAAAAGACAAACAACCCGTGATTGAGTTAGAAAAACGACAATTCTAATCGAAACCCTTAATTAAACTATACCCCAAGCTAGACCCTAATAAATACTAATGGTGTTTCTCGTAATTGGGAAAAAATTTGAAGTGGGATTCTAGGGTTTAAAAGACTGTTCTCCAACCAATTTCAACTTGATAAAATTATCATTACCTCATCTAACTGAAAGGTAAAATTAACTTAGATATTATTATAATAGCATTATCAACGACATCAATCGTAATCAAACAAACAAACAAAAGATAAACTGGTACTTGAGTTTTATTTATGGATAAATTTTATATTAAAGTAGACTATTATATTGTCGGATATTTAGGTCGACCCTCCCATATTGAAATTGACGTCAATTTAAAGTGGATTTCTTTTTCTTTTTTATGAAAGTAACTTTAGTATTAACAAATAAAAAAAATTGCATCACCTGTTGGGTTTATATTATAAAGACTAAAAAAGCAAGATTGTTTCTCCCTAAGGACGTCCACAGTGGGGCGATTAAACCCATTGATCAAAGATCAAAAAATTTGATCTTTGATCCGTCCTAAAAACAGCGGAGGATGATCAAGCGAAGGCCTAGGATATCGTTTGAACGTAAGCGAAGTATCAACTCATCGCTTGGAAAGATGGACGAGAGAATGAGACATCGCCTGGTACAAGCGAAATGCTGCTCTACCGCCCACAAAAAAAAACTACAAGCGAAATCTCAACATTTCGCCAACCAAATTAGCGAAATCCCAATATCTCGCTGGTATAAGCGAAATGCCAATATCTCGCCTATGATTTGTGTGAAGAACCCGAGTGAAAATGGAGGAAGATGCTTAACATTTGAAATATTCAAATGTTTGAAATGGAGGGAAATTAACATTTGAAATATCAAATGAACTTATACAACAAGCGAGGTAATAAGGGAACGTGAAATGAAATGGAGGGAGGTGCTTACTAGTCCAAGCGAGGCAAGGGCATCTCGCCCGTGTGGCTCTCGCTTACACAAGCGAAACTTTAGTATCTCGTCCAACTCCAAGCGACGCCTTGCACTACGCCTTGCACTCTCGTCTAACTCTAAGCGACGCCCTGGAACCCCGCCCAACTCCAAGCGGCGCCGTAGCATCTCGTCCGTGTTTATTAATTTTGGGCGAAATGTCAGCTATTCGCTTATGTGTATGCGAGCTGCTGAGGTCTCGTCGCATCAAACGAAACATTACTATCCCGTTTGACATGGCGAAATGTCAAACTCTTCGCCCCTGTTTTTAAGCGAGATGCTGGGACGTCGTTCGTTCACAAGCGAGGGGCTATGATTTCGCGCGACTATAATTTATAGTCGTCGATCATCGACTAGATTTAATCTGGAACAGTGATTTTCATCGATCAAATACCAAATATAATCGACGATTGTGGCTCATTTTCGACGACTATCGACTGTATTTGATCTTTGATCGTCGGTTTAGTCGACGATTGCAGATGCTTTAAGATTCATATTAACAAGTCAACAGATCAACTGGACCTTCTAATCATAGATTCAGTAATAGCATCAGCTAAACCATTAAATTTCCAATTTACATATCTATCAGAGTAAGCAAAATTTTGACTAAGTCGCTTTGTAGCATGCAAAAAAGGAAGCGACCTCCAGTCCACCTTAGGACAATCCTTTTTCAGCTCTTCAATAAGATATTGATTGTCATTGTATAGCTTTACTGAGTGGAATCCGAGCCTTGTTTCCCATTCTGTTGCTACTCTGCAGGCTCGAGATTCTACCTCCATTGAGCTAGAGCACCATCTATTGCTTCCTGCAAAATTGATCACATAACCTAAATGGTCAGTCTGAACTAAAGCATAAGCAAATTTATGAGATTCATTATGATAAGCAGCATCAAAGAACATATGCTTAAAGCAACTTTCATATGAACACTCAATATTAGACTTAAAACCACATGAACCAGGATGTAAATTATGACAGTGAAAAGTGTTTTGAGAAGAACTTTTATCAAGAGATGAAGGAATATACCTGATTAAGTTATTTCAAATGATTGGAATGTACTTACATGGATTAGGAACAATATGTTGGAAAATAACTTGATAACGATATTTCCAGATGAACTACAGTATACAAGCAATAATATCACGATTAGTTTTATCCGAAAGCCAAGCAACACATCAATCCATAAAATTCAAATTAGTTGTATTATGAAATAAATGAGTAAAAGAAAGACCTCTCCAGATTGCCTGATCAAAGGTGTAGTGAAGAAACAAGTGATCAAAAGTTTCAGTTATGTTAAGATTACAAAAAGAACAACAAGTATCCATATTAGTGAATTTACCTACATTAGGTTTAATTGGTAGACAACCTGCTAAAAAATTTTCCACAGGAAAAGTTTATCCCTAGGTATGATTTTAAGATGCCAAATCGAATATCAAGGAACTTTAAAATCATAAACGTTATTGGAAGCAAGATAATTGTAAGCAGATTTAACAGAAACTGTACCATCTTTAGTACCAATCCATTTTCTAACATCAGGATTATAAGGATCAGGTTCAATATTCTTATTAGCATTAATAGTTGGTTTAGAAATAATCTATCTATGAAAGGGTGATTCCACTTACCTTCATGAGTAATAATCTCAGACATTGTTGTCATAGGATTAATAGTAACACCTATTACCAATATTCCAACAATCATTAAGTTTAATAATATCAATACCTCTGAAAATACTATTCCAAACCCAAGACTGAACAAAAATTTTCTTATAATGTAAAGGATCATATTTTGGGAAGTACTTACCTTTAAGAATTTTACACCACTGTTGATGAAGATTTTCTATCACTCTCCATGCTAATTTAGTAAGAAGACAAGATTAAATTTACTAGGATGTTTAAACCCTAGACCACCATTAGATTTACTAAAACAAACTGACTTCCAAGATTTCAAATAGTTAAATTTACTACCTTCCCTCCTTTGCCACATGAAATCACGTTGCAAAGCAGAAAAACGATTAGACCTACCATCTTGAGAAAGCAACTTAGATTTCCAACCTTGAATACGCTAATAAACTTTATCTAGCAAAACTTGATAGTTAAAACTCTTATCCCTATGGGAAAAAAGAGGAGTACCTAAATAAGAATCAGTTTTAGTCATCCTACCCATCTTGAGAATTCTTTAGCTAATAATTTACAATGTTTATTTGGCATTTTTTTACTAAAGTAAATACCTGACTTTTGATAGTTAACAGTTTCCCCAGAAGAAAAACTAAAAAGATTTAAAATGTCTAGTAAGTTCCTAGCATGAGGTATAGTAGCACTAGTAAAAAGGAAAGCATCATCAGCAAAGAACAAGTGAGAAACATGAGTACAAGATGGTGTAACCTTAATACTAGAGATTAGATGCTCTTGTTCATCCTGTAATAAAAGTTTAGACAAACCTTCCATACATAAAATAAAAATACTAGGAGATAATGGATCACCTTGACGAATACCCCTAATTGGTTTAAAGGATTTATCAGGAGAACCATTAACTTAAATAGAATAAGAAACAATTTAAATACACATAAAGATTAAATCACAGAATTCATCCGAAAAACCCATAGATCGAAAAATATGAATAATAAAGTTCCATTCCATGTGATCAAATGCTTTTGAAAGATCTAGTTTGATAGCCATATTACCTATTTTACGTTTACTTGTTTTCATTATATGCGCAATATCTCATGAGCAACGACTATATTATAAGTTATTTGTCTTTTTGGAATAAAAGTTGTTTGATTTTGTGAAATAAGCTGACCAAGAAAAGGTTTAATACAGTTAGCTATAGTTTTGCAGTCAATTTTATATAGAGCATTACTAAGACTAATGGGATAAAACTCATTAGGATTAACTGGTGTTTGTGTTTTGGGGATTAAAGAAATATAAGTATGATTGACAGGAGGATCTAACGGTTTAGTTTTAAAAACATTTTGAACCCAAAAGACAATATTATCACTCAATAAATCCCAGTGATGTTGATAAAAACCTGTGGGGAACCCGTCAGGGCCTGGTGCCCCCCCAAGAATTCATCATAAATAAATTCGATTTAACTTCATCGGCATCAGAGATACAACAAAGAAAATTATTATCATTTTAAGTTAAAATATGATGAAATATGGAATTAAACCTAGGATGAATATTAGTATGCACAAAAGCTAATTTGTTAAAAATGAGAAGTAACTAAATTACTTAGGTTTACCTGACCTTCAATCCATAAACCTGAAGAATGTCTTAAAGCATACATATGGTTAATTCTCCTTCTTTCAGACGCATTTTGATGAAAGAACTTAGTATTATGATCATTCTCCTTAATCTACTGAGCTTTAACATGCTGAATCCAATATGGTTTTTCAATAGCATACCAATATTCCAAATCATTGTGCAGATTCTCTAAATGTTGTTTTGTTTCCAAAGTAGGAGTTGATTGATGAACACACTCAATATTTTTCAATAAGTTGGAAATATTTTGAAAAATGTTACCAAACTCATTTTTATTCAAATTTTTAGTTGGTATTTTAACTTAGATAAAGTAGATATTAAGCTACAATGCTTATGCTGACTAATAGAAACAGAGTTTGTAACACAGAATTATAATGTTGATGTTGTTGCCAACATTTCATATATCTCATAGGATGAAAAAAAATGATTTTTTTCATGCACAGTTTCTAATATAATGGGTGCATGATCAGAAATCACTCTAGTAAGATGCATATTCAGGGAATTAGGAAATAACTCAATCCATTTATGATTAACTAGGACTCGATCAATACGCTCTTGAATGTGATCCTCACCAATTATTTTATTAGTCCAAGTAAATGGCAATCCAAAAAATTTTAGATCAGTTAATCCTAAATTTTGAATACAACTATAAATGTAAGAAAGGGTACTAGAAGAAACATAATTTCCTTCTTCTTTTTCAGACTCATGCATCACAAAATTCATGTCTCCAAAAATAGCACAAGGATTATGATAATCAGAGTGACAATATAGAAAATCCCATTGTTTAATCCTTAAGTTATGATTTAAAGCTCCATAGATAAAGAAATGTGCATGGAAATATTAGCTTTTAAAATTTTATAGTGGAAAACATTTTCGTGAAAATTAAGTAAAGATGCAGAAATATCAGAAAACCAAGCTACGACTAATCCTCCTGACTTGCCAATTGAGGGAATAAGAATCCAATCCTTGGCATGTATTTTATGTAAAACAGATTCCATCAAAGGTGATTTAGACTTAATTTCCATAAGGAACAATATGTCAATATCATGAGTCTTTATTAGATGGTTTAAATGATCTTGTTTTAGCTTCGACTTAAGACCCTGCAAATTCCAGGAAAGAACTCTAAAATTTGTGATATAAGATTGTGATTGGGACATTATGAGAATATGTAATAGTATTTGATAAGGAATAGAGCAAAAGGTACACAGAAGCAAAATATAGGGAAATAAATAAGTAGAGTAACTAAATAAATACAGAGATGATAAATTGCATGTGGAAATGGAAGAGATAAAGTATAAGATGTTTACTTCAGAGTTATCATTGGTACAAGATGCTTGGTTAGAATACTCATTAGATGTATAATTTTCATGGCCTTGTTCATATGGTACTCCAGGTTGAGAACAATTATAATAATCCCAAGGTGTATGGTATACCCTTGAAACATATGTATCCACTTATCTTTCTTCTTCAGTTAAAACATTCTCAGCAACTGCCTTAGGAATAGATTGATTGTCTTGGACATCTTTCCCAATATCTATGCACTCATAGTTTGGGTTGGAAAGTTGTTCAGTAGCAGCGACTTTCTTTTTTGTTGTTTCACTAATTTGAAGCTCGTTTATTTGTGCTCCCATGGCCACGTACTGATTTAACATTCTTTCCCAAGTGCTAAATTTTCTTTGTTGCTTCTCTGTCTTACTGTGACATTTAATTGAACCAGCGCCATTAAGTCCAATATTAACAGGTGGAACTTCTTCCTGAACAATAGCTTTGCCTTTATCTTTTATGAATTACAGTTCCTTGTTCATGAGCTATTGTTTTTCCTTTTTCCTGGATTGTATTGGCAGTTATATTCTCATAAGTAGATGAAATGGTTGTCTGAGAAAAGATGTCAGTTCCCATGAGCTTGATTTGATTCATCCAGTCTTCTAATCCTTTTAATTCCCCTGCCATCATGTCCCTCTTGATCTATAGAGCTGTCATATATTCTTAATCCAACCACTGCAGATGCTAACCCATTTGTAGCTCCCCTTCCTTGAACCTGTCTCCCTCGTTTAATCATCCTAACATTTTCTTCTTCTTGAAAATGGATAGTTGGCATATGCTTCCTATAGAGTATAAGACTGTCAGCACATTCATGTCTATCATGAATAATATTACAGCACCTTCTACAAGTAGCATGTGGCAAGTTTGCAAAATAAACCTTTATGTCCAATACTTCTGAATCCTCATATCTTACACGGATTATACGTCTTAGAGGATAATGAGATCAACAAGAACATGTGATTTAAACATATCTGTTTCATCAATATGACCAACTAAAGCAAGCACTTCTTCCACCTTATCAGCTAGCATTTTAGCTACATAAACTCTTTGAATAAGATCATGTCTCAATGAAAATTGAACCCAGAAATCATGTACACTAAAGTCTATGTGATGAGGTTGCGTATCTGGACTCCAAAATCTGAGAGATAAAAGTTTGCCATGCACTCTACCTGGATTGGAGAGAAGGGCTGCAGTGAAATCTCCTGCAGATGAGAACCTTAATATTATCATCCTTCACAATTCAACATTCACAGCTAGCCACGTCACCTTGATTTAAGGTCTAAGTGCTATCGTGATTCAAGGTTAAATCAAGAAAGCGCCAAATGGTTTGACGCAGAAGATTGAAGCCGTTAGATTTTAACATTTAAAGAAAATCTGATGGTTAATAATAGAAGCGCCCAATAGTTGGTTGCAAATAGCATAACCATTAGATTTGAACTTTTAAAATAAACTCAAATTTGTTGCGCCAAATGGTTTGGCGAAAAAAGTAAAATTTGGAGCGCCAAACCATTTGGCACCACAGAGTTGATTCCAGATTGCATTCAAGTAATTCCTTGAACACAATCTGGAATCAGACCCTTTGGACACGGTTTTTGTTTGTGAAAGTTGAATCTTGGAGGATGATAAGAGTAAGTCTGAATACAGTTTCTTTTTCTTGTTCTTCATGTAAAACCCGATTTTTAGTGGACTGGATTTTTCTCGAACCCTATTCCTAAGTGTAGTTTTTTTTTTTTTTTTTTTTTTTTTTTTTTTTTTTTTTTTTTTTTTTTAAATTCTCATAGAGAGAGAGTTCGATTCCGTGAGCAAACTTAGCTAGATGGAGCAACGCCACTGCTGATGGATCGCCATCCTCAACGATAAAATCCTATTCACATAGAAAACGTCATCCCCAACAACAAAGTCCATCCAGAGAGGTGATTAGAAAATAGAAGATCCAACCCTTTTTAGTGAGAATCAATCCCCTAACCTCTTGCCTGCACTATGAATAAAAGGGATGGGCATTACTGATGTACTAGATTGTAAACAGTAGAACCAAGAGGGGTCATATTCTTATCAAGTTGTATTTGATATTTCTAATCTATGTAAGAAAATTACTCTTTAAATATAATATGAGAACGTGTTATACCTTCTTTGATAAACCTCCCTAAATTGGGGCCTACGGAATTATTTTGGCCCTACGACTAAAAGTTAAAATAGGGTCATTATGAAAAGAAAAAAAAAACCTTATCCAACTATTTATGTTATTAACTAATATGCTTGATTAGTATTAATTAATTTAAATGTTAGTTAAACTTAGTTAGTGATTAAAACTAGATTATAGTTGATGTTAGATTGTAAGAATTAGAGTAGAGTTGGTTTTTTAAAATTTGAAGAAGAATGAGAAGAACTTGAGGAAAACTAGGGTTTTGGGGTTTTGGTAGTAAAGATGAAAATTTATAGTGACGATGAAGATTCTAGTGGTGATGATGAAGTGGGTGAACCTACGTATCACTAATCAGACTCCGAAAGAGACTTCGATCCTACCGATTTGGATTATTTGTTGGATGAACAAGAACGTGTGAACTAAGGCATATTTGATGAATTTACTCAAGTAAATGAAGAATCTAACCAGAAAAATGAAGGTCTTGATGCTTCCAATCATCAGGTATACGTTATTAGGATCTCCAAACATGTTTTTCAACCTTATAATCGCCCAAAAGTGGATTTTTTTTTGTAAAATTTTGAGCAGTTTTCTAGGCTATTTTCTACCCAGAATCGTTGGACGACATAACATCGTATCCAACGATTCTCTATCTCCTGGAGAATATGAACCGGAACTGGTGGATGTGGTCATGAACTACGACCGATTCTGGTATATATTTTTGCTCGATAGTTAGGTGAAAAATCGGCATTTATGGACTCATTTATCAAACGATTCTATCTCTTGGAGATTTTCCCAAAATTCTCCAAAAACAGAATCGTTCGATATGTGTTGATCTATGCACCAGTTCTATTCAAAAAAATGGCCAGAGAGTTTCCACTTTGATGAACGCTAGATCGACACATAAATCAGTTCATGCGTGTCGATTCTAGCCTTTGGGGATTTTTTTCAAAAATGTACACAAGGCAAAATCGATCGATATGGGAGGACATAAAGGAGGATTCTTTAGAATCATTCGCACGATTGTCACTTGTCCACCATTCTGTTAGGCTAATTTTTTCGATATGTATTGTAGATTGTTAAAACACTCGTAGCGATCAACCTGAACCCATGTCTCAGATGGGGCCTGATACTTCCGACCACTACTACACTGATTTAGTGTGGGAAAAGAGAGACGATGCAAAGCAATGGTTTGTGGACAAAGGGATAGATATCAAACAAGCATTAGTCTTAGGAAAATGTTCGAGGCATGATCGTTTGAAAATTATTTGTGAGAGAAGTGGCAAGATTGAAAAACACTGGGCAAAGGACAAACCGCATGTGAAGAGTGTGAAGGATAATAGTCCCACATTGCTAATATCCCCATAATGAACTTAAAATATAATATGGGAGGGCCACTCCACTCATTGCCAATTGGTTTTGAGTTGGATGCCCGTAGACTTTAACTTGGTATCATAGCCAGACTTGTACGAGAGTAAGCCCAACGGTTATCCGTACATACAATGGTCCATGTGTTAGAGGCCCATAGAGAGTGCCATACACGTGAGGAGGCGTGTGAAGGATAATAGTCTCACATTGCTAATATCCCCATAATGAACTTAAAATATAATATGGAAGAGCCACTCCACTCATTATCAATTGATTTTGAGTTGGATGCCCGTAGACTTTAACTAAGAGGATGCAGAAGGTCAACATTACTAAATCAAAGAAGCATGAATTCCCGTTTAAGATTATAGTGTGTAGATGTGATGGTGTATACAAGCTATGTAGAGTGTTGAATGAATGTCACAATCATGATGATCCGGAATCTCTTATTGGACACTCTACCGTTTGTGGGTTAAAACCACATCAAAAAGCAACGGTAAAGTGATGAAGGAAACTACACCAAGTAATATCGTTAGGAAGATCAAGGAGGATGATCCTAAAAACTTGTCCACTTTGAGACAAATCTACACGGCAAAAGAAAGCATCAGGAGGACGAAATAGGATGGTAGAGCGGTTATGGAACAATCTCAGTGGTTAACCGAGCAACATAACTACACAATGAAGAAGCAGGTAATGGACGACAAAGTGACTCATATTTTCTTGCACTTACAAGACAAATAAGTACAACATGTCGTTGCTAAACATATGTGGCCACACTTCGGACAAACAAAATTTCTCAGTGGCATGGTGTTTTATGGATCGGGAGAATAAGGTGAGTTTTATTTGGATGTTGTAAACCTTGAAAGAGATTTACCGTAACGATCAAATGCCTAGGATCATAATGAAGGATAAAGATCGTGCACTAATGAATGCAATAGAGGTGGTTTTCCCGGATGCCAAACAATTTCTTGGTACATGGCACATACAATGCAACATCAACGCGTATTGCATGGGTTATATCTAGAGGCCAAAACCACAGAAGAGTAATGCTCGCGAGAAGGCTGAGGATAATCGTCTTAATAAACTAACTCGGAAGGAAAGAGATGAAGGGAAGAAAAGAATGTCACAAGAGTACGAAGATAATGAAGTGAAATGGAAAGGTTTTCAACATCATTGGAATATGATGGTATATGCGATGTCCAAGGCAGAGTACAAATCTAATTTGGAGAGTTTCAAATATGTTTGGACAAAGGTTGCCGAGAAAACGGTGGTTTATTGCGTGAAGCAATTGTTGGAGCCGCATAAGGAAAATTTTGTGTACGCGTATACCTACCAACATGTGCATTACAAGAATGAGGAGAAAAGTATAGCATAAGGGTCTTATGGAAGATTGAAAAAACTAATTCGGGGGAGTCAAAATAATGTGGTTACGGTACAAGAAGCTATCTATCAATACACCATGGAGGATATCAACAAGATTCAGATCCAAATGGAAGATAGTAGGATGAAAGTTGTGACCACGTACTCCGATAATTACGGTACGTTGCTAAGGGGGTATTTTTATAGGGTGTCGCATTGGGCTATCCATTATATGATAAATGATTATAAGCATTTTGAGGATAAAAAGCAAGGGAGAAAGAATATTGTTTGTTCTTGTAAGATGATAACGGCCGTGGGACTCCTGTGTCATCACATTATTACTAGTAACCCCCAAGGAATTACGTTTGAGCTCAACGATCCGTCTTGGAAGCAACTTACTTTCATACCAAGACCGAGAGAAGATGCAAGTCAATCATTTGTAGACACGGATGTTGGGAGAAAAATAATCGAGGGCTACTCCAACAAGAACAATTTGCAAAGAATTTTTTTGATGGCCGACTTGGTCCTCGCCGTTCACCCATATATGCAACCGGTTGAAGAACCAACTAAACTACCGTCGACGGGTATACCACCTACCAAATTGGATAGGAAGCAAGAAAGGAAAAAGTACAAAGCGGCGATGAGTAACCAAAGATAGCCTTCACTACATAAGCATACTGAGGCTATGTATGAACAAGCTCACGTTCCAAAAGGATTGCCCAAAGAAGCAAGAAAGTGGACCAAGTGGACAAGAGCATACCGAGGCTATGTGTGAAGAAGCTCCAGCTCCTAAAAAAAGGGGTCGCCCGAATAAGCAATAAAGTGGACCAAGTGGGCAACAAGCCAAGACAAAGGATCAAAGGGATCCCATAGTTCCCATCGTTCCAATGCAAGAAAGTAAAGCGAGTGCAACACAAGGCAAGGAAAAGGTTCTCATCGTCCCTTCGCAAGAAAGTCAAGCGAGTACAAGACGAGTACGACTAAAAAGGGAAGCAAGGAAAAAGGTGTCCATGGATCCCCCGCAAGAGCGGTTGACTATAAAAGAGGCAATTGGTTATCAAGTTACACCTAGGGATGTGTGTGGTAGACCACATCGAACGTGTTATACAATATTCCATGAGTATCTTATGAAACTCCCTTCAATCATTCATCCCTATGTATTATCTACCTACGACGTGGATGGGGATGGAAATTGTGGATTTCACGTTGCGTCCGAACAAATAGGGCATTTAAGTTTAGCGGATGATGAGAACCTAACCCATTGCTAATATTTTAGAAAGATGATGGCCTTACGACTACAAGAAGACAAGGAATTTTACATCTTGATGATGAGGGAAGGTATAATGGAAGATAAAGAAGTTGATTTCGACGAATTGGTTGCTCGTGTTTAAGGGGTAAAGGGGGATGGAAAAATTACCAATAAGCATTGGATAACCATGCCTCGATGTGGACATTTTTTGGCGGATAAGTAGAGTTGTGTTATTCATTATTTTGGTCAGGGAGCATCTCTTACCTTCACACCAAAGAGAACAAAGTGTGATGAATCGGTTAAGGACCGAAGAATTGTTATAGTCAACATTAACAACATACATTTTATCAATCTTAGGATACACGAAGATTGTCCATTACCTCCACTGTGTAGGTTCACTTATTTTCCAGGTTTCACCAACAACACCTCTAAGGAATGGCTTAAAAAATACGAGCTCATCATGAAACTTTAGGATGAATTGGTCGAGCTGAAACAAATCAAGGGTACAATCGTGTTGAATTAAGTATTTGTCTTTTGTTAACAAATCAACTAACAGATCTCCATGGTTTGTAACTTTCATATATTGAACAACCACTCCTAATGAATGAAATGGATTTGGTTTTTGTATACTTTGAATTCTTGTTTGAACTTTTTTAAACAAAAGCAATTGCAAGAAAATCTGAAAAATGAGTTACTCAGAATCGGTGGATATGACATATACGTATCGACCGATTCTGAATCATATTTACCAGATAGTCATTCAGAATTGGTCGATACATAAGTGTCTTTCCATCGATTCTGAATTTATTACAAAAAACAGCAATTGTCGCAACATGTGCAGCTGGAATCGGTGGACACATATGTGCATTACCCACCAATTCTGGATCTCAATTGCCAAAAAATTGATATTGTTTACCATCAATAACTTTATATAACAACGAATAACTAACTTCAAATCATTCATATAACATATTAAACCATAAGTTCATCCATCCATCCACCAACAAAATAAAAATAAGTATCCGAATAAAGCAAGACAAACTAAGTAACACAACAAGTCTTAGTTTAGGATAGCCAACAAGTATTAAAAACATTGATTTGGTATCATCCGCAGGAGGAGCGGCACCATCAGCGGCAACAACATCTTCAACAGCAGCCTCTTCAAGTATTGCATCTTGGGTTCTCTAATTAGAAATATCCTCTCTTAAGACGGATGCTATTTCAATCACCTCCTCAAGCTCTTCCATTGCAAACAAACGCAAGAGTTCTAGGACTTCTTCCAGTTTGGTCTGGCTGGGGAAGCTGAGGTCGCGAACAACCTTTTTCTGTGGCCTCCTATCAATGTCACATTGTCTTGTTGGACCATAACCTCTTTTTCGACCATCCATAATGGCTATACAAATAAACAAATTGAACAACAAAAAATTCAATCAATAATCTCTAGTTGAAGCAATTAATAATCAACAACAATAATCTCTAATGCAATCACCAACAAAAAAGTTGGAAAAAAATAAACAGAACAGAATCGTTGGAGAAGACCATCTTTGTCCACCGATTCTAACTGTAAAAGCTATAAGAAAACACAAAAAAATTCATATCCAGAATCGTTAGTTATCTACTGTAGTAACCAACGATTCTCATCAGGTACTGGTAAAAACATGAAAGTAGGGGAATCGGTGGATAATCAAGTGTGTTATCCAACGGTTCCAATATAGAAAAAGTAAAAAAAATAAAAGACCAGAATCGGTGGATAATAAGGTGTCTTATCCAACAATTCCAGTATAGAAAAAGTTAAAAAAATAAAAAGGTAGAATCGTTGGATAAGATTTGCCGTATCGAACGATCCTGGCAATGGTAACTATGTACGAGGTATATGAAACGAGAATCGTTGGATGTGGATCCATCGTATCCAACGATTCTGGTGCATGTTCTTCATGCTCATGAAGAACACAACTAGAATCGTTGGATATGATGGATCCACATCCAACGATTCTGGAAAAAATCAAGACTTTGATTCACGAATTTTGATTTGTACACATGGATCTATCACAAATGCTGTTAAAAGAAAAGGTTTATAGAGATTTACCTTGTAGTTTGCTCCGGATGATGGGATTTTGTTTTTGGAAAAGTTAAGGGTTAGGGTTTTTAGATTTTGGAGTGAGAGGGAAAATGGAAAGTTTTTTTGTTTTGTTTTGTTTTGTTTTTGATTTAGATTTTGTTTGATTTGGATTATGAAAATTTTGTTGTATTTATATTATGATTTAAATATTAGAAGTAATTAATGAGTAGAGGGTAGTTTAATTATTTTTATAATAGCTAAATAGATATCCCTTATCTCACACTCTAATTGGGAGCAAAATATAATTTCCATAGGTCCCAATTTAATCAGGTTTATAAACTATTTTATAAATATAGACTCTATGACAGCAATACCCACATGTAATTTTGGATTACTCGTCTTTTATAAAACCCTTTGTTAACAAAAAAAAAAAATCTCCAAAATGCTAGACCGAGCACCCTGTTTTCCAAGAGTGTCAATTTTTGTTACAGTGCCGAAAGTTGACCTTGACCTGGATCAATTTCTTGCCTAACCATTCATGAGTCATGAGCTAAATCTTATACCTCCTACTTGACAAGTAAGTTAAAAAAGACAAATATTTTCTTTCATCATATAATCTCTCATAGACCTTTTCAATACATATCTTGTTGACACCAATGCTGGTTCCATGAACATTCAATCCGTAAAATACAAAAATAAAGACCATAATTTATATACACAAATGCATGATAAAATACATTTTCACCTTTTCTTGACTGAATTACTGAAATTTATTAAGTCCAAATGGAAACCGTGTGGAAATTTAAGCAACCGTTCAAAAAAATTAATTTTTGGTTTATCCATATGCAGAATCTGCAGAATCTGCAGAATCTATGAGCATTGTTATCACGGCCCCCTCGATTGGACCACATTCTCAATTACACTTGACTTTTGAGCACGTTTGGGCCACACTGTGGACACGACCCAGTGTGAAAATCGCTGAAGGACCCTCGGCTCCAGGAATAGAGCCATGACCTATAAGCCATAGGGTCGAATTTTTTTCTTAACATTCATAAAAAATTTAAACTCATTATTCATATAAATATCATTTTATAATTAAAATTTGTACCCATAAGATATTAAAATTATACTATCCTTGTTTCTAGGAAAGTGTAACTATCATTTTTTTTATTTTAGTCTAAAAATAAGTTAAATTGAAAAAATAATAATAATTTTTTTCAAAAAACGGAAGGAATATAAAATTAAAGTTTTTTTACTATAATTAAAAATTTAGTACGTGCAAGTGATCCCACTTGCACATTTTCCCTCAGTCCCTGCTCGGCTCGTTGATTCCTTTTAACGTTGATTTTTTTGGCATGTTTATGAATTTTTTCCCTTGGGCTGCTTTCATTTGTAAAGAGTTTGGGGCTGCTTCACTTATATCAATTCCAGAATTATCCACTGCCTATTACCGGAGAAGAACTTATTTTTAAGTAATATTCTCTCTCTAGTGGTAATATACCATATGCTTTATTTAAAAACAAAAAATTAATATGAGCCAATATCAAATACAAATTGTTGAATATTCTTAAAAATATTATTTTTTTGTTTGTCGTTTTGACGGGTTCTAGTGGGAGCCAGTTCTTCTGGGCTCTCATCGATATTTTTTTCTAGTTTTATTTTAGAAACCTAATTTTGGCAATCCCCTTAGTAATCACATATGCCAAGTTTTACACTAACACAAACGATTCCTAGCTTGATTCGGGTTTGGAAATGAGTTTTTGATTGTCCAATTATTCCAAGGAAGATAAAGACTGGCCTTCCAAGACGCTAGTCACGACTGACCCCTCCATTAACCATAATTAATGTGAGGTATGGACCCATATGGTTATGGTCCGTTTGGCTAATGGATTATGGTTGATGACAGAAGACCTAAACCTGTGCCCTCTAACATCACACGAAGATATCTCTAACCAATATCTGTTGAGGTAAAGACCAGGAAATGTTCGGATCAGAGTACTCAGAGTTAATTTTTTTTTTTAAAAATTTCTAATTGTTCTCCCTTCCATTTGTTTATAATATCAAAATGGTTACAATGTGTTGTTGTATTCGCAGCTCAGATGATTTCCATCCTATTTTTCAAATTGATTGCCGAAATTTTAAAGTTAATAACATTGTAGTTGGTGTTTTCGAAGTAGTTGCTTATCTCGTATCTGTGTTCCCTAATCTCAGTATACATTCTTTTGAACAACAGTAAAGTTGGCTCCAAATTGCTTTGGAAGATGATGTCATGGCCACTGGCTTTAGGATAACTGCTTACCTACTACGATATTATTTATCCTCTATGGGAAACCTCAGTCGGTCAATCCAAACTAAAATTTCTATGATAGTAATTTGTTTGTTTATTCACTGGCGTCAGGCTTGTCAGGAAAACTTGACCCCAAACTTTTCTTACTGGATCAAAAAAGAAAAATGAAACCTTATCTTATCAAAATGTACTTGTGTTCACACCAATGTTTTAAAACCAAGCTGGAAAAAAACGCTTTCACAAACGATCTATAACTATTCCAATTATGGCGTGATCGTTGTAACCTCCGATACGTATATCTGATGAAAAAATAAGTGATAGTGTCCAGGGGTTTTCGTGTTTATCTCGTTATAATGTTCCAACAGGACCGTTGCAACTGTTTTTGTCAATAAGATTTTTTTTATATCCAAATTACAAAAACTAAAAACAGTCAGACTTCAGTAACCTAGAGTATGTAATGGTGGCACCTAACCTCTTTGGCTCTTGACGTACATTATGTACCTTGATGTTTAATAAATTCCAGAGTACTTTCATAAAAGAAAAAATGAAAACTTATTTCAAAATATTAGTTAGGAAATAATTATAAATCATTCAAAATTAATAAGTGATTATTTTTTTTATCCGTAAAATCAACAAGTAGTGATGCATTAACAAGACTATAAGAGTCATGTTCTCATGCATTGGAGTGCATAACAATCCAATAAACACACTTCTTAGTTGTCGCATTTCACATCTATATACGTGCATTTTTGTGATAGTAAATCTTTTTTTTTTCTTTTTTCTTTTTGAATCATAAGTCTGATGATATAAAGGTGTATGCTCTACATCCAGTAGAACCCGTGTAAATTTTGTTATTCTCTAATAAATCTCCAACTTTGCCCAATTTATAACAAGCATGTGGAAACCAGTACATACCTTTTTATGCATTGTGATCTTGTAAAAAAAGTTTGGCAGATTCTCTGGCCCAATTTGTATACCAACATGTTATCTTACAACTGCATTTTAGAATGGATAAAATCCTGGCATAAGCATAACATCATGATTTCTTTCAAAGATAAACTTCGATTGCTTACATAACCCATATTTTATGGAGGATCTGGAAGCACAGGTGTGACATTATTTTTGATGAGGTAAAACCCAATCCCATTACAGCTCTTCAGATCATAGGCAAAACCGTGGTCTCACCCCACACTCAATCAATCAATATCCATCACACATCTCCTATAAACCCAATCCTTCATCCCATTCCCATTGTTACCCAACCCCTGTCCACCTCTTAGCCTCAAGGCATCCTCAGTCACCTCTTGTCAGGTAATGGCAATCGCCAAGTCCCATTAACCCAACATCAAAACCCAGTTGACCCGTGTTACCATGAATCAATTGCAGCAGTAACCGTTCCCTTTAAGGAATCAACCCCATCTTATCAGCCATCAATCCATAACCCAAACCATCATAGTAGGCCCACTCACCCCAGTTTCACTACCAACCAGGCCACACCCACAACCATCTTCTACCATCCCTCCCAAACGCAGTCTAAACATCGGCAGTATCTCCAGAAGGCCATTAGGTCTGAAAATGGTCTTGTGTCTTCCTTGGTCACAACATATGTTGACTATGTTATTATAAACTTTGATGGCTCGTATTCTACCATTGACTATGCAACAGGATATGGAGCGGTCGCCCGCACTCCTAAGGGTACTTTTATAGCAGGTTTTTCGGGAGTGACTAGGGTCGGATCAAGTCATCAAGCAGAAGCCATGGCTCTGAGAGAAACCATCTGCTGGGCTAAAGAGAAAGGCTGGAGCCATATCTTGTTCCGAGGAGATGCAAAGATGATCATCGATGACGTCAATGGCATCACGAATTCGAGTCCTTGGTCCTGTCATACTTTATTAGTAGATTGGAGAAGTTTGTTAAAAGTAATTTAGTTCTGTAATTTAGCTTTCATTGGTAGAGAGTAAAACAAGAGAGCAAATTCTTTAGCAAATTATGCACGTTTAGAAGGTGTGGGGAAGAATTGGAACGAGCCGGCTTCCTTACTTACCCAATTAAACGTAGATCTATGTAGTCCTCTTTTCAATTAATGAAATTCGGTTTTTAGTCAAAAAAAAAATTACATGCTTAGCTGGTACGCGATAGCATATACACAGTGATATAATAAAAAAAACTTAGGATATTTTTTTTGTAAATACGATTAACTGAGTAACAATATAATAAATAAATTGTTTTGACTTGCGGTTGACTTGAAGCAGTACTTGAACCACGTTGACTTATTAAGGTAGAATTAATAATGCATTCATATTTGACACCCATAATACTGTACAACCGTTTTCAACTATAAAACAGTAAGATAAGAAACAAGGAAATAACCTCTCTATTCCTTGCATTGGTTCTCTGTGTAAACTCGATGAATTGCTATTCGTGAAATTGGAAATGAAGTGTATAGCTGGTCATTGACTTGGATGTGAGTCATTGCATTTGGACAAGACAAGCAAAAACATGAAACAAAATGAAATTGTTCAGACATGGCTTATATTCTCAACCAACTTGTGATTACCAAAAATTTAGTATCATTGGTATCACAACCAAATGAGTTTGTAGATTTTAGTAGTGAAATATCTTAAGTAAATCGTCACACAGTAAAATTTCAAAGATGGTAATCAATCAATACAACAATGAAATGGCATAAAAATGTAGTTCAACAGTTTAAATGTCTACATCCACTGATAAAACAATTGGATTCATAAATATGATTAAATCTTAATCAATACAGAGAGTAGAAGTATTGAGATTTGTATAAAAAAGATATCTTCTATCAAGTCATAATCAAGATCATCATCAACCAATTAAATTAGAAAATTACATAAATATCATACCTAAGCTCTTTGATTTTACTTCAATGCCTTCTTTTTTCATCCTCCCTCTTTTGATTTTCCAACCGCTTATTTATAGACCATTCAATGGACCCCGCCTGTCAACCTTTCTGTCTGTTCATTTTTATCCTTATTTGATGAGTCATGCTATCCCGCTCGGATCTGTCAAGTTGTTACTTATCATCCCGTAGCCTTCCTGCGTTCTAGCATTCATTGTCCCGTAGTCTTCTTGCGATCCATTGATTAGGATTATTGCATGCTTGACGTACAGCTTCTTATCGGTGTACCATCATGCTTTAATCTTCTTATCCTGTAGCTTTGTAGAGTTGACACGTTTTCCTCTTGAATTGGTATTCATCATCATACCTTGATGAATCATACTTTTTCCGCTCCCCTGTGTCGATCATGCAACTAAAGTTACTTGGATAATGAATGCCCCCTACTTTCCCGTTCCATACGCATTTATTGCTCCTTATTTTGATCAGAGCACCAAACTTTCCCGTTCCATACGCATTTATTGCTCCTTATTTTGATCAGAGCACCAAACTATCTCGTAACCTACGTGTTACTCATGCAGCGGTACTATCAGTTTTTACAGCTGTCAACTTTTCAGATTTCCCATAAAGTTTTGTTCGGGTGTATTTCATCTTACTTTAATTCATTACTTCACATTCTAATCCCCAGACACGTGTTTTCTCGACTTTATTCCCTCACAAATTACCCCCTCTTCTTTTTTTTTTTCAAATTTTAACGGTTGATAAAATTCTTGGAAAAAGAAGAATAATTACTCTCCCCTTTTTTCCGTACCCGCAATAATTACTTTTTGCACGTTCTGTGTCAGTTAGTGTCTTTCGAGGAAATCAAATCTCTGTCATAGTCGACTCTTTTTCAGTTTTCGACAGTTCGTCAGCCCCAGTCTCTTTAACTTCAATTGTTGCTTTTGTTTTATTCTTTTCTACTTTTGTTTTTTACTTCTTAAAGTTGCAGCCCTTTCTCCTCCTTAAACTTTTTAAATATTCTCATCGTTTTGCTACTATTCCTTTAATCTCCTGCGATTCAGGAGTTTTTCATTGGGATCAAGTTTGCGCTTCTTTTGATCAAGAGATTCTTTCCCCTTTTTCCTTCCTGTAAGTAATCTTTTTGTACTTGTGCATCTGCTTTCTTTTGGGATTTATTATAATGGGTATTGATTGAATGATGATGGAAATGACTGAAATGATGATATTGATGATGCCTTTTTTCTGATAGTTTCTTGTTCTTCTAATGGTTTTTATTTTTTCTTGATAAAAATATGAGTTTATTGACTTCTGCGATTCCTCTATGTCTCCTATTTCTGATCATATTGTTTTTTCCTTATCTTTTTACACAGATAAAGATCCTTTTCATCATGGCTGAAAGAACACATGATATATCACCAGAAGTTGATTCACATCATGATGAACATCAGTTGACCAGGAGGTCTTCTCGATACGCTTTATCCAGAGATCCTCCTACTTTGCATAATTCTCCTAGGTCCCTTGCCGAATCTCCTAGGCCAGCATCTAATCCCGCTGCAGGTGCTAGTCCCGCTCCCAGGAACAAGCGGGAGCATTCTAGTTGTAGTTTCAGATCGATGAATCTTAAAGATTTTCAGAGAAAACATCATCTTGAGGGGTTTAAAGTTTCTTTTTACGAAGAAAACAAAGATGTAATGTCTTTGGGTGTGGCAAGAGGATTTAATTATTCATATTATAAACTATTGACCTCTGTAGGAGTGTTGGATGCCGGTCTTCGCCTTCCTTTGTATCAGCGCGACCACCCTTTTCAATTTGAAGTCCTTGCTTCACGTAGCCGATCTCCTCACGGTCGGACTCAATCTATTGTCCAATGCAATGGAAATTGGTGACGCATACTGGATGAATGCATCCTCCGGAGCGAAGGGCGGACTCGCTTCACGTGTTACATCTCTGATCCCTTAGAACAAGAGAGTTATACCTTTGAAAATTTTAATAGTACTTATTCTGATAGTTTCTCTGTAAGGAACTATGTGAAATGAAGGGTTGGTTCGGGCCGCAGGACTGGTTCGGGATTTCGCCTGCTCCATGAGATTGACGTTCCAAAAATCAAGAATGTCCCGTTCACCAAGAATCCTTTAAAAGAGAGAATTGGATCATGACTTTAAGTGGTATCGTACTCCCTTAGTGATAGAAGGTCCTTGGACGTTTTTGGGTCCCTCTCAGATAGTGAGGTTCGAGAAGTCCTTGGTCGTTTTCCCGGTTACTTGATAGACACATTTTAGTGTCTAAATTGCACCTTAATTTCTAGTGAGTTAGTATTCGATTTTGTGTCTATTACATGTTTTTATGCTTTTGTAGGTACATTAGAAGAATAAAGATTTGTGGAAAAATTGGCTCAAAAAGTGTTCAAGACACCCGGGAAAATGGATCAAGGCACCCACACTTTGGATTGGGGCACCCTTGGATCGGGCTGAGCTGGATCGGGTCAACCCAGCGGGTCAACCAGGTGAGTCAACCCAGCGAACCAGGCGAGTCAACCCAGGATCGGCCGATCCAACTCATCGGGATTCTCCTGATTCAACTGTGCACTTCAATTCGCGTGAGAAACAAGTTTTTGTTGCTTCCAGATTGTTCTAAACACTCATAGTTATCTCACGCAAGTCATAAACATCAAAAGATCCCGTAAAATCAGCTCGGAAATCATGAATTTGGCCGGAATTATGTTTCGATTCGGATTGAGAATTGTGGGTTGTTTTAGAGAGTTCTATTAGGTTTAGAACTCTCTCTAGGGTTTCTACTACCTATATAAACCAAGAGAAGCCAAGAAAATCGAGGACAAAAAACCTAGAGAAGAAATCAGAGCAATTCCGGCCATTTCCGGTCGCCGCCGGTCACCTGCTGCTGGTCCGGCAGGCGTGTTCTTCATCAGCCACCATCGGAGAAGACGACTCAGCAACATTTATATCTGTTGCTGATTCAAACTGCTCTTGTTGCCTATTCTTTCAACCATTTATTGCTTAGAAACACTTCTGTAACGGCTGAACCCTGTTCTGTGACATTTATAAACGTATCTGTTCAGCTGTTGCACTATTATTTCACCTTGTAATCAACTTTTTCACGTATCTGACTCCCTTACTTTTACTCTTTTGGTATTGTTCTATACTTAGAA
>JAJJMC010014740.1:111083-146345 GCA_023531435.1 Papaver californicum | reverse complement strand
GAAAGCCTAGAGAAGAAAACAGAGAATTCCGGTCAAGGTTCCGGTCGTCGCCGGTAACTGCTGCTGCACCGGCCGGCGAGTTCTTCACCCAGCCATCACCGGAGAAGAAGACTCTGTAACTTTTATTTATGTTGCTGATTCAAACTGCTCCTGTTACCTATTCTTTTAAACCTTTGTTGCTTAGAAACACTTCTGTAACGGCTGAACCCTGTTCTGTGACATTTATAAACGTATCTGTTCAGCTGTTGCACTATTATTTCACCTTGTAATCAACTTTTTGAGCAATGAAAAGATCTTTTGAGCAAGTTTTCTTCACCATGAGCTAAGTTTATTTACTGGGATGATGGATAAGGTAATTTTCTCAATTTTATGTGATTTAATTATTTTCTAATAATTATTTATAATTCTTTTGTTATTAGAATTGCATAGTTTTAAATAGTGAAAACGGTTTTCTTTCAACAGTTGTGCTTTTACTTGATGGATTATGCTTGGTTAATTAATTTTGATAGTCCATGCTTGTGATTTACCTCTGTTTGTTAGCATAACAAAACCAATTTTGGCAATTACTTGTGCTTCAATTAATTTAAAAAGAATTATCTGATTAATCACATAGGTTGTTAGAATTACCAGATTCCTGATTCCTGGTCCTTTTAAAATTATTCAAAAATCATCTTTAGGTTATTTAGTCTTTTTCTTACTCCTGGAATTTTCTAGAGTTAATTAGAATCATTATTTTCTAAAATCATTACCTTCACAAGTTCGAGAATCGAACCTTTATTTACCACTTTAAAAACTACATCATTACTGCCCCTGGAAATTTATTTTTTGTGACTTTAAATTTGACTATGAGGTACGCACAACTCCTTTTACTTTCTATTTTGCTAGAATTTTCTTCCCGCTGAATAATAATATTTGTATTCTTTTTTTTTTCTTTTTTTTTTTTCAGGTTGACCCTCTAACTGATCCTCAAGACAACGTGCTAAATGTGTCGTTAGCTGAACCATTGCCCGCTCTTCAGATTAATGAAGGCAGACAAAAGGATGATGGCAGAGGAAAACGCAAGAGTGTGGTCCCTGCAAGGAAAACCTGGAAGAGATTAAGGAAGGCATCTCAGACCCCTTCCAATAAAGTAGAAGCCGAGATTAGGGATTCCCATCTCCAACTTGACATTGTTATAGGGAGCGGTAGCTCTGGTGCGATCACTTTGGAGGAAAATAGTACTGTTATTCTATTAACATCTACTACTGAAGATGCAGGACAAGTTGATGCGGGACAAGCTGATGCATCTGCTCCTTCAAATTTTTGCCAATAACTTTCTCATTTATCCTTAGATTTCCCACTTGAAGTGATCTCACATGGGGATGGTACAATTGAAGAGGGGGATCAGCTTACTCAAGTTGATCCCATCATTGAAGGTGATGTTACTGGAGGAGGAAATGCTTCTAATATGATTAATCAAAGTGTTGTAGATGTCTATCCTGCAAATGCTATTGTAGCACCTCTTCTTGACTCTTCTGCCAATGCTAGCACAACGGGATTAAACCCAACTTTAGACAGTCCTGTCGTAGAGATTAGTCTCGCAAGTGTTTCGACAATGGTCCCTCCTAGTCCCGCTTCGAACCTGGTTGTTGCGGGATCTTCGGATCCTCATAGAAGTATCCCGCAAGCTAACAAAGGCAAAGAGGTTGCAGAAGAATTGAGTCTTTTAGGAGATGAGAGCGAAGCGTTCCAATGTTTTTTAGCGAAAGAGCTTATATCTGCCGCAACCACCCCTACGCCGGTGAAGTCTAACAGCGGTGCAGTTTCAAGACTTCGGGACTCAATGGGGACCATTCCATTCGAAGATGCTAAGGATGCCTGGTTTGAAGATGATGCTATTGATCGGTCCTTCCCGTTGAATCCTCCTTCTTTTTTGGACAAAACTCTAGCTCTTGCGGGAGTGACAATTATACTCATTCCCACAGCAAGCTATTGCTCAGGTATTTTTGTTATTCTTTATCTCCCTTGATTTGCTGTGTTCTTTTGCTTGTTTAGAACTTTGGTTTTATAGGTTGTGCAAGGCTGTGATGCTATGTTCGCTGCGTTCAAATTCTACAAAGCTAGAGCTATCATGATGGAATCTCATTATAAAATTAACAAGGAAAAAGCTTTGGATTTATAGCGGGAAAATGACGGTCTTCGTCAGCAACTCCAAGACCTTCAGAATCAAGGTTTAAATTCTTCTAAATTGTCAAATTCTTTTTAAATTCCTTTTTTACATTTTGAATTACTTTATGGGTCCAGCGGGGGATTCAGAACTTATGTCTAGGATGCAGCGTAGGATATCACAGTTGAACGACCATGCCAAAAAGGTTAATAGTGAGATTGGAGTTGTCAAGTCAAGGTTACAAGAGCTTTCTGATAGCCATGATTTAACTACATGGAGGCGTATTAGATTTGAATCAAGGCATCAACATACTTTGGAAATTTTGGGTTTTAAAGAAGCAGAGTTTAAATCTCTCGCTGGAGGTATCTTTTTTATTGTATGTTTTTGTATACTTGATTTTTTACATTTCTAACACTTTTCTATGATCCTAGATCTAGAAAAGAAGTTTAATGATGCAACTGCCAGGGACATGAAGGCGGAGAGTGAGCTTGGCGTAGCAAACTCTAAGATTGAGATCCTCAACAAAAGGCTTGAGGAAACTTCTTCAAGGGTCCAGGAAGCGCAAGTTCAATTTGAAGTTGCCTCTACCAGAGCTAACGATGCTCAGTCTCGGCTTCAACTTTTGTCTGATAAAATGTCAGAAACTGAAAACAAATTTAAGATAAAAGTTGCGAAGAGTGAGAGTCTAGCAAGAGACTTAATTGCTGAAAGAGATCAAAGGTTCCTTTTAAATGAACAAGTACGGGTCTGCGAAGTTAAAATAAAGGAACTCAAGATGGAAGTTGAAAATGGACGTGCTTATGCATTATGGATAAGAAAAGATGCTACAACAAAAATTGCATAATCATTCAACAGTGCTCTGGATCAAGTACAAGCTGATAGTTCTACACTCAATAGTCACGCAGTTGTCCCGGAGGTTCCTCCATTTAGAGGAAATCTTCCCGCTCCTTGATTTCTTTCGCGGATGGCTCTTTTAGTCTTCCCGCTCCTTAATTTCTTTCGTTTTTTGCTTGCAGTTAAATTCCTTCTGTTTCTGTGTAATGTTGTTCCTGCAAAATATATTTCATATATATATTAATCGTTAATTTGTTGTATAAGCGTGTTTTATTTGACTGTCAGGAATATTTATACCTTGAGTCATATTATGGGCATAAAACACATCTAATCTCTCTCTGGCCGGGAGGAAACTAGAATGCGGTCCCGAAGGTCCCCTGAAACGGATAATAACACCAATTGATTATCATGTTAGGTATCCCTTCTAGGGAACAATCCAAAAATAATATACTCATGGACATTCTTTGAGGGGTTACGCTTAAAGCTTTACTTACAATGTAATCTGTTTGATATATGATTGTGTTGCAGTCTGTGAGCATACTCTGAGATAGAAAGTACCTGGTACAAACATTACTATCATGTTAGGCATCTCTGGATTGGAAAATCCCGTTATCAAAGACATTTATATGGATTTTCAAGAGAAAATGCATTTAAAATGCTTTACCTATTATGAACGTAATTCATTGTATAATTGTATTTTTGATCAAGGATAATACAGCTTGAGATATTGTGCGTTCCACGGGTGTTGCAAAACTTCGCCGTTCATGTTCCGCAAATAATATGATCCTTGTCCCGCTGGTCCTTGTATTGTATATGGCCCTCCCCATGTTGGCGCGAACTTTCCTGTTTTTTTGTCCCGTTGGTATTCCGGAATTTGCCGTAACACATATTGTCCATCTACAAAATTCCGTAATTTTACTTTTCTATGATATTCTTGCGCCAATCTCCTTTGATAGTTTTCCATTTTTTGGAGTGCAACCTCCCCCTTTTCTTCCAAATCATCCAATTTTTCCAACATTAGATCTGAATTCAGATTTTTCTCCCATGCTTCTGTTTTTGTTGTGGGTAAAATGATTTCTGTTGGTATAACTGCTTCTGTTCCGTAGGTGAGAAGGAAAGATGATTCTCCAGTGGACTCTCTCCTTGTTGTGCGATATGTCCACAGTGTGTTATGAATCTGCTCACACCACTGCTTGTGATGTCCATCTAATGTTTTCTTTAAGTTCGTGGAAATTGTCTTATTTTTGTTGCTTCGGCCTGCCCATTACTTTGGGGATAAAGTGGTGTTGACTTATTTTTCTGCATATTGAATGCCTCAAAAAGCATATCTATATTTTTCCCTTAGAATTGTTTCCCATTATCAGATATTATGGCTGCTGGAATTCCAAATCTACAAATTATATTCTCAAACAAGAATTTAAACACATCCGAGTCTTTGATCCGTGCGAGGGCTTTGGCCTCAACTCATTTAGTAAAATAATCTGTGGCTACGATCAAATATTTTCTCTTTTTGGTACCTTCCACCAATGGCCCAACAATATCTACTCCGCATTTTGCAAATGGCCAAGGGATGATTATTGAATTGAGTTCTGTTGCGGGTGCTTTTATCTTTTTCGCGTAGCGCTGACATTCTTCACATCTCTTTTCCATATTCTCTGCATCCTTATGCATAAATGGCCAATAATAACCTTGTGTTTTTGCCTTCAATGCCAGTGATCGTCTCCCACTATGATTTCCCGCATCTCCATAATGTATATCCTTGAGAATTAGTAGCCCTTCCCTACGGGACAAGCATTGAAGTAACGGTCCCAAAAAAGACCTACGGTACAAAATTCGATCCCGCAGCTGGTAATTTACTGACTTCAATTGTATCTTTCTTGCCTCCTTAGAATTTGTGGGTAATGCCTTATCTTGCAAATAATGGTGGACTGGGATTCTCCAATCTTCTTCATCGAAATCATCTTCCGCTTCTCGCGGAAAATTTGCATCATCTTAAATAGCTGCGTCCTCAATATCTTCCCTAATGTTCTCTTCCATATTTTAGACTATCTTTAATTTAATTGACGGTTCATATATCCGCCCAATTTTGATAGCTGATACATTCAGATCCTTTATCATTGAAGAAATGAATGCTAATGCATCAGCATGGCGATTCTTGTCCCTTAACAAATGCCGAAAAATTATATTTGGAAGTTGGAGTGCAAGTTTCTGTACAAGATTTTTGTATTCTACCAAATCTTCATCGAGTGCCAGGTATTTTAGTTCAACCTGTCGAATTATTAATTGTGAGTCGCTTGTGAGTCGAACATTGCTGACTCCTAACTCAATAATGAGTCTAAGGGCATGAACCACAACTTCATATTCTAATATATTGTTTGTATGATCATCAAACTCGAGTCGGAAAGAATGTATCATTCGATCCCCCATGGGCGCTGTAATTACTATGCCAATTCCCGCACCATCCTTGTTTCTTGACCCATCAACAACGACTTCCCACCTTTGGGGATTCGCAGAACCCAAGATATCCTGAGGATCCTCATCTTCAAATCCCGGCAAACCTTGAATTCAATTGTGATAAAAAAGTAAACAATTATAATTATGAGAATTAAATGATAACAAATGTAATTTAGTTGGTTTCTTCAATCGTGTGAACCTTGAATTTCGTAGTCGTCTTCTAGCGGGAAATCCGCAAGGAAATCAGCCAGAACTTGCGACCTTTGAGCAGTTTGCAATTCAAAAATTATGTTGAATTGTTCTATCTGTGCGTTCCACTTTGCTATCCTTCCAACTTTTCCTGTACTTTTCAATATTGACTCCAACGACGCTTTGCTCGGAACACGCACGTAGTGTGTCAAGAAGTAGGTACGTAATTTTTGGTAGCAAAGACTAACGCTAAGATGAGTTGTTCAATTTTTGTATAATTTCTCTTTGCGGGATTCAAGGTTTTGCTAATGTAGTACACAGGTTTCTCAATCTTTTCATTAGTCCGTACTAACACCGCACTTACTGCATCTCCTGTTGCAGTAATGTATAGAGCCAGAATATCTTCAGGTTTCTGCAGTGCTGGTAACGTGACAAGATACATTTTGATGTTTTGGAAGGCTTGTTCACATTTTTCATTCCATTCGAATTTATTTTTCTTTTTTAGAATATCAAAAAAGGGCTTGCATCTTTCCGATGATCTTGCAATGAACCTGCTGAGCGCAGCTAAACATCCATTTAATTTCTATATGCTTTTAATACTTTTTGGAGATTGCATGTCCATTATTGCTTGAATCTTTGCAGGATCAACTTCAATTCCTTTTTTAGTGACTAAATACCCCAGAAACTTTCCTGACGTGACACCGAAAATGCACTTTTCCGGATTGACTTTCATTCTGTACTTTCGTAATGCTTCAAATATTTCTTTCAAATCTTGTAGATGATTTGCTGAGAGTTTACTTTTTACTAACATGTCATCTACATAGACTTCTAAGGTCGTCCGATCCAAGGCTTAAAAATTGCATCGACTAAACGATGATATGTTGCTCCCACATTCCTCAATCAAAACGACATTCTGGTATAACAATATAAACCTCGAGGAGTAAAGAAAGCAGTGTGCTCTTGATCCTCTTCAGCAAGCGCAATTTGGTTATATCCAGATTGTCCATCCATGAAAGATAGAGCTTCATGACCCTCAACTGCATCTACCAATTGATCAATGTTAGGAAGTGGATAACTATCTTTTGGGCATGCTTTATTTAGATTGGTGAAGTCTATGCAAATCCTTACTCCGCCATTCTTTTTTGGTACAATTACCATGTTGGAAATCCAAGATGGATATCGCACCTCGCGAATGAATCCTGCATTCATGAGCTTTGTTAATTCCTTTTCCACAGGATCATGATATTCTGGAGCGACTTTGCGTATACGTTGTCGGAAAGGTATTGCTTTGGGACGTATACGTAACCCATGTTGTACAACGTTTGGGTCTATTATCGGCATGTCCTCCATTTTCCATGCAAATATGTCTGCAAAATTTTGAAGTAGAGTGATTAAATTTTGTTCCTTGTCCATGTCCATCATCGTTCCAATCTTTATCAATTTGGGAAGTTCTTCAGTACCTATGTTAACAATTTTGGTTTCCTCAATTGAAGTGAAGGTTGGTTTGGGAACTCCTAAGAATGTTGGAGTCCCTTTTAGTTGCTATAATGGAGGACTATCTGAATGATCTTTTGATGTATATTCTTTCCATTCACTTCCCTCTCCTACTTCATTTATGGTTTTTCTTTCCGCACCTGATCTTTTGATGTCTATTGCTTCCTCTTTTGCCTTTGTCTTGCGCTTTTTTTTCTTGTTTGTTTGTTGCTGTTCCCGCTCCTTGTTCATTCGAATTTCTGCTAGAATGCAAGATTTGGCTTCATCTTGATCTCCTCTTATTTCCATTTCCCCTTGCGGTGTTTGGAACTGCAAATACTGATGGTAAGTTGAAATTATACCTTTTAGTTGATGTACCCATCACCTCCCAATAATAGCATTGTAAGGGGATGGTGCTTCCACTACACTGAATTTTGTCATAATGCTTATCAGTCCAGCCGCAACATCGAATTCAATTTCTCCCTTCGGTTTTGATGCTAAACCATTGAATCCATAATTTGTATAGCGAAATGGAGTCAACTGATCTTCTTTTAATCCCATTCTTCGGAAGGTATCATAGAACATGATATTTAACGAACTGCCTCCGTCCATGAGAATTTTTCTTACGTTCCAACCAGACATGGGTAATGTGAGAACCAACGGGTCATTATGCATTTCTATCTCCTGATCAACTTCACATGCAGATAAGGTTATTGGAGATGCCATCCAATCTTCCCATGATTCTGCAACCCTTCCTGAAACTTTAAAGATTTCATGATTGCGAACTCTCTTGCGCAGTTTCTCATTGATTGCTGCATTCAAAGACGATTGGTTTGATTCTGGAGAAAGAGATCATATTGATAGTTTGGTTGTTGTGTGGAATGTTAACAGCTTTCCTTTTTTCAAGCCTTGAACATGGAACAGGCAATTGAATGAATTCTTTTAACTCCCATGCGTCAATCATCCTATGGACAAGAGAAATTAAATTTCTGCATCGGTCAGTTGAATGCCCCCGATAGCAATGATACTCGTAATATTCTTTTGAGTTTTGAGTGTGCTCTGGCTGTCGCTCTTTTGTTGGTGGCCATTGAAAGTCCGGTGTATTCTTTATTACTTTTAAAATTTCGGAATATGGAATGTTGATTTTTGTAAACACTCGCTCCTGAAATTCTTGTAAAAACTTTTTCCTCCCATCTGTCCTTGGACGTTTTGGTTCATTATTTTTGACTTTGATTGCAAATCTCTTTCCTGATCCGGATGACGGCTCTATTGAATTAGTTCTTCTTGCACTTCCTTGCTGCTGTGATATTATCCTTGGACATTGCCTCTGAATGTCTTGTAATCTTGCACATGCCTCGATAATTTCTCTGAGACGCCCCTCACTTTTTGGGTTGATGTTATGAATGTCAACAAAAAGCTGGCTTTTTCAGTTAGCTATTCCCCACTTGTAATTATTAATGGCAGCATCTGGTGTAACATCCCCGATTGCCTGGAAGATCACATGTCAGTGATCTGTATAGTCAAGAATAGATTCTTCTGGCCAAGAGGCGAGGGAATACAATTTGTCTAACCCCGAGTCAGCGGGTCTGTTGTACATATACGCCTCCAAAAACTTTCGAACTAATTGTGGGTATGAATGCACAGAACCTTCCTGCAAATTATCGTACCATGCCAATGCCAACCCTTTCAAACTTGATAGGAAGAATCGACACATGACCACGTCATCTTTCTCCCACCGTGCCATAATACGGTTGTAATACTTCAAATGCGGGGTTCGGTCTCTAGTACCATCGTAACATTCAAAAACAAGAGTGCTACATTCTCGAGGAAGTGGTGCAAACGCCAAATGTGGTGCTAACAGTGTTAGCTTGGCTTCCTTTAACACTTCCTCTATTCGTCCTCCTTCTTTCTTTTTCAAGTTTTTTATTTCTCCTCTCATTTGCTCCATAGCCTCAAAGCATTTTTGCCACTGATCGAGCCGTGAACTTGGGTCCCCTCGATTCAACCTATCGTGTCCCGGTTGCTGAGACGCGGATCCCACTAATACTATTCTTTGATCTTGATTATGTCTTTCTCTTCTCCCTACAGCTCTACTAGAGTTTACTTCTTGGTCCCGTGTTTTTGCGGTAGCTGGTCCCCCACCACGCTGGATGGTTTCCTTTAATGTTTGATTTTCTCTAGTCAACCGTGCGATCTGTTCATCACAAACCCGTTGTTCCCTGCGCATCTTATTCATATCTTCCATTGAATTTTGCAAGTGAACAATAGTGTCTTGTGTATTCTCCTGAGGTGGAGAATGATCATGGGCAATTGTATTTTGTGTATTCTCCTGAAGTGGAGAATGATCTTCTGAATTACTTTGTTGACTTTCTGGATTATCTACTACTTCTCTTTGTTGAAGAATTCCTCTTATGTTACTCCCTTGATTTCTTGAATCTGCATCTTGTGACATGTTTTCTATTAGCTTGACTTCCTTTTGAGATGTTTTGTCTTCTTCTGATATCAGTCATTTGCTGCTTATTGAAAATTTCATTTCCAGTACTCTATGAGAGCTAAAATAATTATTCTTGCAATTTCAAAAACTTTTTCATTCAAGGAAAACATAAATAATTCAACCTAGTTTGAAGGATAATTAAATATACAGATTGAAATCTTTTTTTATTTTCCTCAAGTCTAAACAAATTCACACAGAAATGAAGTAGCATGAAATACAAAAATTAAGGACTTTATGTAAATCAAAATTTGATGAAAATCATGATATGATAAAGAATCTTGTTCTATATGGGATAATATTTGAGATTCATAAAGTTAAAACGCATAAAATTTTGTTAAAAACTCATTTTGAACATAATCAATCCACTTTTGTATCGGTGAAAATTATTTTCGAAAACTAAAACTCACTGTATCGGAACTTTTTATTTGAAAATAAAAATAAAAGGGAAAATCATTTCTTTGAAAGGTAGGATAAATCCTTTATACCTCCCTGTTTCTAGCGCCAAATTATGATTACCAAAAATTTAGTATCATTGGTATCACAACCAAATGAGTTTGTAGATTTTAGTAGTGAAATATCTTAAGTAAATCGTCACACAGTAAAATTTTAAAGATGGTAATCAATCAATACAACAATGAAATGGCATAAAAATTATTGTAGTTCAACAATTTAAATGTCTGCATCCACTGATAAAACAATTGGATTCATAAATATGATTAAATCTTAATCAATACAGAGAGTAGAAGTATTGAGATTTGTATAAAAAAGATATCATCCATCAAGTCATAATCAAGATCATCATCAACCAATTAAATTAGAAAATTACATAAATATCATACCTAAGCTCTTTGATTTTACTTCAATGCCTTTTGTTATCATCCTCCCTCTTTTGATTTTCCAACCGCTTATTTATAGATCATTCAATGGACCCCGCCTGTCAACCTTTCTGTCTGTTCATTTTTATCCTTATTTGATGAGTCATGCTATCCCGCTCGGATCTGTCAAGTTGTTACTTATCATCCCGTAGCCTTCCTGCGTTCTAGCATTCATTGTCCCGTAGTCTTCTTGCGATCCATTGATTAGGATTATTGCATGCTTGACATACAGCTTCTTATCGGTGTACCATCATGCTTTAATCTTCTTATCCTGTAGCTTTGTAGAGTTGACACGTTTTCATCTTGAATTGGTATTCATCATCATCCCTTGATGAATCATACTTTTTCCGCTCCACTGTGTCGATCATGCAGCTAAAGTTACTTGGATAATTAATGCCCCCTACTTTCCCGTTCCATACGCATTTATTGCTCCTTATTTTGATCAGAGAATCAAACTTTCCCGTAACCTACGTGTTACTCATGCAGCGGTACTATCAGTTTTTACAACTGTCAACTTTTCAGATTTCCCATAAAGTTTTGTTCGGGTGTATTTCATCTTACTTTAATTCATTACTTCACGTTCTAATCCTCAGACACGTTTTATCTCGACTTTATTCCCTCACACAACTAGTTCGGGTATAACATAAAGGTATAGTTAATGCTATCCACCTTGTTCATGCAACAGTGCCACAGCTCAAGCTAATGTCTGTGATTTGGTTTATGAAGCCACATATCCATAATTTTTTAGGTGAATATTACGATTCGAAGGAATTTATAAAGATTAATTGAAACATTCATTTTAAATTCAGACTTTTTTTTACTGTGGACGAATTTTTTTTTCTTTTTATTTTTTTTATATTATATATTTTCTCCGTTTAAATTATATAGACGAAATTTTTAAATATCTTAAATTAAGAAAAAAAATTAGATTTTATAAATTTCTATTATTTTCCTAATTTACACTTAATATATTCCAACTCATTAACAAATTTTGATGATACTTATGCTTTATAAATAAGGGTATACATGTAAAAAACCATATTAGAATTAGAATTCCGTCTATCTAATTCTAATTTCCGTCTTTATAACTTGGAAGGAAAGAGTATTACAATATTGTCTAAATCTATCATGCGGTGAAAGCCTCTTCTACGTAGGGGGTGATAGTCGAACTTTCAATTTCTCATGGCCTTCCCAGAGGAAAGATGAAGCAAATCTACTATCCTGCTAAATAGTTCCCACATGGAGCTCAGAGTTAGAGACCTCAATTTTAAGGGTGTCAGTGGATGTCCGAAAATTCCGAAATTCGTTCGAATTCGTATCTGAAATATCAAATATTATTCTGAAATTATTTTCGGATTTAGATATCCGAATTTTTTGTCCGAAAATATAACTAACCGGATATGAAAGTACCCACATCCGAAATATTCGTATCCAAAATTTTAGACATAAATATATATATTAAACCTAGAAACTATATATCATATTAATATTTTTTATTTTCTTTATGTTTATTAAAAATCATTATACAAATATTTTTATCCTAATTAATTTTTATTATGCAATAATAATTTGATACAAACATACAATTTTTTATTGTTTTAGTGTCTTATGATTTCGGATCAGATAATTATCTGGTATCCGTATTAAAGTTCGGATACAATTTCGAAGTGAAAAAAACCATATCCGTTCGGATTTCGAATCAATTTCGGATATTATATGAAATATTTGGATTCAAATGGATAGTGTCCTATTCGCATCCGTTTACGCCTCAAAAATAAAAAATCCAACCTTTAAGTTGCTTGACTAGAATCATCGGCTTCTCCTCCGGCCGAGGTGGAAAGTGAAGTGCACAATTCATCACGAATATTTTTGTATAAAAATGAAGTTTAATTGAAACTACAGACAACTACCTTCACGATAAGTCGATGAGGTGTGAAACTGTTGTCGGCAGTGATGAAGTCAGGATTTTTTGGTTGGGGTACAGTAAAATATAACACCATGGTACAGTATGATGGCCGCTGCCCGAATTTTTTTGGCCTCTTTTCCCCAGTTTTTGTGTCATAAAAGGTATTATATATCGAGATACAACAAAAGTTGTAAAATATTTTTATCTTATTTTCATAAAATTTTGATACTTTTATTTGTGATCTTGTACTATTTTAACTAATTATTAGCATTTTGCCAAATAAATTGTGAATTTATGCTTAAAACTTATATAACCTAAGGTTGTTGTAGCGATTTTAAAGAAGGGAGGATAATTATGTAACGACTTAGATTTCCTAAGTCTAATATTATAAATTCTAAGAGGATAATTATAAAATAACTTGAAATAACTAAGCGAATTATTATAATTCTACAAATCCAAGAGGATAATTATAAAATAATATAAAAAACTTATAGATATTATAGTCATTTTGGAAAATTTAGGGAGGACAACTATCCTCCCTGGTCCCTTAACAGCCCCGTCACTACTGTTGTGTAAACTGATGGATGGGTGGCTCACCATTAAGTATCTAGAACTAGCCAGTTTTAACTGGACCTAGCTTTAGTTAAGATAGGATATAGCTAAGATAAGTCTTAACATATTTCTTAGACTTTAAGGATTAAGATTTATCATTTAGTTGATACATATAGCCTAACGTGGCTACACTTCATTTCCTTCAACATATTATGCTCAGGCTATCAATAGCCAAGAGATAAGCTTGTATATGTACCGAATTTGGGAAAACTAATAAGAAAACAGTAACACCTCCCTACTTCGCATATATATCATTAGTTGATTTCTTTATACTTCACCGTATTGTACCCTACTAGGCTACTGCTATATACATAATAATTATCGGTTAGAAAATAGTAATACGTTATCGACATGAATAGTTCGTATCAACAGGATATTAATACGGTCGGTCGATTTTTTTTAGTCGATCGTTGGAAAACGGAGTTATCGATTGACTGAGATTTTTCTCTCTCTAAATCTTTCTATTTTTATTTCCACTAATTATGATTTTAGTCTTGTACTATATTATTTTTGTTGTGATCAGGGTATCCTAGCGGATTAAGGTTTCTATTTCTATTGAACCTTATAGTAATTAAGGTACATATATATTAGCAGAATATATATGTTAATTTTTATTTGTTGGTAAGTATGGAAAAGGTGAGTATGTAACCTCATGAACTTTGTTAATTTTCTTTATCATTTTACTATGGTACTAACGGTTTTAATATCGGCAGGGCGAGAAATTATCACATCCCTGAAAGATGATATAAATTTGATTTTTCTTGCTCTAATAATCTCAAGAAATTTAAAACTGTTCCACAAGAAGTTGAAATATTACGTGATATAATATGGACAAAAGACGCGAGCCCCGCTAGCTGGTTGATCCCAGAAGTGACCCGCAACAAAGTGCTATCCGGTGTCTATCAACGGTTCCTGAAGCAACCTGTTACTGATATTGAGGTAATTTTTTCCATAAAGAATATGTTCATATCCACAATTGTAAAACGATATTTCGTCGACTCTAATGGTGACGGCAATGGAGATTTATTGATATTATTTTAGTATCATAAGTGTGTATCTTTATGTACCTCTTTACTTTAAATTTTTCTTTAAATACTCATGTTTGTAATAATGGATTCCCGAAGCAATCCATGAGATGTTGTCGACCCCATGAAGTAGTCCTACATAGAATTTGTAAATTCCTCTGGTAATCCAAAAATTAAAGGTTCCAGCAGTAATCCATAAAATACGGACCCCGGAAGTGGTCTACGAGAATATTTGGATTCGGAAATATCCATGGTTACGAAATGTTTAATTTTATTAATGGCCTTAATATTTTTATCTCGTCTATCTGTGCCAAAAGGAATAGATTCCATAAGTAATCTATTTAGTGTTAATATAGATGATAGATATATCTGTCTTAAACGACAACGGAACAATAAACATAAAATTTTGAACCATTTTTATAACCTTGAAGAGGTTTAGGGGAAATGTGAAATACCATTTCGGGTTCGAATAATATGATAGATGGCTCCAGAAGAGCATGTATTATTCTGGTAATGTAAAAATTACTACTATTGATATCTTATATTATTCCGAATTCCAGAAGAATCTGTTAACGTTTGAAAATATTTGGCTTACCACCTTGAAACGATAAATGAACATTCTTATGGAGTATTTATTACTTCATACGTTTTATGCCAAAAGCATGTGGTAGAGAAGCTTAAGGCTATCTTTCTTTTATGAGGTGTGCCATGTGAGGATTCGAACAGTCGAATTTCACTTTAGTTAAGATATGATCAAGCTAAGATAAGTCTTAACAGATTTCTTAGACTTTAAGGATTAAGATTTATCATTTAGTTGATACATATAGCCTAACATGGCCACACTTCATTTCCTTCAACATATTATGCTCAGGCTATAAATAGCCAAGAGACAAGCTTATATATGTACCGAATTTGGGAAAACTAATACAATCCATGGGTTATAAACCCAAACATGTCACTATCCAACAAAAAAAAAACCCAACAAAAAAAAATGTTCACAAAAACCCCATTTGAAATTAACTGTCTAAACTACCCTCCTTAAACCACTCTCATTTATTTCTTCTTATTCAATTGGTAACGACATTTTTTCCCCTTCAACCACTTTCTCAATTTCACCCAATTCCGATAAATCGAAATCATCAGAACCATCTCCTGAATCAATATCATTTTCATCTTCATCGATATCATCCATATCATCCTCATCGTCATCATCATCATCATCATCATCCTCGTCATCATCATCTGCATCACCACCAATACCTTCAGAATCAAAATCAAAATCTGAATTTTTATTATGAAGTTGTTGTTCATCATCATCAGTAGCTTTACTCCCTTTCCGACCTCCTCCTCCTACTACTAACTCAGATCTGTCTATTCTATTCACTGTCTATTATATTCTGTAACAACTTTAACCTAACCTGAAATCGAAATAAAATCACTGAACAAAATCAAAAATGGTGAAGAAACAAGAGAAAAAGAAAGATGAAAAGATCGACAAAAAAATTAAGAACACAGTGAAGAAACAAGATTTTTCAAAAGGTAAATCGAAGTTTCATTGTTCTTCAGTGATTATTTATGGTTGAATATCAACATGCATCAATGATTTTTGGTTTCACAATTTTGGTTTCATCAATGAATTTGCACAATTAGGTTTTATTTCTTATCATCTGTTTATATCATAAAATAGGTTTAGATTTCATCTGTTTCGAAATCACTGGTTTCATAATTAGGTTTCAATTACATTTGTTTTCACCTTATTTATTCACGATTCAATTATGTTCAATTTTGTTTTCATCATTTTCACTGTATGGTTGAAACCAACTCTGTTGGTGTTTTTTTACTTAATGGCTATTTTGATGGAACCGAAATTGGTTATTTCATTTTTACTGTATGGTTGAAACCAACTTTGTTGGTGTTTTTTTACTTAATGGCTATTTTTATGGAACCAAAATTTGTTTCATCATTTTCACTCTATGGTTAAAACCAACTCTGTTGGTGTTTTTTTACTCAATGGCTATTTTGATGGAATCGAAATTGGTTACATCATTTTCACTGTATGGTTTATGTTGGTGTTTTTTTACTTAATGACTATTTTGATGGAACCAAAATTGGTTTCATCATTTTCACTGTATGGTTGAAACCAACTCTGTTGGTGCTTATGGTTTACTTCTGGTTTAACAGAACCGTATAGGTGCTCGTTGCATTATTTGTGCGCGAAGGAACCTACCATAAAAGCTTTGATACAAGAAAAGGAACAACACATGAAGGTCTTGTTGCTTGTCCATTTTGGCGTTTCTTCAAACCGTTCTACGAAGGTACACTACAAGAAGAAAAATTGAAGAAAAGGACGAAAGCAATTCAGATGATCTTAGGTTCTATTATAAGAGTGTAAAGCGTGTGAAACTAGATTGTTTTAAGTTAATGAGAGCAAAGAACATGATATTGCAGACCACACCGGAACAATTCGCTGTGATTTTTGGTCTACAAATGATGAAGGATGTAGATATAGCCAAAGATGATGAGATGAAGAAAAAAGTGAACATCTTTGCGGTTGAGTACTTTAAGGGAGATAAAAATATGAGGAAAACTTATATTCTGAGAGCTATGATGGAAACTACAGCGGATGAAACAAAAGCTGAAGAATTCGTCAAGTTATTCGTCCTCTATCTCTTGGTATCAATATTTGTCCCAAACAAAGGTGGGCAGAATCTGACTTCAAAATACTTATACCAAGTATTTGAGATGAATAAGATGTGTTGGCCAGATGTTTTCCATGATTATCTAATTGAGTCTATAATAAAAGCCAAAAAAGTTGATGATGTATATGGCTGCGTAATTTACCCATTGGTAAGTTAATTTTTGTTTCTTTTGATTCATAACTTGTTTGTTTTTTATTTTTCTCGAGTTTGATTACTAATTTGAATGTTGTGTATTCTTTTTTTCAGTATTGGTTTGTCGAGATGTCAAACATCACCTTAAGACAGGATGGGCACGACATGTACGCAAGGTTTGCTACATGGAACCTAGATGAAATATGCAAGGCAGTAGTGAATAATTTCGATGATCTTAGCAAAAAACCAGAAATTTTCTCAAAGATAAAAGCAACAATAGTTCTTGTTTGTTTATACTTTTTAATGTATGATACTTAAAAATTTCCATCATTTATTTGGTTCCATCTTATTCCAGATGAAAAAAAATGATGAAATCAAAATAAATTCCATCATTTTTCTTGTGTTCTGCTGATGAATATGGGTCACCGTCAGGGATCGTTCTTGCTTCTATATAATGAACAAGAATACGCTTGGTCCAGCGTATAGAGGAAGAAGATATTCCTGTTGAAGAGTATATTGATCGTGAACTGCAGGTTGGTAATGGAAATGGCGAGTGTATTGCACGTGAACTGCAGGTTGGTGATAGCAATGAAGAGCGTACTTCAAATGAAGAGAATGTTGGTGCTAGAAATGAAGAGCCTGCACAAAATGAAGAGAATGTTGGAACTGGAAATGAAGATAACCCTTACAAGGCTAAATATAAGTGGGCGAGAATTTTGATTGAAAAACTTACAACCGCTGGTAACAATGGGCTTTCTGAAGAAGATCAATCAATATTGGCCAAATATAATGCTGAGGAGAGGTTACAACCAATGAAGGAGACTTACGCGAGACAGAAAAGTAAAAGAGATGAAACAAAAATGGTTTCGAACCGTGAAGAACATGTGGAGGTGATATGTTAAATCTTAGATGTGTTAAATATGATCTTGTTTATTTGTGTGTGTTGGGTTAATGATAGTTCCATTTGAATAGATTGGTATGAATTTCTTTTTTAATGAAACCAGAAAAGTTTCATTTGAGAATTATATTAAGTTAGATATGTTAATATTGCAGGATACGATAAGCAAAGCTATAATGATTGTGGATGACATGATAGAAAAGGAAAGGTTTTTGCGACAAGAAGAAACACAACAAGATGCTGGCGATGTTGTGATTGAACCAGAAAAGGATTTATTGGTTGAAGATGGTGAACAAAAGAAAAAGTATGACAATGTTGTTTTCGAAGATAATGCTGAGGTGATAATTTACTTTGATTTGATTTGTTTGTTGTCAATGAATCTGATTTTTTTGAACTCAATAAATCTTGCAGGTAATGAATCTGCCAGAAACACAACAAGATGACGCAATGGAACCAGAAAAGGTTTCAGCACATGAAGTTCAGATTCAAAGTTTGGTTAAAGATTTTGAAGGTTATTTGTTGGAACCAGAAAAGGTTTCATCATCTGAAGGCAAAGTTTAGGAGCAACAAGTGATGGAACCAGAAAAGGTTTCATCATCTGAAGGAAAAGTTCGGCGGCTGATTGAAAAGGTTTCGGAGTTAACTCCGAACACAATTGAAGAATTAAAGGTGGCTGAGCAAGTTGAATCTGAAATCAAAAAAGCGAAGCAAGCGACTGATAATGTAATAGAAGAAGTGTTGGAGATAACTCCAAACACAACTGAAGATATCAAGGTGGATGAACAAGTTGAATCTTCTTTGTCGAAGACTGAATTAAAGAGTGTAATAGAAGAAGTTTCTGAATTGACTCCAAATACAATAGAAGATATCAAGGTGGCTGAGAACGTAGAATTGGAAGCCAAGAAAAGTTTTTCGTCAAAGCCAGAGATCGAGATTGAAGTGTCAACTCAGGGTTCAATTGATAAAGTGTTCTTCAGCAAATAAAAGATGAATATGCAAAGAAAGGTTCTACAACAAAGCCAGAAAGTCAAGGCCTGTGTTACTACTCAGTTATACACATGGCAAAAGATGTAATTGATTTAGAAGATGATATGCCTCATTTCAGTTTGGGATTGACACAAAGTGACAGTGACAAGAAAGATAGTGAGCATGAAGACGTCAGTCTGGAACAAAAGGTGAGTAACATAATATCAAGAATGAGGAAAAATAAAAGGAATATACAAGCGCTTGTTAAGATGCAGGATTATACACCTGGGGAAGTTAAGAAGAAAAAAAGAAACAAGAGTCGTTGTGTTAGCAGAAAGCACTCTAAAAAGTCGGAGAAGAAACAAACGGAAAAAAAGGAGGTGAAGTTGAAAGCAGTTGACAACTTGAAGATTATGCAGGTGCTCGATTCAAATTAGAAACCGCTCGTGTGCAGATATTGCATAATGAAAGGTAAGTGCCGTTCATACTTTTCAGTTTTTTGGTTTCATAATTTCAGTGTTGAAACAAAAATGAGAATACATTTCTTTCAGTTTCTTTTCTTCTTCTTTAATCATTAATTTGTTTTTCAACAATTTAATAACAGTGACATGGCATGGGAGAAAAAAGAGTTTGGATTGTACATAACGGGAAGGAATATGAATAACTTGATAAGAAAGGGTGACGTCGACAGATGTATGATTGAATTCTACATGCTGAAATTGTAAAAGAACATATCAAAGAAAAAGTTGAAACCAGATGGTTCTCTTAAGTACAAAAGAGCAGTTTTTCTAAGCACATATGTCTATGTAAGATTCCTCTAAATTCTCTTATACAAGTGTTTTTCTGAAACCAAATTAGAACTTGATTTTTGATTTTTTACTGAATTTTAGACATTACATTCGATCGGGCAAAATTGTCGCTCTGCAATTGAAGCTTTCATCGACAACATGGATTACAGTCCAGAATTTATATTCGTTCCATTGCTCACAAAACTTAGTGAAAAGTTGTACCACTGGACATTGCTATCTTTTGATAATGAGACTGGAGAATTCTCTCACTACAACTCCATAGCTGAAACGGAATATGAATGCAGCAAAAGTGCTGAAAGCATGAAAGAAAGAATGGTGTCAGCATTCAAACAACATGTTGCAAAACTCTCACTAGACCTGGCAAGTCAAACAAAAGAATTCGTTTTAAACACCTCTTTGTGTTGTCAGTAAGATGTGTAAGTGTTTTAAAAGAACTTGTGTTTAGAGATCTTCTCTTCACTATCTTCATTTCACTCCTTTTTTGTTTTGTTCATTTGTTAATTTCAGGAACGATTGCGGCCTTCATGTTTGCTATTACATGAAGAGCCTCTTGAAAGGAAATTTTTCGTCTGAAGCGCATATAAAACAAATGGTGCAGAATATGAGGCCAAAGATGGCCTGCAAAATCCTCTTTGACAAAGGTGCAGACTATGAGGCCAAAGTTGCAACTTAAAGTTGACAGTTTTAGTTTTCAATTAAAAAAATGCAGTTATAGTTTTAGTTTAAAGTACTTGTGTAATAATTTTTAGTTTTTGTTTAAAATACTTGGAACTTTTATAAAACCGTCTCAGTTTGTATGTTTATAAAGATCTCAGTTGATAAAATAAAAAATTTGAAACCAAAAAGTGTTTCAACATAATGCAGAAAAATTAAAACCTTAGGCATTGAACAAACATATCACAGACGTAGACAAAAATGATGGTACCAAAAAATATCAATCATTTTTTTGGTTTCATCTTATTCCAGATGAAAAAAAATGATGGAACCAGAAAATGTTCCATCATTTTTTTGGTTTCATCTTATTCTAGATGAAAAAAAATGATGGAACCAAAAAAAGTTTCATCATATTAGAGATGAAAAAAATACTAAAGCATGTGAAAAACTATGAAACTATTTTGGTTCCAACAAATTATAAACGCCTGCAACTCTGACAAACTTAATCTAAAAATAAACAAACATGAAACACCTGCAGCAAATTAACATGTTTAACTGTAAAAAATATAGAAAAAAGAATAAATCAGAAAATGTAGATTAAAACATATAGTAGTCTAAACGAAAACTGAAAATGAAAGTCGATGAATTGTAGTCGAAATGACTTCAAATCTGATGCGCATGGCATGTCCTTCGGTTATAGTAGTCAAAACATGGCAGCTACCACAAGTTCTCATCTTCTTATTGGGAACTGAACCTGTATTAGGAATTCTCTTCTTCTTCCTTGGACGAACTGATTGTGGTAGAGCATCAGGACCAAGAACAACAAATTTTGGAGACACAATTGCAGGCTTTTCAACTGTGGGGACAAGATTAATTTCTCTTGCATAGGATTCACGGTAGAACTTTACTGTAAAGTAGAATTCGACATTCTTATACGGATCTTCTTCATTTATCATGATACAACGGATAGCATGGGCACAAGGGAAACTGTTGATGCACCAGCGGTTGCAAGAACATGTTCTTCTTTTCAAATCGACCATTTGTGTTAATATCGAATGAACTTGAAACACATATTGCGACGACTTGGTGACATTGTATTCACGGCCGTGCATTTTGTTGTTGTAGAGCTCAATTTCAAATTCTGGATATAAAGTTTCTCGCCACTTTAATAAGGTTGCACATTCCTCGCGACGTACACACATTTGATTCATAAGCTTCACTCTGATCTCATCAACCATGATGGCTATAGGCTTCCCTCTCTCTTCAAGGATCCAACTATTGAAACTCTCAGCGATATTTGAACACACCCTACCATAACGACGACCCGGGAAATAAAAACTTGCCTATTTATCAACCGGAGCTCTACTCAGATAATCTTGTAACTTTTGATTTTTGACCTGCAACAACTTCTCCCAGTTCTCTGAAAGTTATGTATGTGTATTAGCATACGCACGTTTTTCAAACAATCCCAACACATAATTGTTATAAACCTTATTGGCCTTCGGCAAGTATGTATTGATATTGTTCTTCATATGCCAATAACACCAACCATGAACAACATCAGGGAATACAACAGGAATTTGATTCACCAAACCACTACCTCGATCACTCACAAAAGTAAGCTTTTTGCGCAGAGGAGAAAGAACTTTATTCAAATTCTCCAGAAACCATTTCCAGTTCGCGTCATTCTCTGATGAAACCACAACATAAGCTAAAGGATAGATTTCTGAAACAGAACAGGAAAAAATGTCTCAACATAGAAAAATGATGAAACCAACATAAACAAATAGAATGTTTAAGAAACTTACGGTCATTCCCGGTTAGACATGTTGCTGCCATGATATGACCAAGGTATTTTCTCTTCAAATGGGCTGCATCAAGGAATAATAAAGGACGACAGTAATTGAATCCACGAATGCATGCCCCGAAAGAGATAAACAATCTCTGAAATTTTTGAGTCCCATTTTCAACTTCCAAAACGACACGAGATCCGGGATTGGTTTCAGTCAATTTGTTGGTATACCATTTCAAGTAGATAAATGATTTTTCTTTCTCTCCCCATGTAATATTCAATGCATGCCTCTTCCCTGCATATGCATAATAACGACTAATATCAAATCCATACTCTCTTGTAAACTGATTCATAATATCCTTTGTCTTCTTCTTTGGATTCTGTTTAATCTTTTCGAGAATCAAGCTACTAATTAGTTTCTTCGACACATGTGGTCTATTTACAACTCCACCACAACAAGTTTGCTTCTTATTTAACTCATTGATAATAAAAGGACTACCTTTAACACCATCAATAGAAACAACATATATATGCCATTCACATTTCTCTTCTTCCTTCTTAGCACAAAATGCACCAATCCTCAACTTACTCATTCCTTGTCGTCTTGAATGAATACTCAGATGCTGCATGATATTTCAACAAATCAGAATGAACTTGTTGAACACCTCCCGTAAACACCTGATTGACACCCTGAAATATGCCTAACCAAAGCGCAGACTTCAACGGTTCTTTAACTTTATTACGGACATCATAATCAACTAAATTTGTAAGTCCTACATGCTCGAAAGGTATATTTCCTAAACTCCGTGGCTGCTCAAAAGGTATGATTCCTGAACTTCGTGGCTGCTCAAAAGGTATAATTACTGAACTTTTTGAACTAGAACTAGAAGAATCATCTCTATGTCTTACATGTAACTCAAGAGATGGAAGCTTATTAAACAAAATAAATAGAGCAACCTATTGGAGATCAAAATCACAATTGATAACCTTTTGCTGATCACCAACTATGTGGAAAATTTCTATAGAAAGAACAGAGAATTGACACCAACTTGAACATATACTACCCTTCAAATCAAAAATAGATGCTTGTAGACAAATACGAAACGATAATGTATTCTCTTTGTGAAATATAACCGTGAGAACAGATTCCATAATATACAGGACGAAGTATGAAACCAAAAAAAGTTTCACTAGATGTGAATATCAACAACAACAACAACAAAATTTGAACAAGAACATCAACAAGTCTTTCTGTTTTTGTTTCCATTAACTATGATTTTAGTCTTGTACTTACCTATATTATTTTTTTTGTGATCAGGGTCTCCTAACGGATTAAGGTTTCTATTTCTATTGAACCTTATGGTAATTAAGGAATATATATATTAGCAGAATATATATGTTAATTTGTATTTTTTGGTAAGTATGAGAAAGGTGAGTATCGTAACTTCACGAACTTTGTTAATTTTCTTTATCATTTTACTATGGTACTAACGGTTTTAATACCGACGGGGCAAGAAATTATCGCATCCCTGAAGGATGACATAAATTTGATTTTTCTTGCTTTAATAATCTCCAGAAAATTTAAAATTTTTCCACCAAAAATTGGAATATTGTATGATATAATATGGACACAAAGCCCACATCCCGTTAGGGATTACTTAGTATCTCTATTTTCTAAGTCATACTAATTCAGTAGCAGTATGGCACTTTCTTAGCCTAATGTTGGTTTTGGCATTGAAAGGACAAAAAAGAAAGAAAATATTAATTACTTTTTCGTTTTGATGCAAATTACTTGGTTCATTCACAATTTTGAGTTACAAATCTTTGGGTAAAGTTTTAGGACTGTGTGGATTAGAGCAGATTGTAGTTTCATTGCTAGGAAATTGCTGTTATAAAAGTATTGGTATGGGCAACAGAAAAGGAGTTTCTTATAGGGTGTTTGGATGTCACTTAAGAAGTTGCTTTTTAATTTGTAGAAGTAAAAAAATCAGAAGTTAGCTTGGGTATGTAATTTCGATATAACTTCTAGAAGCAAAAATGTTAACCTTTTGTGAAGCAAAAACATTTTACTTCTTACTTTTACTTCTGGAGAAGCATATTGCTTTTGCTTTCTGGTATCCAAATACCCTATTAACATTTTGGTGCACTCCTAGGGTTATTCAAGCAAGATGGTTTTTTTTTTTATGTGTGTGAAGCATTTCAAGCTGGACGGTGATTGAGTACTCTAATTCAGTATTTACAATTTAGACATTGATATGGTGAAATTAATTTCTCTGTAGATTGCTTGGCATAGAAAGGATGTATGTTAAGTAGTTAAGAGCAACTGCAGTGGACGATCAGACCAAAGAGTAAAAACCAGAAATGGTCTTTGGTCCGATTTTGTGAGCCGCAACGGACGAGTAAATGTAGTATTTGGTCCAAAAATTGAACAGTATTCGATCATGTTTAGTCAAGAAAATGGTCCAAAACAGATATAGTCTGACGCCAATGTAAAACAACGTTTTGGGAAAACGTCATTATACGAGGACGTTTAAAGAAACAAACGTCATTACTGAAAAACGTCTACCAAAAGGTTTGTTTAGAGTAGCGCTTTTGAAACGTTGTTTCAATACAACGTAATTTAAACATACGGCAAGTTAGAATAGCGTGTGGGATGAACGTTCCTCTGTTGTAGCGTTAATTGGCAAAACGTTGCAACACAAAGACGTTGAAACATTGATGTTAGTCCACAGCAGCGTTTAAGAATAGAAAGCTCCTTTACAAGAGCGTTACAAACTGAAACGGTACACTAAAGAAGCGTTTTAGTTTTAAACGTTCACATGATTTAGCGTTTACTTGCAACGGTCCACCACAACAACGTTTGTTTTCGAAACGTTGTCATATTGTAACGTTTTGGTGAAATATGACAACGCTAGTGTACATCAACGTTTCCAATTCTTAACGCTAGGCTACATCAACGTTTCTATTCTTAACGCTAGGCTATAGCAACGTTTCAGAAGTGACGCTCCTCTACACCCACGCATTCTTTTAAAACGTTGCTTTATGTTAACGTTTTGGTTTTAAATGCTGTTTTACAATAGCGTTTTAGTTTTAACGCTTCATTATGGTAACGTTTAGCTAAGCGCTTCAGTAAAATGACGTTTGAGTATATAACGACTTCACTATAGCAACGTATATTAAAAACGCTTACCTAAATGAACGTCAAAAATTTAACGTTTGCACAGTAAAACGTTTGTGTATTATACGTTACTTTAGTACAGCGTTTGATAATTAACGCTTATTTACAACAGCGTAGTATCAAATTTACTCCTGTTCTCGTTGCGTTTTTTTTTTACACGATCAAACAGATTTGGTATTTGATCGATGGTCTGGTCCAACCGCTGCAGTTGCTCTAAGGAGTGGGCACTGGTCAGGTTGTGAGATATTCTATCAGGCCTTTTTTCATTTCTAGATTGGAATAGGCTTATGACAAGTACTTAAAGATTTTGTCAAGTCTTGTAAGCCTTTGGGCACTCTTTGGCGCCTTTCTGTTTATGTTTCTGGCTGTAATCTTGGTATAATTTGATACAAAGTTCATGATCACCCCCTATACCTGTTTATGTTACCGCTCATTGCCTATTTTATTACCGTGGAACACGATGGTCGGTCAGTGTCTTACTTGTTGTTAAGATTGTACTGCTAATTAAAGTGGAAGAAAAAACAAAAAACAAGACAGAAGCTATATATATATAGACCTGGTCACTGATTGGTCGTGGCAATGTTTACGATTAATCTGTATTTGTGGACGACCTCACACCACCATCTTTTTTTTGTATCCTTAAAGTACATGATGAATCTGTCATCATCTCTAAAATAATATCTTTTCTGTGTTGTTCATTTAGGGTTTAACCGTGAAGTCAAAATTGCAGTACCTCTTAAACATTTTGTTAGGAAATAAAAGGCGAGATGACACGTGTCAAACGATTAAGGAAGAAGGCAGAGATTCTTAGAAGAACGAGAAACACACAATTAAAACCTTATAAAAAGGTTGAGTAGATAAAAGATGTGAAAAACTGAATATATCACTGCATGATCAACACGTAAGATCGGGAAAATGATTTCACTCTGATCGAAACAGAAAGCATTAAGTGCAAATGGAACGGGAAAAATAAGAGTAATAAATGCGCATAGAACGGAAAAGTGAGAGCATTAATTACCCAAATTACTTTAACTGCATAACTGAGACCTAGGATCGGGAAAAAGATGACTCATAAGAAACAAAGAGCACGTGTTAATCATACAAGGTAACGGACCAAAAAGGAAAAAGCATGACGAGGAAGCTACCTGTAAACCACACGATCATCTTGATCTGAAGATAACAATAAAATAAAGAGAACGCAAGGAAGTAACGGGACAAGAGGGATCGGACCAAGAGATTATCGTAGAACGATAATCAATAAATTCACAGATAAGGTTGAGAAAACGTGACTCACCAAATTCAGAGGATAGACAGAAAGGAAAAAGAGATGGACCCATTAAATGACTTATAAATAGAGAAGTTCATTCAACAGAGAGGAGGTCGGAAAAATTGGAGAAGAAGAAGACTGAAGGAAAAATGACCAGAATAAAAGAAAGGTTATCAGATATGTACTTACTATGTAATATAGGGTATAAAGTTACATTTATATGATCCATTTTCGATAGTGGTAAAGATAGGATTTTTGTATGTAAGTCTGACCAAATGTTTTATATATAAGTAAGTTATTGACAATACCATATTATATGATTTGATTTTTAAGAGGATTTTGTGTATCAAAGTGTAAGTTAAGTTTCTTCAATCTACATCATTTTAACAAATCAATGGTTGTTCATGTCAATGAGAATTTTGGCGTAAACAATTTGGCGCTAGAAACAGGGATTGAAACAAAGGATTTATCCTACCTGATGTGTAAAAGTGATTTTTTCTGTTATTTTTGTATTTTACAGATAGAGAAATTTAGTATCAGGAGTTTATAAATCATATGATAGATTTTTGTTAAAGTGAGCTGATGAAATTTTTGGCTTAAGTAAATCTTAACTAATAGAAGAGCTTTATTGCAAGCAATTTCTTGTATGATTTTTTATTGAATTTCAATGAAACTTGGGAATCTTTAGTCTAAACAAATTTATCCTAGTAACTGATTTCTTTTATTTATGTGAATTTTAAGATTGGAGAAATGTTATAAGAGACATTATTTTTCTTTCCATCAAAAATATAGTTAGATTTCCAAAAGAATCGCAAAGTCCATAAATATGTCTTTATATGTTTCTATGTTCAATTAGTTTGTTGAAATTATATGACTAATTTTTTAAAACTATTAGCACAAGAAATTTTTTCAGAAAGCATCAAGTAAAGAAAAGAAACAACCAAGGGAAAACAAGCTAGAAGAAAATATGTCTCAAGAAGAAAACTCTGGAGATCAAGAGAGTAACACAAATGGGAATTATCACCAAAATGAAGGAGAGAATGAGAAAGAGATTCAACAGAGTGATTCAGGAAACCATACACTCTTTCAAGAGTATACATCAAATACCATAACCCAAACTCATTCCCACCTCAGGAGGGAACTCAAAATAGTGTAAATTACTTGCAAAATTTGATGGAGGAAATGAATGAGATGCGAAGAGAACAAAGAGCCTGTACTGACCAAATTACATCTCTGACTAGGGAAAATCAAGTATTAAAAGATATAATTCAGCGCGGATGAGATCAGCTGCAGCAGGACCACGAGACCCAGAAGCAACTTCTGGTAGAAAAACAACCAAAAGTGCAAGGGACAATCATGATCAACGAATGGTATTAGCGGGATCATCATCTCGACCAAAGATACAACGGGAAGGACATCAAACGCAATGGCAAAGATGTTTCGAAGCAATGGAACAAAATGAAGGAAGAAATAAAAAATTTGAAGAATAAAGAAGGATGGAGAATAGAAGAAGTGTTGAAGGAAGCCAGGCGAACATCGTTGGCTCCACATTTAGCATGTGCACCATTGCCTCGAGAATATAATATTCCGGCATTTGAATGTTACGAAGGCACAAGGGATCCGACTTCGCATTTGAAATATTACAATCGGGTGATGTCACGATGGTATCGAGATGATGCTATAATGTGCCGGTGTTTCCCCTCAAGTTTGAAGGATTCGTCACTTGCATGGTATGACAAATTGCAAGAAAATTCCATCCAATCATATGCGCAATTGATTCGGGAATTTCTCGAGGCATTCATGTATAACAAACCCGTTGATTCGGGAATAGATAGGTTATACTCACTTGCTTCATGGCCAGATTCGATATTATACATCTCGTTGGTATACAATTTGCCAGGCGATTGGAAATGTTGAATCAAATGATGCGGTTAACCATTACAAGTGGGGAATAGCAGACCGGAGATGCCAACTTTTTGTTGACATACATCGTAATAACCCAAAAACTGAGGGGCACCTCAGAGAAATAATAGAAACGTGTGCAATGCTGCAAGATGTGCAAGAACAATGTCCAAGGATAACCTCATAACAGCAAGGTTGTACAAAAAGAGCAAATTCAATTGAAACATCACCGGATCCAAAGAAGAAATTTCATAATAAAGTTGGGAATAGCAAATCGAAACGCCCACGAACTGGGGATAAAAAAAACTTCATTCAACAATTTCAAGAAAGAGTATTCACAAAAATTAGCATTTCATATTCCGAACTTTTCAAAATCATAAAAAATAAACCGGACTTTTCGTGGCCGCTTTCAAAAGGGCGACAACCGGAGTTTACACAGAAATCAAAGGACTATTGTGAGTATCACTGCTACAACGGGCATACAACGGATCGATGTAGAAACTTCATCATTCTGGTACAAAGGATGATTGGTGCTGGAGAATTAAAAGAGTTTATTCAAACGCCCGAATCAACAACAAGACCTGAAAAAGGAAAGGCAGTTCATATCCCACACAACAAGCAAACTATCAATATGATTTCATTTTCTGAAAAAAGAGATATAAATGTGAATGCTGCGATCGACAGAAAACTATACAAAAGGGTCCGAGACCATGAAGTTTTTAAAGTATCAGGAAGGATAACAGAATCATGGGAGGACTGGATGGCATCCCCTTTGACTTTCTCAGCAAGAGAGGTGGATCAAGAAATTGAAATGCACAATGACCCTTTGGTCCTCACCTTGCCGATGTTCGGATGGAATGTCAAAAAAATTCTTAAGGATGGGGGAAGTTCGTTGAATGTTATATTTTATGATACATTTCACAAAATGGGACTCAATGAAGATCAGCTGATTCCATCTCATTATGTAATTTATGGATTTAACGGGAAGCCTCAAGACCAAAGGGGGAACTTGATTTGGAATCTGCTGGACCAATAAATATTTTGACAAGATTCAGTGTTGTGGATGCTCCATCCCCATACAATGCAATTATCGAAAGACGATGTGTACACCAGTTAAAAGGTGTAATCTCAACTTATCACCAATACTTGCGGTTCCAACGCCACAAGGGGAAATGGAAATAAGAGGAGATCAGGATGATGCCAAATTGTGTATTTTAGCAAAAATACGGATGAATGAGGAGCGGGAAGAACAACAGCGGGACAAGAAAAAAGACCGAAAAGCAAAAGCAAAAGAAGAAGAAATAGACCGATACTTAAAACAGAGTACCGGACCAAAAATGACAGATGAAGTAGGGGAAAACAGCAAAAATCAAGGAAATTCATCAAACCAACTATTTGGAGGACCACCATTATAACAATTTAAAGGAACTCCGACATCTATCGGAGTTCCCAAACATGTTTTCACTTCTATAGAAGAAACCAAAGTTGTAAATATTGGCACCACCGAATTTCCCAAGAAGGTGCGAATTGGAACGCTAATGAAGGCCGATACGGAACAAAATTTGATCAAACTTCTTCGTGATTCTGTGGATGTATTCGCATGGAAAATGGAGGACATGCCAGGGATAGACCCAAGTATTATACACCATGAATTACGAATACGACCCAATGCAATACCATTTCGGCAGCGGATACGCAAGGTCGCTCCAGAATATCACGATCCTTTGGAAAAAGAATTAACAAAACTCTTAAATGCAGGATTCATCCGTGAGGTACGATACCCGACATGGATTTCCAACATGGTGATCGTTCGAAAGAAGAACGATGGAGTAAGAATTTGTATAGACTTCACCAATTTAAACAAGGCATGCCCGAAGGATAGTTATCCACTTCCCAATATCGATCAACTAGTGGATGCCGTGCAAGGCCATGAGGCATTGTCCTTTATGGACGGCCAATCAGGATACAATCAGATTGCGCTTGCAGAGATGGATCAAAAGCATACTGTATTTTTCACCCCGCGGGGGTTGTATTGTTATACCAGGATGCCATTTGGATTGCGAAACGCATGAGCAACATATCAACGCCTGGTTGACGCAATATCCAAGCCTTGGATTGGGCGAATTTTAGAAGTTTATGTTGATGATATGTTGGTAAAGATTAAATTATCTGCAAATCATCTACAAGATCTCACTGAGATATTTGGTGCGTTGCGGAAATATAAAATGAAATTCAATCCAGAAAAATGCATTTTTGGTGTGACATCGGGACGTTTTCTGGGATATTTGGTTACCAAGAAGGGGATTGAAGTTGATCCAGCCAAAATTGAAGCAATAACAAACATGCCATCCCCAAAGAGCATTAAAGTTGTGCAGAAATTGAATGGATATTTGGCTACTCTCAGCAGGTTCATTGCCAGATCTCCCGAAAGATGCAAACCATTTTTCGATATACTTAAAAAGAAAAATAAATTTGACTGGAATGAAAAATGTGATCAAGCTTTCCAAAACATAAAGATGCATCTTGCCACATTGCCAGCGTTGCAGAAGCCAGAACCTGAAGAAATATTGACTTTGTACATTGCGGCAACGGAGGATGCGATAAGTGCAGTGCTGGTACGTACGAACGAGAAATTAGAGAAACCCGTATATTACATTAGCAAGACTATAAATTGAGCCGAAAGAAATTACACCAAAATTGAACAACTCATTTTGTCATTAGTTTTTGCTACCCAAAAATTACGCACCTATTTTCTCACACATTACGTGCGTGTCCTGAGAAAAGCATCATTAGAATCAGTATTAAAGAATACCGGGAGAGTTAGAAGGATCGCAAAATGGAATGCACAAATAGAGCAATTCAACATTATTTTTGAGTTGCAAACTGCACAAAAATCTCAAGTTTTAGCTGATTTCCTCGCGGACTTCCCGATTGAAGAAGATTATGAAATCCAAGGTCCGATAAATGGAAAAATTAATTCAATCACAAATTTTATCATTAAGATTTTCATCATTTTAATTATTTTCTTTCATTGTATATTTTTATTAAAGGATTGTCAGGATGTGAGGAAGAGGATCCACAAGATATCTTGAGCTCTGCAAATTCTCAAAGGTGGGAAGTCTTTGTTGATGGGTCCCGAAATAAAGAAGGGGCGGGAATTGGCATTGTAATTACTGCGCCTATGGGTGAGCGGATGATACACTCATTTCGACTTGAATTTGATGAGCACACAAATAATATAGTAGAATATGAAGTTGTGGTTCATGCTCTCAAACTCATCATTGAATTAGGAATCAGCAACGTTCGGCTCACAAGCGACTCACAGTTGATAATTCGACAGGTCGAATTAATATACCAAACAATCGATGAAGATTTAATAGAGTACAAAAATCTTGTGCAAACTCTAACAAATCGCATTCCAAATATAATTTTTCGACATCTCTCCCGAAACAAGAATCGACATGCTGATGCACTAGCATTCATTTCCTCAATGATAAGAGATCCCAATGTTACAACCATAAAAGTCGGACGAATATATGAGCCATCCATAAAATTAAGAACAAATTACAACATAGAAGAAGGTGTAATCGAAGACGTTGATGATGCGGCAATACAAAACACTGCACTTACACCTCAACAAGTAGATGATGACTCAAATGAACAAGATTGGAGGATTCCAATTCATCAATATTTACGACATAAAACATTGTCCATCAACTCTAAAGAAGCAGGGAAGATTCAACTGAAATCTGAGAATTATCAGTTGCGGGATTGAATTTTATACCGTAAGTCCTTTTTGGGACCGTTGTTTCGATGTCTGTCACATAAGGAAGAATTACGCATACTCAAAGAAATACATTATGGAGATGCAGGAAATCATAGTGGAAGACGATCTCTCGTAGTGAAAGCTAAAATGCAAGGTTATTATTGGATATCTATGCTCAAGGATTCAGAAAACATGGTACGAAGGTGTGAAGACTGCCAACGTTATGCAAAAAGAATTAAAGCACCTGCCACAGAACTTAATTCTGTACTCAGTCCATGGCCGTTTGCAAAATGGGGAGTAGATATTGTAGGTCCGTTGGTTGAGGGAACCAAGAAGAGAAAATATTTAATTGTGGCCACAGATTATTTTACTAAGTAGGTAGAAGCCAAAGCATTAGCCCACATCAGGGATTCAGATGTATTCACATTCTTATTCGAAAATATCATTTGTAGATTTGGGATTCCGGCAGCCATAGTTTCTGATAACGGAAAACAATTTCAAGGAAAAAATATTGATATATTATTTGAAGCTTTCAATATTCAGAAACATAAGTCCACACCGTTTTATCCTCAGAGTAACGGACAGGCCGAAGCTACAAATAAAACAATTGCAACAAATTTAAAGAAAACATTGGATGGGCACTACAAACAATGGTGTGAACAACTTCATAACACATTATAGGCATACCGCACCACACGAAAAGAATCCACTGGAGAATCACCGTTCCTTCTCACTTATGGCACGGAGGAGGTTATACCAACAGAAGTCATTTTATCCACAACTAGAACAGAAGCATGGGAGAAAAAACTAAATTCAGATTTAATGTTACAAAAATTAGATGACTTGGAAGAAAAAAGAGAGGTGGCACTCCAAAAGATGGAGAATTATCAACAAACTTTGGCACGGGATTACCATAAAAAAAGTCAAGTTACGAAACTTTGTTCAAGGAAAATATGTCTTGCGTCAGATTTCGGAGTACCATCGGGATAAAAATGCAGGCAAGTTCGCACCAAATTGGGATGATCCGTACATAATACAAGCACCAGCAGGACAAGGATCTTATTATTTGCGGAATATGCATGGTGAAGTTTTACAACACCCATGGAACGCACAATATTTAAACTTATATTATCCTTGATCAATCATGCAATTACGAAAGTACATTGTTTTCATGTTAGGTAAAGCATAAATAATGCATCTTCTCTTGAAAATCCTTGACTAATAATACATTTGATAATGGGATTTCCTAATACAGAGATGCCTGACATGAAAATATTAATTACTTCAGGAACATCTTATTCTGGAGAATGCTTGCGATTAGCGAAACAATCGTAACTCAAGCAGATAAAAATTTAGGTAAGTAAAAGCCCTTAAAGAATTTCCATAACTACGAGATTCTTATAAAGAAGGGATACCTAATGACATAATCTATGAATATCATTCCCTTTTTCAGTGTATTATTTGGGACCACCTTGTAGCTTACTCGTGGCCCGGGTATGACTCGTATGTGTGGGTTCCTGAATTACATGTTTTGAGGTATAAATACTTTGATGACAATTTGATTAACCCAATGATTTCATAATATTATATCATTTTTTCATGCAGGAACGGTATTACTCAGAACACAACAAAAGAAAGTTTCAATTCAAAGTTACTAATTAAAGCATATCAAAATCCAGAGTTATAAGGTTCGGGACATGAACTACATGGACAAAGAAGAACAAATGACATTAAGCATCGGGATTGCTACTTCGGGATGGCTGTGGAGGAACCTTCGGGACAGGAGCTCGATTATTCAGTATAGAGATATCAGCTTGTGCACGATCCAAAGCAGCATTGAAAGACATTACGATTTTTGCTTTTGCATCCTGTCTCACCCAATTTGTAAAAGCACGTCCATAATCAATCTCTAATTGAAGCTCTTGAATTTTTTGTTGATCTTTTCTTACTTGTTCATCCAAGCGGGATCTTTGATCTTTTTCAGCATTTAATCTTTTTAATAGATCATCATATTTTGATCTTTCTTCTGCATTTGAAAGTTCGCAAGATTCAACTTTAGTAGTTTCTACACTCAGAAGAGCACGCATATCCTGAAACTTTGTTGCATAAAGAGTCACATCACCCTGTAAGTTCTTCGTCTCTACAGTGAGATATTCCACTTTACCATTTGCAATATTAAGTTCATCTTCTGCTTTTATTGCCCGAGCATTAGCATCATTAAATTTCTTTTCCAGCCCTGAAAATCAGAACAAATATCAAATACATCATATAACGCCTTAAATAGATAAGCATATAACCCAAGAATATACCTCTAGCTATGGATTTAAACTCTATTTCTTTAAGAGTTAAAGTTTTCAGAGCCTCTTGGTATTTCGATTCAGCTCTATTGCGTCTCCAAGTATTCAAGTCAAGACTATCGGACAATCGTGCTAAGTTTGCTATAACAACTTCCATTTCTTTATTAAATTCTCTTGCATGATTATTCAACTGCGTCATCATACGCTCCATCCTAAATATGGGTTCTGAATCCCCCACTGATCCCATAAAGGAACTTCAAAATTTGCATCGCTCAAAAAAAAAAAGTATCAAGGGTCAAGGGAGATACGAACCTTGATTCTGATTTTGAAGATCTTGAAATTGCTGTTGAAGATCAACATTTTGCTGCTGGAGTCTTTTATTTTCCCGCTGCAAATTATCATTTCCCTGCTGCACCTCCCCTACTTCATGTTTGTACAAGGATTCCATCATAATAGCCCGAGCTTTATAAAATTTGAATGCAGCAAACAAGCAATCGAAGCCATATTTGAGATGTGAAATGAAAATTATGAGCAAGAGAAGAAGAGATAAAATGAACCAACAGTAGAAGTAGATAACAATACCTGAGCAAGAGCCTGCTGTCGATAAGCATACAATGGACCCTCTGCAACAGCCAGAGCTTCGTTGAGAGAATGAGGAGGATTCAGCGGGAATGACTGTTCAGAGTGTTCATTATCGTACCAAGCATCCCTTGCATCCTCCAAAGGAACGGTTCCTAATGAACTCCACAACTTGGACATGGAAGCACTATCGGACTTCCATGTATCGGGACAATTTACAGTAGTCAGAAGCCCTTTGGATAAAAACCACTTGTAGGCTTCGTTCTCCTCACCAACAAGATTTACCCCTTCATTGATCCTCTTACTTATATCAAT
>JAJJMC010014740.1:77033-110683 GCA_023531435.1 Papaver californicum | reverse complement strand
AAAAAAAAAAAGAAGAAGGGGGCAAGTTTTTAGGAAATAAAAGGCGAGATGACACGTGTCAAACGATTAAGGAAAAAGGCAGAGATTCTTAGAAGAACGAGAAACATACAATCAAAACCTTATAAAAAGGTTGAGTAGATGACAGATGTGAAAGACTGAATATATCACTGGATGATCAACACGTAAGATCGGGAAAGTGATTTCACTCTGATCGAAACAGAAAGCATTAAGTGCAAATGGAACGGGAAAAATAGGAGTAATAAATGTGCATAGAACGGAAAAGTGAGAGCATTAATTACCCAAATTACGTTAACTGCATAACTGACACCTAGGATCGGGAAAAAGATGACTAATAAGGAACAAAGAGCACGTGTTTAATCATACAAGGTAGCGGACCAAAAAGGGAAAAGCATGACGAGGAAGCTACCTGTAAACCGCACGATCATCTTGATCTGAAGATAACAATAAAATAAAGAGAACGCAAGGAAGTAACGGGACAAGAGGGATCGGACCAAGAGATTATCATAGAACGATAATCAATAAATTCACAGATAAGGTCGAGAAAACGTGACTCACCAAATTCAGAGGATAGACAGAAAGGAAAAAGAGAGGGACCCATTAAATGACTTATAAATAGAGAAGTTCATTCAACAGAGAGGAGGTCGGAAAAATTGGAGAAGAAGAAGACTGAAGGAAAAAAGATCAGAATAAAAGAAAAATTATTAGGTATGTACTTACTATGTAATATAGGGTATAAAGTTACATTTATATGATCCATTTTCGATAGTGGTAAAGATTAAGGATTTTTGTATGTAAGTCTGACCAAATGTTTTATATATAAGTTATTGACAATACCATATTATATAATTTGATTTTTAAGAGGATTTTATGCATCAAAGTGTAAGTTAAGTTTCTTCAATTTATATCACTTTAACAAATCAATGGTTGTTCATGTCAATGAGAATTTTGGCATAAACACCTTTTAGGGATTGGATTTTATTTAGGAATAAAGTTGAGATTCACGAGCTAATCTATAGGTCTCACAAAAACTAGTTTTTCTACCTCAATGCTTATGCACCACGTTAATAAGCCATGCATACGGTTATTGAAGTAGTGGAGAAGGTTGTATTATGCATCATAATCTACCTATATATTAACTTTGCAAGGGTGAAATGTCCCTTTATTCTACTTTGCCTTAACTTTTGGACAATGTGGATTTATGTGGGGATTTAACATTATGTAGCCGCATTGAGGTGAAATATTATATTTCTGATTTCTTGACTCCTTTCCTTGCTTTTCTTTTTTTCTTTTACATGAGTTTTTTTTCTCTCTTTTACATGGGTACTTAAATTTAGCACGCAGAAAATACATACCAAACTAGTAGAAGTGGAAACACCATAGATCAAGCAAGTCTTATTATTAACCCAAGATCTTTTCTTGAGAAACCCATAGTCACTAGCAATACAGAGAGGCCGTTGAAGAAGTTCAACCCAAGCAAGCAAAGTCCAACACAAAAAATGAGGTTTCTTAGGCTAGACGGGCGGCATTAATCGTCTGTCTAGGCCCCTTTACAACAACGCCCGTCTAGCTCAGTTGGTAGAGCGCAAGGCTCTTAACCTTGTGGTCGTGGGTTCGAGCCCCACGGTGGGCGACCGGATTTTTTATTACTTTTTTTGTAATTGCCTTCAGCACTCAGTTGAACGGAGTTTTTCGATAAATCATTCAACCATTCAGCTTTGCAACTTGTAATATTGTAGCGATGGAATCAGTGTTATGTACTTCAAATATACTCTTAGACCTTGCTTTGAATTCATGATTAGCTAGGCTAAACGATGCTTGAAAAAAAAGAAGAAAAAGCTAGGCTTAACGGAGAAAAACTATGATCAGAGCAACTGGAGTTCCCACAAGTATTAGGAACATTGAACCGTGGCGGAGTACGTAAGGATTCTACTACATAAGAGGGCCAGAAGATAAAGTTCTTTTTTGCGGAGAGTCTGGAGACAGGCAAAACATAAGGGCAGGTTTAGGTAACAAGAGTTCTTTGAGCTTTTGAACGGTTGAACCAATTGACAACTGACCTCCGTTCCAGCTTTCAACTACACCTCCCAGCTTTCTCAGCTCCCAGTTCTTACCTCTCAGTTCCAGGTTCAGGTTCTGGACCTCAGCTGCTCTGTTGAGTTCTCAGCTGTTAACAGCCTGCAGATATTGGCAGGAGCATACTTTTGTCATCTACAGATACGACTATCGATGTATGGTGATGACTAAGGATCCAGGCTATGTAAATGTGGATGTTAATCAGTAATAAATGTTGGTTGGCTATGTAAATGTTGATGTTTAATAAATGTTGGATTTTCTGGCCAGCAGAGAAGGCCTAGCCTTGCTAGGGAATCCTCATGTAGATAAAAAAAAGACCTGTTGTAATTCTTCAAATAAATTTTGTATCGCCTTTTCCACTTTCAATAGGCATATTTGGTCCCTAACACGTTAATATAATCAAACAATAATTCTCAAAGACTCAAATCAATATATGCGAAAAAAATGTTAATATAATCAAACAATAATATCTCAAAGACTCAAATCAATATATGCGACTTAAAGATTATAGAAGGCAAATTTGGAGCTGTGATGATTTCATTAGTGTGATCTCAGTAGAGCTTGGAAGCAACTTAGTGACTAAGAAGCTTACTGCTATCTTATACTGATCTACTCCCTCTGTTTCAAAATATATATCCATTTTGACTAAGTTAAAATATTAAGAAGGCCGGAGAAATATCCAAAATTACCCTTACTAAATGTTTTATAATTACTAAAATTAAAGATATCACTTTATTTATAAAAGGAATGAAATATAAACAATAAAGATATTAATACAATTGTTTTCTAATTATACGAACATTATTTAAGATTTTAAACTAAGTTCCATTAAAATATAAGTTTATGAGTATAAAAAATTAAGGGTATATTTGAAAGTTTATCGAGATAATACGACTATAAACAGAAGATGGACATAATTTTAAAACTGATAAAAATAGAATAGAGGACAGATACTTTGAAGCGGAGGGAGTATCATAGTTGAGGATCCCAAAAGCATTGATTGAGTCTTACTGTATGTGGAAGTCGAACCCACAACCTCACGACTAAAAATCATACGCTCTACCAGCTGAGCTAAAACAGTCAAAGGAACGATGAAGGAGTACAACACATATTTACACTTTGCTAATTTCCACTACTTCAATCAATTTTAAACTAAAAAACATGACTTGGTTGATCATCTAAATCTTACCAAGGACAGATCTTCCTATACCTCCAATCCATATAAAATATGGATAATCATTAACAAATCAGATAATAGTTGATAGAAATAAAAAAACTTAATCATCCTCCGATAATTTTATAACAAACACGTGCTAAAGAAAGTAACAATTGATAGAGAAAATAGCACAAATGATTATAGCAATACTTTAACAATTTCAATTTTTATTTTACTGCTCAGAATGGATACGTACCTGAATGGGCTTTGCTTGATAGGACAGCAATTCGATGTCCAACCGCATATTGAATGGGAAATCCCAAGTTTTAATAATAATAATAATCGGTAAAAATTTGGAAGTTTTGGTTACGGAGGTGTGCAACATATTTTTATGCACATCGACATTTCAGCACATGAAAACAAGATACAACCCATGGGATGTAGCCTAAATAAATTTTGCAAGGCTTAATGTGTAGTATAAAACAGAATAAACATAAGCCAACACATGAAACTAGATTCAGTGAATACGGAAGGATGCATACTACTAAAACTAAATGAGATGAAAACAGAACAACACCTAAAATTATTGAATGGAACAACAAAGGATAAAACCCCATTAGAAGAAAACAAAATAACAAAGGAATAATGATTGGAATGCCCCAATTTGGGGGTCAAGATAAACAAAAATGTCCAAATATGTTAGTTTTTCGATTAAGTTGAAATTTTTTTATATATTTTTAGGGCATTTTTCCTTATTTTTACTAACAGATTGGGACATTTTGGTTTATTTTTCTTCGTCGGGGGCAAAAATGAGACTTGATCCCTTAAATTGGGGCATTCCAGTCATAAGCCCAATAACAAACTCAGAAAATTATCAGTACACCACAGATTTGATTAATTGTCAATATGTATCATAAATATTATCTTCTAGACTTCCTTTGAGAAGATTATTTTCCTCAAAACAAAACCCAGAGAGGGACAGAATGTTCGTGAGATGTAATAGATGAATTATCATAAACCCATACAATTAGTTGGTATGATTTTATATAATTATTTGGATGTTAGACGAGATGTAATTAAACTAGAAGATGGAGCTATTGTTCTAGAAAGCATAGTTATTCAGAGTCACAATATACTTTGTTTCCAATGTATTAATCATATAATGAGAAAGCAATATAGAGGACTAACTTCAACAAATAGAAGCTTCTTGCTGACAAACTGAAGGAGCACTGCATAACCAAGAAGTTGGAGTAATATTTCTACCTGCAAAAAGAAAACCACCACACCATTAATATTCACGTTCTCGTTAAAGAAACAGCAAGGAATGCAGATTTCCCAACAAGGTAAATTGACGAAATCACAACCTCTGTAAACGCCAAAAGACCTAGTCCGGTAGCTTTGGAAACTCCAATGGTGAGTGACAGCCTCGGAAGTCTCCTGCAATAGGTTCCAATAAATTCTGTTGGAGAATATTCCTGTAACAGTAAGCAAACCAAACAGAAACTTGAAAAGAGTTAAGGGTTAGAAAATATAACACACTTCAAACAATTACACAAGCACAGAGAGATGGAGTCGCCTGTTCAACAGACTGCCCTTAACTCGATATTTGTCAGGTACACCTTTAGAAAGATGTTGCTCTACCTTTAGAGATGACAAATCGAATCCAGGATAAAACCACCTGATACCAACCCAGTTAGCAAGACTCGTTGGCCCGTTGTGAACTTAACTGAGGAAGAAAATGAAAAAATAAACTAGTGTGCATACAAAGCAAGAAGAGGGGAAAAGTCGTCAGGTCAGTGGCTGCGACTGGGGTAAGTAAAAATCTGACTTTTGTTTTTCTTTTAAAGAAGAAGAAGACTGTTGAATTTTTAAACGGTCAAAATTCATTTAATTAAACATATTTAATTCGAGATATTTAATTAAGAGATTTTGTTTATTAAACCTGATTTAATTTTATAAATATAAAACGGTAAAAAATTTAATGTATAGAATTAAAATATAAAACCGTTGGATCTTTGATGGGTGCACGTATGCACACGCAAGGCACGCGCCAAGGCTCACGCAAAAGCACGCAAGCTCCGTAAGCCCGCGGTGCTGCGGTGCGAACCACCGCAGATGTGTGCATTTGCCCACTAGTCCATTTCCTAAGTCAATATCCAATCCACTAGTTCTTTTTCCTTATATAGAACGTTTGTGGTAATGAGGATAAATTTTCTCCTTGGTTTGTCCAATATGGGACTAACCAAAAGTTTTTCATTCACTAAGAAGTGAAAATGGATGGCTCTATTTTTTTCACCCCGAGTTTGGACTAGTAACCCTAGATCCCTTTAAGATATATTAAATAACAAAATTAATTTTAAATAAGAAATCTATTTTTAATTCTAACAAATTCATGATTACAGAAAGGGTCATGCAGTACATAAGACCTTCTCACGATATCACTTTTTAGCTGTCTAACAACAATGGACCAATACTTGTAGTCCACTACAAAAATCAATTCAGAAACAAAATTCTTGTAATAGGAAAGAGTTTCAGTATACAGCAACTGCGAACATTTCTCTAACATTAATTTATCAACATGGAAAGAAACTTAACCTTCAGTTAAAAAATCATCACAATGCAGATAAGATTTTTGTTATATAATGGAGGTAAAAATTACATAAAAAAGGAAATTCACCTACCTCTTATTTCTTATCGACATCCTTGAGGTTAGAGACCTAACCAAGGTCTAATCCCTTGCTCAAATGAATCATGTATCTACAGGCTGATGGTTAAGAAACTGTTGCAAACTTGTAAAATATTTCACGGATGCAACAATTTGACCACAGAAGAGAGCAAGAATCAATGAATGAAATTCAAATGATTCATATTTACACCAAAGAAGATAAATCTTGTTGAGATTGGGCTTGCCGGGTTTCTAGTACTTTCTGCAGAGCATAATGACATCTGAGAATACCAAACAAATTATCAGTGGTTATGAATTAATAGTAGACAAGTAATATCACATGAATATTATTATCTGACTGACTAATGCGAAAACATATGCCAACTGCAGTCGTAGTTAGACGAGGGTGAGTTAAGTCCATACTGCAGAATCCAACATCTAAATGGGCTTAACAAAAGAGAACTCATTTCCTCCTGTTTTCATTTTTCAAAGGGCAGTGACTAATTTACTTGGGAAGCCCACAGCAGCTGTCTAATCGTAAATTCCGATGACATGCTCGATGTTAGATTACACTTTAATAGAATGATTAGAAACATTAAACAAGAAGATAATTCAGCTTATTAAACATTAAAAGCTTCCAGTCGAACCGGCTCCTGGAAACATCTATGCATCCTACAGTTACAACCATGGTTCAACATCTGGATATTTAACCACCATTTCAGCTTTTTGACTTTTGAGATGCAGTTAGAATAATGTACAAAAGGTATATCAAATAAACTTCTGGAAATCATCTCATTCCAAAGCTATTGGTTTAATTACTTTTCAGCTACATCTTTTCTTGTAAGTGTCAGAAAAAAAGTATATGAAACCAAGGATTAAAACCTTTGGAACATTTCATACTTTCTATGCATTCATTTAGAGAGAAACTTTGAACCTTGGCCAAACATAGTGAAGCTAAGATTTGGCCATTTTTAACATGGCAAAATAAAATAAAATACAAAAGAGTTGCTAAAAATTTGCCTCCTATAACAAAAGCATACTGAACAAAATGATGGAAGTGGAAGATGTCAGAAGACTCAGAACTATGCGTCTTTGCGCAAAGAACATAGGCAGGTAGAAGGAAGAATTTTACACGAAATGACTGAATATAAAGTGGCCTAAAACAACATACAGAAATTCTGGATCCAAAAAGAATAAATTGCAATCTACAATTAGCAAGTCATGCACACTCATATTCCAAGTTCAAACTAACAGATTGAGCTGAAACAAGTGACGCTTAAGCCGTGAAGCTGATGAAAACATATCAAGTATGGAAAATTTTGCAATATGAAAAATGGATGAGAAGAACTAACTACTGCCAAACTCATATTCCAAGTTTCAGAGCATGTGCTAGATTAGAAAGATGCTCTAGAAGTATTCATTTAAGAGGACCAACCTCTGTGACTGTAATTGGTGCATCGAGAACTCTCAAATCGATCACCAGACATCTCATCGTCTAGAGCAGAGTTTAGCGCATCTCACATTGCGCATTTGTACGGTTTCCCATCAGCTTCACGGCTTTAGCATACAAGATGTTGTCTGACACAATCTTTACAAGCTCTGGAAAGTGCCATCCGTACCATTCCTTAACCCTCATCGCATATGTATTAAGATTTTCGTCAAGATCATCCAACAAACCAATAGCTTGAATGATCATGGTATCCACCTAAACACAGGAGGAAAAAAAGAAGAAGCAGTTAGACAGTAAAACAAAAAGATGACAAAAAAAGACATTCAACTGAGAAATTTAGTAACCATTGTCATTGATTCAGCACGGGTATGGAGGAAAGGGAATAAGAAAGTGCATTATATGGAAATACAACATTATTATCGATTAACCAATAAAATTCAAGTGGATAAAGAGATAATTCACCATTAATAACGAGGTTAAGGATCTAAGTAGCAACAAATCATATGGAATCAATAGAGAACTAAGGAGATAAGAATGATTCACCTCTCCATATTTAGTGAGCAGAGAAAACAATAAATTGTAAGATGAAGGTATATGAAAGAGTATCCAATGAGTAATGACTCATGTTTTCCAAAATCTCTAAAGAGACGATATTCAACTGAAGTTTATTGATGGACAAGGCATAACTAAAATCACCAAACCATGATCGAGTACACTTCATTATATAAACGGCTTGAAGATTAATCCATTTTCCAGGTCTTGACTTTAGCATTTCTATTCGACGGAAAGAAAAAACGCTAAAAATGCCCCTCTAAATTCACATACTGCAAACACTTTAAATACCTTGCATTTTTGGGACCGATAAGAATTATTTTGGGACTACAATTAACACAAAATAGTATCATTATGTAGTAATTTTCCCCCAACACTTATCAACTTATTTTATATAATGGTTAATCTATCCTTAAATAATTAGTATTAATGTATTAGTTAGTTAATATAGGTTATAAATTATATGTTAGAAAATAAAGAAGACCTAGGTGATGATTTTGTACCGTAGACTTCCCAGAATCGATAGATAATGTACTACGTTATCTACCGATTGTAATAACTGCACTGAAAAATTTCGATGAGATCATTTACTACTGATTATAATGAATAAGCCCTAAATAGAATTTTTCTCCAATCTCCGATTTTATTTTTCTTCCGTAATCGGTAATAAGTGTAACCTATTTATCTACCGATTATATCAGTAGCCCCAAAAATATTTGCTCCAAGATTTTAAAAATGTTAAAAATGTTGAATTTGTCTACTATCACAATCGGTAGTTTATGCGAATAATTTACCTACCGATTGTCCTAGCAGCCCCAAAAATAAATTTGTCCAAATTTTGAAAATGTAAAGATTTTCTACTACCACAATTGGTAGTTGAAGCGAATCCATTATCTACCGATTGTCATAGCAGCCCCAAAAATAAATTTGTCCAAATTTTAAAAGTGTAGAATTTATCCTACAATTATAATCGACAGGCAGGGGTTTGCATTATCTACCGATTATAATTGTATTTCCTCCAGAAGGTTGAGTAAAATGAACCTAGTATAATCGGTAGTATTTAGATAGAGTTTATCTACCAATTATATTACTTTCTGACAAAAACAAGTTAAATTCCCAGAATCGGTAGATAAAGATAAACATTTACTTCCGATTACAACCAAACTCTGAGAATATATTTGAAAATTTCTCAGAATCGGTGGATAAAGTTAAGAACTTACTTCCGATTACAACCAAACTCTGACAAAATATTTGAAAATTTCTCAGAATCAGTTGATAAAGTTAAACAATTACTTTCGGTTATACTTTGAACTTAATGAACTCATAGCTTTCAACAAATGTGAATACTTCTCCTTTTTCCTGATAGTAGTGTGTTTTTACGAGATCCTCTTACACAAGCATAGAACAAAAAGAACATAATTCATCAAGATTACTATGTTATTATTGAAAGATCTTAGAACTTAGCTTATGTAAAAGATACTTACAAATTGTTGGATCGAAAAGCCTAAATGGGTGCGGTTAAAGATCCGTTGTTGTATAGATATATAATCAGCTATCCCTATTCGGATAAGTTGGTACATATCATGAATTTGTTCAGGAGATCTTTGCTTTGGATTTCCGTAATCTCGTAAATATTTGATGTAGATCCTCCCCCTAAAGGTTTTGGGTGCAACCCTTCCAGCTATGACATTTTCACGTAGGGTTTCGTTATACCATGTTTTGGTTATAGCCAAATCTTCAGCTGAGTCAAATGTTTCCATGCTTGTAAGTATAGGTATGAAGTGAGTTACAAAGAGGAGATGATTGAATGAACTTTGTAGAGTGTATGAAACTAGGTATGGTATTTGGTTGAGAAAACTGGTGTATTTATAGGATAATTTCAAAAACTAGTCGTTGATTGTACTTTCGTTCTAAATAATTGCACAACTTCCTCAACTATCAATAGTCATAAAAGTAAACAATAATCGGTAGATAATAGTACACTATAACAACCGATTACAACTATTACTCAAACACAACAACCCGTTTCCCCTACATAAAGACTTAACGACTAGTATTTTCAAAAACTTACTACAAAGAATTTAATCTGTAGACGTCGACGAACCTTAAAGGGGTTGAATCTATCCATCACCTTAAGGATGTTGAAATGAGCTTCGTAACGGTAATTTGATCGTTTTTATCGTCGTCATTCCTCGAGAGATCTCGTTATAATTTCATCATTAGCTTCACCCCTCAAACGATATTGATTGACAAGATAAGCTAAATTCACAAATGCATCAACTTCATTGCTTATGCGATTAAATCGATAAGAAAAATCAACTCTATTACGGTTATTGGGGTTACCGGTGTCAATGCAGAATTGTTCGTGATTCTCTCTAAATAACTCATACTCATTACACCATTTTGAAATCATTTTTCTCCCCGTCTCGGATAGAATTGCACATAACGCCTACATAGAGATAAATCTTCTTCTACCGTGTACTCTGCAGTACTAACAATGTACAGATCAACCATACCACTTTTGAAGATTATTACTTTGATATTGGAGAAGTAAAACTTAATGGTGGTGTGTGTATGAAAATCAAGACACCCTATTTATATAGATTAGAGTCCTAATGTCCCTTTCTTTTTAAAAAATATTCATCGGGACGAAGTGTAACAGGAGTGTATAGATAATGTGGTTCAAAAATATTAAAGTTAAGTGTAATCGGTATTCACGGGTTTACAATGTCTACCGATCCATGTCTATACAAATAAACCAATAAATATAAGAAGATTGATCCTTAAAATATAAAAACAAAACATGTAAATAGAAGTTAACAAATTACCTGTAGTATGCTCACATTCTTGGCAATCTGGTTAGTTAGTAGCATCGATGCATTTCTTAACTCCTCCATCAAGTACGCGAGGCAAGCGGTACCCCACGCATAATCACGGACTTTGTCTAGAGGATGCAAGATATGTAAGAGGTTGTCGTCGACCCTGTTGCACCTACTGTCGGGGAAAATAACACATCCAAACAGATACATAAGATACGCTGTGGCTGCCGCCTCCACTTCGGCCTGACTCAACTCTCCAATCTCTTCTTTCGCCTTGGTGCCGCTGAAGTTATTCCTCAAGTCGACCAATTTGAACTGCCTGGTCGGGTAAGAAAAGCACCTCTTGAAATCAGCCTCCGAAGTTGCTTGGTTCCAACCGAAACACTTGTTAGTGTAACTATAAAGCTCCTTCCATTCCAATTGCTTCACATAATTTTCCTTCACAACATTACCCTGGTCAGATAGACCCAGAATCTGCACAACATCGTCTGGGAAATCGTCATCTCGCCAAATGGGAGATGGAAGTTATCAGTTTTCCCGTAAAATCTCTCCACAAAGGCTGATATCGCCACCTTGTCATGGTCTAGCATTGACTTATCGGTTGCAGTAGATAACCCAGAGTTGCGTATAATTTCCTTGAACCTTTCATATTCACCATCTAAATCCATTCATGCATTTTAGTTGGTGCGGCTGTAGCTTTGAGCAGACGAACCGCATGAGTGTGATCCTATCGTAGACGGCGGATTACAAGATAATTAGAACGTTACGAATTCGACGAATAAAAAATAAATACTTAACTAAAAGATTCAAATTATTACCTCGGTGGAATATATGACCTTGGTCTAGGAGTCTTTATATCTAAATAGCAATTCTCCTCCATCTCTTGATAACCCAGGGGCCATGCCTTCTGGAATACCCTTCATCATCAAAGAGTGGGGAGGGGGGGGGGTCCCTTTATCTTGTCCTTCTCCTTCAGTAGCACTTGGTTTCCCTACATTTACACTAGGTTGACTGGGTTGTGATTGCGTTCCATTTTCGATAGAGATTCTGGAAGCGCTCTTCTCTCTTCGTGCACTAGCCTTTTGTCTTTGACCCCCAGGACGACGAGGATGTGCAACAAAACCTATATTAACTATCGATTAGATTTCATTTTTAGACAGAGAACTCATGGTTTTTTAGGCTAGATTAATCGGTAGATAAATAAACACCATTACTACCGATTATAATGTAGCCCCCAATTTTTTCATTATCGAACATTATAATCAGTAATAAGTGTTTGCATTTATATAACGATTATAAGTATTGTTTCATCTTCTTCATCCCTAAACATCTAAAATGATCGGAGGATAAAATTTAAATTATTTACCGATTAAAACTTCAAAATTTTCAGAAGAAATATTACCAGTTATAATAGGTAGATATGAGTAATAATTATCTACCGATTATGGTCGATGTTCCTGAGGAATGAAGAACACGATCATAATCGGTAGATAAAACGCATCACAAAACTACCGATTATGTCAAATAACCGAAAACCCTAGAAATTCTAGTAACGATTTCATTCAATTCAAGCAATATAAACCCAAATAATGGTAAGCCCTTACCTTATTGGAGCCATTAGATAGTTCTGGAGAGGCTGATTGTCAAAATCAGTCTCCGTATTTAGATCATCATCTTCGTGTTTTTCGTCTTCTTCACTATGTTATTAAACAATCTCTCTGTTTCTTAATCTCTCCACAAAATTTGGCCGGTTAATATTATCAGATTGACGGCTTGTTTGTTTCAATTGAGCCATCTATATATCGAAGAATCGACGATGATTTGGTACGGCAATTAACGACGATAGGATTCCTCCTACGGTGAACAAAAAGATGAACCCTTGATTGGTTTCGAAAAAAAATAACAAGGGAATTTTTTTGATCTCAATCGGTAGATAGAGAAGATGAGAAAAGAAGAATAGAAATCGGTAGAAAATGAGAATGAATTTGAAGAGTTTAATTAAGTTTTGTATTAGCAAAAGGGTATAATTGGTTTCTTACCACCATTTGGACATCCCATAGCAACTGGACTTGGATGGGTATAAATAAATAGCCCAAAATAGTTCTTATCAGCCCCAAAAATGCAGGGTTTAAATATTTAGGGGATACTATCTTATCAGAGATAAACTTAAGCATGTATCTAGACAAGCTGAGAGACAACCTCAAACTCATTGGAGCTAAATCTAGAACACCAAGACCTAATATAAGTTCAGTCAACTGGCTTCTGACACCTCTCATCAGCTCCCTCACAGATCTATTAATCACACAATCAATTTGTTGAAACAGAAAAACATCACAAAACACACGCATAAGCCAATTCACACGAAAAATGTTGTATATTAAGCAGAAGAGATTTACCAGTTTCTCCTTAATGGAAATTCCAAGTTAAGAATCAGTTATTCCCAATGTTTCTCCATCAAAATGAGCCTTCAAGAAATTACAAAGAACCTTGCAAAGAACCTTACAAAGAATCAGGAGCAAACTTTCGAGAACTTAAAAGCAAATATACTTACATACCCGATCAGAATTGATGACACCTTGTGTTGTTTTCGCGATCGCGATAGGAGTTAATAGACAATGATGTTGATAATTCAAGATATTCATGTCATTTTTTATGGCAATACTGGTATGGCAACAGCAAGCTCAATCATTCGAGCGGAAACAATAGATTTGAAGTTCCATATTTTTGACGAAGATGATACCCATGGCTGACTGTCCATCTCAATGGTGATGCAATTCGCTGGTATCGATATACGATTTATGAGAACTAACTTGACCACAATTTTTTCACGCACTTCTTTCTCGATTCGTATTAATCCATGCAGCACTGTAGGAGAACGAAAGCGTGGAATATAGAAAGTAGGGTAGAAAAAGAGGAATAACTTGAGATTAACTCATGTTTTCATTGAATAATTTTAATGTGATATATATTACAATAGACTTGTCTTCTTTTATAGGAAAGACTTGAACTTTAGTTCTAAGAAAACTCTAGAAACTCTAACTTACAATCTAAGTAATTCTAAAAATAATCAACTTCTCAAAATAAAAAATTCTAAAAATAACAAATAACTAAAAATAATAATGAAAATATATTTCCTAAATTTAAAGATGTCTTACATCAGGCCCGCCTTCTTAAAAAGAATTTGTCCCGAATTGACAAAATAACGTAAAACAAGTCCAGCATCAGACCCACTTTCTTGAAAAGAACTGGACCTCGAGTTCACCAGATACTGCAGACAATACGTCCAACGAATAATATACTTTGAATTTGTTGATGATCGTAGATTAGAATACCATATAATAGATCGTTGAACACAAAATTTGATGTCGACATAAGTAATAGTCTGAGTAGTAGTTCTCTCGTATTACTTTTGATATTTAATAACAGGGGCACAAAGAGATTCAACTTAGGTATTAGGTGACCCACAAGAAGGCAATAGTATTTCGGGTGTGTCAGGATTTGATGTTGGTGAAACCTTTTTATCACTATTTGGCTGAAATTTTGTTGTTGATTATGATCGACATGACAATTTGCATCTTCTTCACCATCACGAGATTGAGGAGCATCATTGTGATTCTCTCTAAGAGTGGTTCAACTGGTTAAGATTAATTCCATTAACTCAAGTTGACGTTGAGTTACGGCTTGAGATTCTATAAGTTGAAGTTAAATCGTGGTTTGAGATTCTATAAGTTGACGCACACTGTCTTCAAGACTAGCAAGGTTATTTTTTTTATATACCAATCATGATGGGATGACACCGAAAGATTAAAATTGTTGTTTTTTTTTGTGGATTTTCACCAAAGAATCTTGTAGAAAATGTAAGGCAGGAATTTGAACCAAGAATTAGAAAGACGAAGATAAAGATAGGTAAGGCAGGAATTTGAACCAAAATTAAAATATGAAAGTAGTCGAAGAGATGCGGAGATCTCAATAGGTAGAAGAGACAAAATGATAAAGAAGATTTAGATCGAAAAGAACAATATAATCGAAGACAAGCTCTGATACCACTTGACGGAGAATGGAAGCGTGGAATATAGAAAGTAGGGTAGAAAAATAGGAATAAATTGAGATTAATTTATGTTTATATTGAATAATTTTAATATGATATCTATTACAATAGACTTGTCTTCTTTTATAGGGAAGACTTGAACTCTAGTTCTAAGAAAACTCTAAAAACACTAACTTACAATCTAAATAATTCTAGAAACAATCAATTTCTTAAAATAAATAAATTCCAAAAATAACAAATACTTAAAAATAATAATAAAAATATATTTATTAAATTTAAAAGATATTCTACATCAAGCACCTTTTCCAAATCAGCTTATATAGTTACCAACTCCCTCCATCTTTAAAAATATGATGTCACGGCATAAATAATAAGGATCCATTTGAATCTTAATTGAAAACTCCAATAAATGCGGATCCATTTGAATCTTTAACAATATGATGTCACTCCATTTGAATCTTTAACAATATGATGTCAGCAATAGTAATGAGAATTATTCATTTGGTGATTTTCAAAATGCTGGGAAACGAACACGTCAGTTCCATCTACTCAATCGAAGGGATCGAGTGATGGTGTGTAAGTATATAGTTGGAAAACGGGTAATTTGGGTGATATGTGTACAAATTTTGATTGAGTCCGATAATGGTGGTAGTACAAGTAAGCTGGAAGGACTTACACCACATCCGACTGGAGTTTCAGCTTCAACTGCAACAAATAAAGGTTTGGATAGTCAAAAGCAAGGGCGACAGGCTGATGCCATAAAGTGGCTTTCTTGGGATATGGTGCTACTAGAACAAGCTGGGAATTCTACAGTATAAAAGTAATGTCATCTCGAGCTTCTTCTTAAAATAAGTTGGGGAGTATAAGGATGCTCTTAAATTTCAATATGTAGATCAGAACTAAAATGGACATCATTTGTGATTATTAAAAATCTGTCGTCTTGGATCATAATTAAAAGTATTTAAATCGTAATTTTCTATAATGTTTTATCATGAAATCAACTCTCATGATCATTTAAACAATGAGAATTAAACTAATAACTTAAGATAAATTGACTCAGACATTTGTATGGTTCAACAGTCAAACTGTCTACATCCATGGGAAAAAATTTGTATACATTTTATTGTACATTATCATAAGATACATCAAATAACTGATATGTTATTACAAAAAAATCTGTCGTCTTGGATCACAACCAAAAGTATTTAAATCATAGTTTTGTATGATATCTTATCATGAAATCAACTCACATGGTCATTTAAACAATGAGAATTAAACTAATAACTTAAGATAAATTGACTCAAACATTTGCATGGTTCAACAGTCAAACTGTCTACATCCACGGGAAAAGATTTGTATACATTTTATTGTACATTATTATAAGATACATCAAATAACTGATATGTTATAATATCATGAACATAATCATAAAAACGAACTTAAAGATTTACATAAGTTAATACCTATACTCTTTGTTATTACTTCAACGTCTTTAGCTTATTTTTCTTCCTTTTTTCCAACCCCTTTTCCAGTTTATGAGTTTGGTATTTATAGTCAATTTGACAGGTCCCACCAATCTACATTTCTACTTATTTATTCTTATCCATTTTTGGTCGATATATAGTCCCGCAAAGTTTATTTGTTCCGCAAGGCTTGGTCGTTTCTCCCGCAAGTCTTAGTATTCGTACTGCTTGTTTCTCGTGATTTCTCAGTGATTATCCCGCAGCTCTTCTGAAGTCTTGTATTTAAATTAATATTTCTGAATTGGGATCAATGCAGTGGTCTTAATTGAATCATGGCGTGTTGGACACGTATCCCTTTAAAGTGAAACGTCATGCTTTAGTTCTTTTTGTTCCGCAGCTTGTAAAATCGATATGTGTCAGTCATGCATCAACACTCATTAGTACTCTTTATTGAGCCATCCTTTTCCGCAACCTGTTGTCAGTCGAGTAGTTAATGTTGTCTGTTTTGAGTAGTGTGCCTTACTTTCCCGCAACCAACGTGTCGGTCATGCATTAATGTTGTCAGTTTCAAATTTTGTCGTGTTTACAGCTATCAATTTAATGCTTTAAAAGGCTTTGTTCCAGTGTTTCTCGTCTCATCGTAGTTCGTTACTTCTCCAATATTATTTTGGACACGCGTACCTCAGAATTTATTCTCTCACAATTTGCCCCCTTTTTCTTTTTTTTTTAGAATTGACAGTTGGTAAAAAATTTGAAAAAAGGAAAAATAATAATTACCTTTTCAATTTCCACACCTTCCATAACTTCCTTTCCCACGTTATACTTTTATGCGCTTTTTTCTCTTTGTACGTTTTGTCAGTTGGCGTTTTTCGAAGAAATCAAATCTCTGAAAAGTTTATTTCTTTTCAGTTTTCGATGGTTCATCAGTTTCAGTTTTCTCCTATTTAATACCAATTATTTCCTTCATTCCATTCTGTATACCTCTTGTCTTCTTCTTCTTCATAAAGTTGCAGTGCTTTTTATTCCTTTGAGCTTTTCAAAAATTCTTCAGTGCCTTTTCATTATCTCAATCTTCTGTGATCTAGGATTCTTGCATCGGGATCAAGTTCTTATTTTTTCAATCAATCAAATTTTTTTTCTATCTTTTACTTCACAGTAAGTAACTCTTTTGCTCTTTTCTTTTTCGTATTTGCTTGTTTATCAACCTCTGTACCTGTATCCTAATCATTGTAGATGATATTAATAATTTTCCTATTTGTTTTTTTTTTTAAATGCATGATGATTCTGATGTCGTTGATTTCTCTTTTTCATGATTGGTTATTTTATCATAATCTCTTCTTTCTCCTGATTAGAGAATGATTAGCTGACTTGTATTTTGATGTATTGATCATCTTGTTATATCTTTCTTGCATTGTTCTTGCTTTTGATCTTAATAAGCTTATTATTTCTGGCTTCCCTCTGTAGATAAAAATTTATCATGGATGGAAAAGGTAAAACTACCGGTAACGCTTCTCATGAGGATGATCAGCCTTTAGTTAGGAAGTCATCTCGTTACCTTGTATCGAGGAGTCATCCTTCGGAATCTACAAGGCCCGCAAGTTTCCGTGCTTCGGTCAACAATCCTGCTCCCAAGGATAAACGTGCTCATGAAAGCTGTAGCTTTAAATCCGTGAATCTCGAGGATTTTAAAAGGGTTCATGGTCTTCGCCAATTCAAAGTTTCCTTTTATGACTATGTAGAAGATGAAATTACCTTGGAGATGATGGAAGGTTTTGACTAATCCAACAACAGACAATTAATCCCTGCAGGAGCTTTAGATGCGGGTCTACAACTTCCCTTATATCAAAGCGAAAACCCCTTTCAATTCGAAGTTCTTGCCAGCCGCAATCAATCCCATCAAGGCTTGGTGCGGTCCATCACACAATACAACGGTAATTGGTGGCGCATACTAGATGAATGTAGCATGCGTAGCCAAGGAAGGACCAACTTTACCTGCTACGTTCCAGACCCTTCAGAACGCAAATATTGTACAGTGAAAAACTTTCATGCCACTTATGCGGACAATATTGCCGCAAAAATTTTCAAAAGGTGGAGCATTGGCCCGAACCGCAAAGGTGGTGAGGGATTCAGTCTACTAGCGGAAATTGACAACGCGAAGCTGAAGTACATTCCGGGAACAACGCGCCCTCTCAAGGAAAAAATTCTTGAAGATCACGGCTACAAATGATACCGCACCCCGCTCGTCATTGAGGGCCTGTGGGTCTTCGTGTTCGTTCCCGATAACATAGTTTACAATCTTCTTGCTCGCTTCAACGGTTATTGCCCTTGGCGGTTAAATTTTGCTGATTTCAAATTTCCACTTGTCATTGAGGTACGTAGAGTTTCTCTCTGTCTTTTTGTGCTTTATGTATTGCTTAATGATTAGAGTTTCCATCTGATGATTTAATTTTCCTCTTCTTTTTATAGTCGCAAGTTGAGCCGGATACTGAACCGCTGGTTGATGAAGGCAGCCAAGATGATGCAGGGGTAAAAAGAAAGGCCGCACTCCTTGCAGAAAAGGTATTATTTTAATCCGATGAATTCTTATATTTCTTAAAAATTTCATTTAATGAATTATTGCGGTGCATTTATAGGGTCGGAAGAAAGCGAAGAATGCTCCTCGTGCTTCCGCAGATAGGGAAGAGGGAGAAATTCAAGATTCTCCCCTTCATCATCCACTTTTAATAGGTGAAGGAAGCTCAGCCGCAGAGAGACGAGAAGAGCAAAATATTCCTCTCGTTTAACAAATTCTGAGTCTGCGGAACATGCTGGTGTCGCCGAAAAGATTTCAAATGCTGCCATCGATCTTTTGCACCAAACTGTCACTCATGATCCTTCTTTCTACCTTCAGTTCTCCCCTCTGACTGTTGATGAGCCGCTTGAAGCCGCTTCTAATGAAGGTGATTCGACTAATGAAGAGGATCGCAACCCTCAAGACGATCCCATAATTACTTCAACAGAAGGGGCCCAGCAAGCTCATGATGCGGGAGTAGATGAGCCAGCAATTACTAGTACAACGAGTAATGTGCCCTCATATACTATAGCATAATCTAATCCTGTCAGAGTTAATGCTTCGAGTACGGCTGCTGTTGATGCAGTTCATCCAAACATGGAGTTTCCGCAGCCAAGCAGAGGAAGGGATGTTGCAGAAACCTCCAATCTTTTGGAAAAAAAGAAGAAGATTTTCAATGGTTCATGTAAAAGAACCTTTTGTCTGTTCCATGCAACTCTCTACCGGTGAAATCGGAAAGCTCCTCGGTCTCTCGGTTGCGTAAGTCTATGGAGGCTGCGCCATATGAAGCAGTTAGAGATGTTTGGTTGAAATATTAAGGTGAAGATGTTGATACCTTATTCCGTATCACCGAACCTTCTTCTCTTGCGGAAACTTTCGCACTTGCGAACGGGCAAGTGTATTCTTTTCCGCAACAAGCTCTTTTACATGTATTTTAATTTCCTTTCTCCCTTTTGATTTCTTCTTATTTTAATTCTAATCATAACATTAATTTTGCAGCTTGGACGAGGTCAAAGTGCGGTACATACCGCGTATCAATTCTACAAAGCACGGTCCACCATGATGGAATCCCGATTTAGGGCCGTAGAAACTGATGCTTTGGATTTGAAGCGGTAAAATGACGTGCTTCGCCAACAAGTGCTTAATCTTCAGAACCAAGGTTTTATTCTTTCTTCTAATTACTTTTTCCTTATTTTATTTTACTTGTTTTCTGAATTATTTCATGGGATCAGCGGGGGATTCAGAACTTGTAACTAGGATGCAGCGTAGAATTACGCAGTTGAAAAATCATGTTATAAGAGTTAATAATGAGAATATTGAAGTCAATTCAAAGTTTAATGATCTTGTTGATAGTCATGAGTCGTTCAGACGGAGGTATAATGAGTTAGAATCTCGACATCGGCTTTTATTCATAGAGAAGGGTCGCAAGAAAATAGAGTTTGATACCACTTTACTGTGGACCAAAGATTGCGTTTCTGAGGCACGGGCAAAATCTGACAAACAGGAAGAAGAGAACCGCAAGCTTTGTGTGGAGCGGCAAAATATCCTTGCGGGATTTTCCCGTTCCGGATCATATCACCATTCACAACTTTCTTCGCATATAGCTCAGCTCATTGAAGACAGAGACAACTCAGCTTCTGAGGCTTATGCTAAAGGAAAAGCTTTTACAAATGCTCAGGTTATGATCCATAAGTTATCTGATTTTGTTCTTCACCGCGACAGTGATGTTCTCCGACTGCACAAAGAAATGGCAAGATGCACATCCAAATTGAACCGTTTGCGGGATAATGAAACAGAGTTAACTCAATGTCAACGGCATCTTGAACAACTCAAGACCAATTACAGCAAACTTTCGGGAGAATATGATTTTCTTGATATTACAAAAGATGCGATGAGTCGTGAATTAATTGAGTTTGAATCCCTCGCAAGAGGTATCCCATTTTACCGCAAGCCTAAAATTCAATATTATTCCCGCATTGATTAGTCCATTATTTTTGTTTCAGGTTTTGAAGAAAAATTTAAGGATGCAACTGTTAGAGCTGATAAAGCTGAGGAAGAGCTCATTGCGGCAAATGCCAGGATAGAAGAACTCAATAAGAAGTTGAAGCTAGCCTCAATTATAGCTAACAGAGCACAAACCCAGCTAGAACTTTCTTCTACGAAGGTCAGTGAAGCGCTTGCTCAAGTTGAGATTTTATCTTCTAAGGTTAAAAGTATTTAAGATACTCTAAAACATGAAGCTTCAAATAATGAGAGCCTTATTCGGGATTTATCTACTGAAAGAGGAAAGATAACATTTTGGAAGTCAAAAGTCCAAGCTTGCGAAACTGAAGTAAATCAATTCAAAGTGGAGATTGAAAATAGAAAAACTTATATTAAATGGGTAAGAATCGAAGCTAAAGCTAAAATTGCTCAAGCGGTCAATAACACCCTTGACCAAGTGCAAGCTGATGGATTTACAAAAGTTTACAAGCGCAGAAATGTTCTAGAAAATCCTCCTTTTGAAGGCGTTCTTCCCGCACCTTAGCTTTCTTTACTGTTGTTTTGTTCTTCTTTATCTTTATATTATAGTTGCATTTTCACTTTTCATTGTGATTTTATCCCGCAAAACAGATTTTGAATATATATTAATTGTTAATTCATGTACGAGTGTGATTTATTTAACCGCAAGGAAATTTTGTACCTTGAGTTATATTGTGGGTGTAACACATGTCTAACTTCTCTCGGTCCATAAGGAAATTAGGATGCGGTCCCGAAGGTCTCCTAAAATGGAGAAAGATACAACAATTAATATCACGTTAGGCACCCCTGTTGGCGAAATATCCAATCACACACTCATAGACATTCACAAGGATTTTCTTAGAGAGGTTGCATTTGTAGCTTTACCTAATATGAAACCAAATTTTTATAAAAATGCATTGCTGATTGTGAATACTTCCCGAAGTGGAGAGTACCTGGTACAATAATCAATTTCACGTTAGGTATCTCTATAGCAAAAAATTCTATAGTGAGAAACATTTTCTTGGACCTTATAGAGAGATTACATTTAATATGCTTTACTTATTATGAGCGCCAATTGTTGCCCAATTGCGTTATTGATTAAGGATAATATGGTTTAAGATATTACGCGTTCCACGGATGTTGTAAAATTCCTCCATCCATATTCCGCAAATGATATGATCCTTGTACCACAATGCCTTGTATAATATAAGGTCCTCCCTATGTAGGTGCAAATTTTTCTGCTTTCTTGTCTCTTTGGTATTCCAGGATCTACCGCAAGACATACTGTCCTTCCACAAAATTCCGCAACTTTAGTTTTTTACTATATTCCCTTGCCAATCTTCTTTGATAATTTTTCATTTTTTGAAGTGTAACTTCTCTTCTTTCTTCTAAGTCATCCAACTTTTTAAGCATTAAATCTGAATTTAAATTTTTCTCCAATGCTTCTGTTCTTGTAGTGGGTAAAATAACTTCTGTTGGAATAACTGCTTTTGTTCCGTAAGTAAGAAGAAATGGTGATTCTCCAGTGGATTCCCTTCTTGTTGTGCGGTATGCCCATAATGTATTATGAAGCTGTTCACACCACCATTTATGATGGCCATCAAGAGTTTTCTTCAAATTCCCAGCAATTGTTTTATTTGTTGCTTCAGCTTGCCCATTACTTTGCGGATAGAGTGGAGTAGACTTATTCTTTTGAATGTTAAATGCTTCGAAAAGCATATCTATATTTTTTCCTTGTAATTTTTGTCCATTATCAGAGACTATGGCTACTGGAATCCCAAATCTACAGATTATATTCTCAAATAGGAATTTAAAAACATCAGTGTCTCTAATGTGTGCAAGAGCTTTGGCTTCAACCCATTTAATGAAATAGTCTGTAGCCACAATCAAGTATTTTATTTTTTGAGTACCTTCCACTAATGGTCCAACAATGTCTATCCCCCATTTTGCAAATGGCCAGGGGCTGAGTACGGAATTTAGTTCTGTTGCAGGAGCCTTTATTCTTTTCGCATAGTGCTGACATTCTTCACATCTTTTTACCATGTTTTCTGCGTCTTTATGCACAAATGTACAATAATATCCTTGGGTTTTTGCTTTTAAATCCAATGATCGTCTTCCGCTATGATTTCCCGCATCTCCATAATGTATATCTTTGAGAATCGGTTGCCCTTGCTCTCGTGATAAACATCGAAGTAAAGGCCCTAAAAATGATTTGTTTTACAGGATTTGATCCCGCAACTGATAATTTACAGACTCTGATTGCACCTTTCTTTCCTCTTTAGTGCTTGCGGGTAATACCCTATTTTCCAAATATTGGTGTATTAAAATTCTCCAATCTTCTCTGGTTAAATTATTTTCTGTTTTTTGTGGGAAACTTGCATTATCTTGTACATCTGCATCTTCGATATCTTCTTCCACTTCCTCTTCAACATTTTCAACTGCCCACAACTTGATTGATGGTTCATAAATACGCCAAATTTTTATTGTTGATGTATTTTGATCCCTTATCATTGAAGAAATAAATGCTAATGCATCAGCATGACGATTCTTATCTCTGGACAAATGTCTAAAGGTTATATTTGGAACCTGAAGCGCCAAATTTTGCACAAGATTTTTGTATTCTACCAGGTCTTCAACTAGCGCTTGGTATTTTAACTCAACCTTTCGAATTATTAATTGTGAATCACTTGTGAGACGGACATCGCTTATCCCAAATTCAATGATGAGCCTAAGGGCATCAACCACAACCTCATACTCCACTATATTATTTGTATGTTCATCGAACTCTAGTCGGAATGAATATATCATTCGATCCCCTGTAGGAGTCGTGATTACAATTCCAATTCCAGCACCTTCTTTGTTTCTGGCCCCATCAACAAATACTTCCCATCTTCGGGAATTTACGGAGCTTAGGATATCATGAGGATCATCCTCTTCGAATCCGGGCAACCCTTGAATTTCAAAATCATCATTTAAAGGAAAATCCGCAAGGAAATCAGCCAGCACTTGCGACTTTTGCGCAGTTTGTAGCTCAAATAATATGTGGAACTGTTCGAGTTGTGCGTTCCATTTGCTATTCTCCCCAGTATTCCCACATTCTTCAGTACAGACTTCAACGGATCTTTACTTGGTACTCGCACGTAGTGTGTCAAAAAAATATGTATGTAATTTATGGGTAGCAAAAACCAGTGCTAAAATTAACTGTTCGGTTTTTGTGTAATTTCTTTTTGCGAGGTTGAAAGTTATACTGATGTAATATACGGGTTTTTCTACCTTTTCATTTGTTCACACCAATACCGAGCTTACAGCATCTTCCGTTGCGGCTATGTACAAGGCAAGCACCTCTTCAGGTTCTAGTTTTTGTAATGCAGGCAATGTGGCAAGATAAACTTTAATACTTGAAAAAGCTTTCTCACAAACCTCATTCCATTCAAATTTATTCTTCTTTTTCAATGCATCAAAGATGAGCTTACATTTTTCCGATGATCTAGCAATAAATCTTCCGAGTGCGGCCAAACAACCATTTAATTTATGTACTTCTTTAACATTCCTCGGAGATGGCATATCAACAATAGCCTGAACCTTTGCCGGATCGACTTCAATTCCTCTTTTGGTGACCAAGTACCCCAAGAATTTCCCTGACGTAACCCCAAAAATGCGTTTATCGGGATTAACTTTCATTCTGTATTTTCGCAAGGTTTCAAATATCTCTTTCAAATCTTGTAAATGATCCTTTGAAAATTTACTTTTTATCAGCATGTCATCTACATAAACTTCTACGAGCCGTTGATAAGTTGCTCCTGCATTTCTCAGCCCAAATGGCATTCCGGTATAACAGTATAATCCGTGCGGAGTGAAGAACGCAGTTTGTTCTTCATCTTCTTCAGCTAGAGCAATCTGATTGTACCCTGATTGTCCATCCATAAAGGATAAAACCTCATGACCTTCAACAACGTCCACCAACTGAACAATGCTGGGAAGAGGATAACTATCTTTCGGACATGCCTTGTTTAAATTGGTGAAGTCTATATAAATACTTACTCCGCCATTCTTTTTTGGTACTATCACCATGTTTGAAATCCAAGTTGGATACCGCACCTCTCGAATGAATCCTGCATCCATAAGCTTTTTGAACTCTCTTTCAACTGCCAAATGATGTTCAGGTGCAACTTTACGTATGCGTTGCCGAAAAGGCGTAGCTTCCGGATATATATGTAATTCATGTCGTACAATATTTGGATCAATGCCCGGCATGTCCTTCATCTTCCATACAAAAATTTCCACAAAACCTTTTAGCAGCATAACCAAATTATACTCCCTTTCTGTTTCCATCAACGTTCCAATTTTTATCATCTTCGGAAATTTTTCTGTTCCAATATTGATATTTTTAGTTTCTTCAATTGATGTAAAGGTGGGTTTGGGAGCTCCTAAAAGTGTGGGAGCCCCCTTTGATTGGTATGCTGGAAGACTACCTTCGTCAATTTTTGGCATGCTTTCCTTTATTGACTACCTTCATTTATTTCATTTATTGCTTTATTTCCCGCAGTCTTAATCATATATTGGTTCAAGGCTTCTTCTTTAGCCTTCATCTTGCGCTCTTTTTTCTTACTTTGTTGCTGCTGTTGTCGTTCTTATTCATGCGGACTTCTGCTAGAATATAAGATTTTGCTTCATTTTGATCTCCTTTTATCTCCATTTCCCCTTGCGGTGTTGGAAACCGCAAGTATTGGTGATACGTTGATGTTACTCCTTTCAATTGATGGACCCATTGTCTACCAATGATGGCGTTGTACGGATATAGAGCCTCCACTACACTGAACTTAGTCAATATACTTATTGGTCTAGCTGCAACATCAAGGAAGATTTCCCTTTCGGTTTTGAAGCTAATCCGTTAAACCCATAAATTGTATAACAAGAAGGCGTTAGCTGATCATCTTTTAACCCCATCCACTGGAAGGTATCATAAAACAAAACATTATGAGAGATGCCCCTATCCATAAGAGTCTTCCTTACATTCCATCCAGATACTGGCAGTGTGAGTACCAACGGATCATTGTGCATTTCAATCTCTTGGTCCACTTCGTCTGCAGAAAAAGTTAATGGGGATGCCATTCATTCTTCCCAAAATTCAGTAACTCTTCCCGCAACCTTGAATACTTCGTGACGCGAACCCTTTTATGTAATTTTTTTTCAATAGCCGCACTCATGGATGTCTGATCCGATTCAGAACATGAAATCATGTCAATAGTTTGATTATTCTGAGGAATATTAGCAGCTTTTCCTTTATTAATCCTTGGTGTGAAGTCAGACAGATGAATAAATTCTTTTAACTCCCCTGCATCAATCATCCTTTGTACTTGCATTATTAGGTTCCTGCATCGGTTTGTGGAATGACCACGATAGCAATGGTATTCACAATAATCCTTGGAATTCTTTGTATGTTCGGGTTGTCGCTCTTTTGATTGTGGCCATTGGAAATCTTGTCTATTCTTTATTACATTTAAAATTTCTGAATAAGGAGAGTTAAGTTTAGTGAACATTCGCTCCTCAAATTGCAGGACAAACTTTTCTTTCCTCAATCTTGGCTCGCTTTGATTCAATGTTTGGAGTTTTTCCCGCAAACTTCTTACCAAATCCGGATGATGGCTCTATAGAATTGGATATTTGAGTGATCTTCAGAATTGTCTATATGATCATTAATGGGTGGTTGCTCTTGCGACTCTCTCATCATTTCCATTTGTTGAGGAGCCTCTATTGCATTACTCCCTTGATTTCCTGAATTGACATCGTGATCTTGGATGTTTCTATGTGACATTGTCCTCACTTTTGTGAATCCTTTTGAGATGTTGTAATTTCTTCTAAGCTCTGTTTTGTGTTGTTGTAGGGATTTGTTTACCAGTATTCTATAAGAGCTCGGATAATAAATTATGTGTTTCACGAGATTTCATCGTTCCCAATAAATTTGCAATACCATTTGACTGGAAGATAATAATATAATTAGTTTTAACGTATCACACTCAAAACAGATGACTTTGTAATTTAGTAAAAGTTTTGTAAGTTGATGTGAAAACAAATTAATACCAAGCTTGAAGAAAATCCTTGATAATTTTATATTTGTGGAGAGTATAAGATAATAAAAATAAATAATATGACCATAACGACCAAATTTATATATTCATCAACTGATTTATTGAGTAAAATTATATATACAATTTTTCATATGAAACTTAATCATAGTATTTTAAAGGGAAGAATTTTTAAACAAAACACGATTCAAAATTTTCCAAACAAAAATTCTGACAGGTAGAATAAATTCTTTACTACTTCCCTGTTTCTAGCGCCAAATTGTGATTACCAAAAATCTGTCGTCTTGGATCACAACCAAAAGTATTTAAATCATAGTTTTGTATGATATCTTATCATGAAATCAACTCTCATGATCATTTAAACAATGAGAATTAAACTAATAAATTAAGATAAATTGACTCAAACATTTGCATGGTTCAACAGTCAAACTGTCTACATCCACGGGAAAAGATGTGTATACATTTTATTGTACATTACCATAAGATACATCAAACAACTGATATGTTATTACCAAAAATCTGTCGTCTTGGATCATAACCAAAAGTATTTAAATCATAGTTTTGTATGATATATTATCATGAAATCAACTCTCATGATCATTTAAACAATGAGAATTAAACTAATAACTTAAGATAAATTGACTCAAACATTTACATGGTTCAACAGTTAAACTGTCTACATCCACGGGAAAAAGATTTGTATACATTTTATTGTACATTATCATAAGATACATCAAATAACAGATATGTTATTACCAAAAATCTGTCGTCTTGGATCACAACCAAAAGTATTTAAATCATAGTTTTGTATGATATTTTATCATGAAATCAACTCCCATGATCATTTAAACAATGAGAATTAAACTAATAACTTAAGATAAATTGACTCAAACATTTGCATGGTTCAACAGTCAAACTGTCTACATCCACGGGAAAAGATTTGTATACATTTTATTGTACATTACCATAAGACACATAAAATAACTGATATGTTATAATATCATGAACATAATCATAAAAACGAACTTATAGATTTACATAAGTTCATACCTATACTATTTGTTATTACTTCAACGTCTTTAGCTTATTTTTCTTCCTTTTTTCCAACCCCTTTTCCAGTTTATGAGTTTGGTATTTATAGCCAACTTGACAGGTCCCACTAATCTACCTTTCCACCTATTTATTCTTATTCATTCTTGGTGCGATATATAGTCCCGCAAAGTTTATTTGTGATTTCCGCAAGGCTTGGTCGTTTCTCCCGCAAGTCTTAATATGCGTACTGCTTGTTTTTCGTGATATCTCACTGATTATCCCGCAGCTCTTCTGAAGTCTTGTATTTAAATTAATATTTCTGGATTGGGATCAATATTGCGGTCTTAATTGAATCATGGCATGTTGGACACATATCCCTTTAAAGTGAAACGTCATGCTTTAGTTCTTTTTGTTCCGCAGCTTGTAAAATCGATACGTGTCAGTCATGCATCAACACTCATTAGTACTCTTTATTGAGCCATACTTTTCCACAACCTGTTGTCAGTCGAGTAGTTAATGCTGTCTGTTTTGAGTAGTGTGCCTTACTTTCCCGCAACCAACGTGTCGGTCTTGCATTGATGTTGTCAGTTTCAAATTTTGTCGTGTTTACAGCTATCAATTTAATGCTTTAAAAGGCTTTGTTCCAGTGTTTCTCGTCTCATCGTAGTTCGATACTTCCCCAATAGTTTTTTGGACACGCGTACCTCAGAATTTATTCTCTCATATCATTAATATTATAAAACAATATAATTAATCAATGATAAAAGAGATAAAAAAAATATAATCTACATACCAAAATCATAATAGAGATGATGTTTAACATGGTTCGATCAATTTGACCTACGTCCACGGAGAAACCTAGAGGATGAATTATATTATTAATCATCAGAAGATTATGAGATGTTTTACATTTACAATAGAACTCTTATTTATAGAGTTAAGAAATCCAGGAGATAACAGAATATCTCAATATTTTATTTGACTAAGTAATAATATATATATAATTGATTACATAATTATCTTCATAACCTTTGACTTTATCTTCACTTTATGTCAACTGCACGGTCACTTGACCTCTTTTTCATTGTACGGTCTTCACGGTCAACTCGATATCTTGTATAAGGTAAATATAATCTAACATCCCCCCACCCCACAAGTTGGATACATAATTGTTTGAAATATTTAACTTGAACTTTCTCTTGAAAATAGTCTTGTAATTTAAACTTTGATTATCAACTGCAGTTACTTGATCTTCGGTCCATCGGCTCTTGAACAAAACTGAAGCAGAAAAATAGTCTTCATGGATGCCCAATATATAGGTTGTGTTGGAAATTGGGTTGACCACCTAATTGGCTTAAACTTAGATAAGTGAAATGGTTTAGGTGGGCTTGGTTTGTTGATGAGTAACAAAGACAAGACTGAATACTATCAACTTGTAAGTCGTAACAAATGATGGATGTTTGAGAAAATTTAATGAAGTGTTAATTTCGGATAGATAATTTTTCCGAGATGATTATTTTCGGAATAGGTGATGTTTCGAAAATAAAAAATAAAAATTGAAGTACAAATATTGTTTTTTCAATGAAAAAAAACATAAAATATTATTTTAATGATATAAAGATGTTGTCATGAACAATGACAATTAAAATTGTATAATACGCTCATTAAAACTCGAACATAATAAGAATATTTTGACTTTAAATAAAATCTAAAAGAAGACTTGTTTAGACAAAGTAAACAATGTGATTATATTGAACATAAAAAATTGATCCTGGTAGAAGAGGAATCAAAATTAAATCATATTGATCTATGAAAATCTATAGACTATAATACTTATTTGAATGGATAATCGGCAACCAATCACCTATTCTGCTTTTGTTTTGAGCATGATCATAGCTCTTTGACGAACACTAAAGATCTAGTGAACAAGAAAGAAAATATCCATTTAGAAAAGCAAATACAAATTGCAGCAGTAGCAGTACCAAAAGGCAAAATTTATTTCAAAAAAAAGAATAAATTGCAGCAGTACCACCGTTAGACATATAAATGTTAAACAACAGAGAACAAAATGATCGCTGTACCATCATGTTTGATTCTTCACGACCACAATCCTTTTACCTCATATAGAATCGTTTAAAACGTAGTACTAATTAATGTTCCAGCAATCCTTTTTCTGTAACCAAATTCAATCTCATATATCTACATGCAAATTCAACAATTAAAGGTATCCATTGTTTCATGAAAATCTAGATTAGAAGATAAACATGCAAGGATTTTGAATGCAGCAGCAAGATGCAATATCTTCAGACAGCCATGATATCACCAAAATTGTAACAAGAATGGAACCTCCAAACAGGCCTGCAACTCGCAAACGTGTAGAAGATAGACTTGCAGGAATTTAAACACTACCTTGTTGCGGTATTTTGTCAAACAACTTGCTAGCATAACTATTTTCACCATCTTTACCAAACAAAAATACATTCCAATACTCAAACAACAAACCTAATGGATACCCATGTTCAAGAATCAGTTAAAAATAAAATTTCCATACTGTTTATGCATTAAAACCTATCCAGTTAGTTATTACAGTACTAATTAACTAACAATAAAAAAAAATCCAACAATTGCATCTCAGCAAGGGGATGAGATTAAATCTTGGAACCCTACTTTCTTTTCTATAACCAGTAACGCCTCTTACACTAGATTTACCACTTACACAAACAAGTTCGAAAACGGAATCAGAGATTTAGATACAGTGAAGTAATATCCTAATTTAATGGTTGTTTCTCAACAAGGAAATCTTCTTCAATCTCCACTTATCTCTACTTCTTTGAGGGAGAAAAATGTAATGCGAGAAAAAGGGCAAGAGACGAGATACATGAATTTTTACATTTCTTTCAAACAAGTTTCCAGATCTTCGTAAATCGACCGGAGAGTACCATTTTCGTGCTCTAAAATGTCAACTTCGTTTGACGAATTTTCAAGATGGGTACAGCATAACCCATACAAATTCTTCAATCTGTCATGCTCTACCAATATATTTGTATAAAAAAAGTAATCTGAATTACAGATTGATGTTTTTGGCGGGAAAATTGATGATTTCTGAGAAGAACTAGTACCACCTGATGGTGATGATTTACGATTTGGTGATGATTCTTCTGGGTAATACTCTGTTTCATTCGGTGTACGAATCGGCGTCTGATAATTTATCGAAGAATTCATACTGCTACTGCTGTCAGGAGATTTAAGTGAATCGTTTTTCTCCATTTTGAAATTCACAATTTGAAAAGCGAGAAGATTCACGGTGAGAGAAACAGTTAGAATGAGAGAGAGAGATTGAAAATAAAATTTTGGATAAAAGAAAAAGAAAAATCAATGCTCGACGGAGAGGGAACCGGTCGGATCTCTCCTTTACTAACAGAAAGGTGGGACCAGGCTTTGTTTTGGTCACAACTGTGGATCTGATGAGGATGCGTATGTTTCGCTTTTTCAAAAGAGTCTGGCTAATTGGAAATAGCAATCTGACGAATCCCATTACGGTGATAGTTGGAAAACATGTGCTTATATTGAATTCCTTTAATAACATAGAATTTGATAATAATCAAATTTTTTGTTTTAAAAATATAAATTTGATATTTATAGATAATTTAAAGAATTTTTTAAATATATAAATTTTATAAAAATATAATTTGTATTTTATAAGATATAAAGATTTAATAAATTTTAATTTATTTTTAAAACAATGATATTTATAGATATTGGTGCTATTAATGATGTTGGAGGTTATTTTTGTAATATCAAGACAAAACAAACCAAATATAAGTATTTCCTTTATATTAGTTAGATAAGATTATAAATTTTATAGCCAAGTTATAGTTAAAAATTAACTTCATTCAAGCTCGGTCTATATCCCTGCTCCATACAAAGTGGTTGGAATAAATTCATGTTATTTTATTTATAGCATGCTTCGGAAAAAAAAAACGTTATCAAATTATAACTTATACTAGGTATTATCCGGGCCTACAGTCCGGGAGTTGAGCCTATAGATTAGCCAGTGTTTTGTTGGTCAGGTCAAATTAGTCGGGGTCTACGGTCCCGGCCGTACCCCTTAAATTCTTTCAAAAATTAATATTTGGTATTAATATTTATCGTTTTTAATTAGGAAATTAAGTTAGATTAAAAAAATTTAATTATATTAAGAAACTTAGTCATGCAAAAAATAAGATTAGCCATGTTTAGAATTAATGGTTAAGTTAGGGTTAGCTTTGGTCCGGACCACGACATAATCTCTACAGTCCAAAATAATAAAATCTCAACCGATAGATTAGCCCTAAACCCAGATAGGTTGTTGCCTCGTAACTATCCATCTTAGGCATCTGCAATAGTTTAACAATAGCAGTGTGTAAATTAGTTTAAGCCGGAACATTCATCTGACCTGAACTGAGGTCTATATGATTGATATGAAAAAAATATATTGTTAAAAGAATAGCTAGCTAACAAAGGCAATTGATCAAGGTTTAAAGTTGCTTACTTGACAATCCATGAGGATCAAGACAAACAACAGTAACTCTTGGAATTGTGGTTGATTTCTAGCTTCACCATCTTGCTGAGGTGATTCCCTTTTTCTACGCTCTTCTGCATTAAGCATGTATCTCAAAGCCTCTACTGCTTGCAATCCATCCCCTACTGCAACTACCATAACACCCATCTTTTCCAACATTATTGTCGCGACTCTCTGTAGCACAGGCGTATCTTCTGCCAGTAATATACATAAACCTTCTAGAGATTTTTTTCCAGGAATGACCCTTCTTGAGTCTACACGATCTTCTTGGATGATTCTAATCCCTGAAAGTACACCATCTTCCAAGCTTCCACCTCAAACTTTTGTAGACTCTGATGCTTTTCTTATGTGCGACAAATTACGCAATGAGTCATCAACATTAAATGAATTGGGATTAACATAAAATGGACATTGGGGTGATTTTTTCTTCACTAAAGACGATACATGGCGCAACTTAATTGAGATGTTGTTACCCCATTGAGATGTGGAAGAAGAGATGCTGGACTTCTTCCTACAAGTGCTTCTCCAGCATGAAAACTACTTCCTCTCGAGTTATAATTTCCATCATCAGAGATATCAGAATCATCCGAACTTGCATCATCATGAGGGACGGGATCAATATCAAGACATTCATACAAATCACCCTGCATTTTTGAATTCCTTAAAGCGTTGGAGCCTTTTCTTTGGGTGTTATCCACATTACTTTCTTTAATAATGGTTTCCAGAATATGAATCATTTTCGCTTTATAAAATGGTTTATTTACCATCAACAGATGCCTTTTTCTCTGAAGCTCCATCTTAATTGCATTACAGATATTATAGTTCAGAATCCATGCAAACTTTTGCCTTTTTATGATATCTGTCAAGAAATTTAAGCTGTTCCTTCCATATATCGGTGCTCAGGTCAAATACTCAAATATTGACTACTATGACAAAGGTTGAATAACAAATAACTTTTCTATTATCGAGAACTATTTGAAGAACACTAAAATTGCCCTAACGTTTGTATTTGTTAACCTAGAGGTCGTCGCAAAATTGTCGAGTAGGTAAACAAGGACAACGGTTCCCAAGAAGACTTGTTAAGGATTTTAAGATTCCTTAACAATTGAAGATATTGAGCACTCACCTTGTTTCTAGTAAGGTCGGAAAATATATATATACCGAGAGCATAC
>JAJJMC010014740.1:48043-77023 GCA_023531435.1 Papaver californicum | reverse complement strand
CCTTGTTTCTAGTAAGGTCGGAAAATATATATATACCGAGAGCATACAATAAGTACGTAGTTGCAGTTTGCTTGACTCTTTCCTCGTCCATCACCAAGGATTCTTCTACAACTTTCTCCTTTGTCTTCTCAAAATAACTTTTCAAATCGTTCAACTTGATCTTTTTCATATTTTTTGTTTTTCTAGGTTTCTTGAATATCCACAGTATCCACCTTTTTACAGGCGCCGTAAATTTCCAATTCGTTCATGGATTGAGTCCCACCAAGAGTTTATTCAACCAATGCATAGAGTTATTCCCAATTCATTACATAAAAGTCAGCATCGACGCTTATTGTGACGGATCGGAAAATTTTCGCTTCCAACGGGTCGGGTTGCGATCCGCTTGACAAGCTCCAACTTCCATTACACCACTCGAGGAACCAACTTTCCGAACCAATATAATTTTTACCAAGCAAATGTTCATTGATTTATTCCAAATTGCTTTATAAGCATGTAACCAAACTTTTATATTTCAGGGGTCATCGAATCCTACATATGTTTCCCATCGTTTTATTGTGAAGATACAATATCTCCTGTCAGCCTACCGTGCCGCATGGTCTTCCACTCGTGAGTGGGATCCTGACAACGCACATCGTGCCGCACGTGTGAGGGGGTGATCATTCACAATGCCAAGGGTAGTGGAATACCAGCCACCGTTCCAAACGGATTTTCTGACAAACTCATAGAACTAGGCCAAGCTCAATAGACATCTTTTTCAGATAATATGAATTGCCTCTAAATGGCAACAACCATCTCCTATGATATACTAATACGGCTCTGCGCTAGCGCTTTCCCACTGGTTTGCTTACACATAAGAGGGTCAAAGGCGCCTTTCTCATTTGGTGATATGAATTGGCATCCAACAATCACCCTTCATTTCTTATTAGATGATATGAACAACCTCGAAAAAATTGTTATCATCTCTCAAGGTAGTATGAACAACCAGTACTGCAACTACCTCTTATTGCCAAGGTTACAATCATCTCCGAATGGATGCTATAAACTGCCAAGCAGCAACCAACCCTTTTTAGACGATATCAACAACCTCGGACAGTTGTGCTGAACCGTATAACGGCTGTCTACTTACCTTCTCCATTGTTCGAAGGGATCAAGCTCGAAGGGGTCAAGCACGACCGTAGTTCGTCATACTTACTTATAATAGTATAAATTGTTAATAATGACAACAACTATCTCTTTTAAGATGATATGAACTACTTTTTTAAGTAGCAATCATCTCTTGTGTTAGATAGTATAAACTGTTCATCATAACAACAAATATCTCTAACTTATCATAATAGTACTTAACAATCAAAGGGAACCGTACCCGGCATCGACACATACAAGATAGCATAAAGATATACGGAAAATTTTAAACTAATCATTCCACGTATTCAATTCAGTATCACAAGGACATACTTATTAATTCCGTAAGTTCTCCAAGAAACAACAAAATTCAGTATCACAAGGACATACTTATTAATTCCATATGTTCTCCAAGAAACAACAAAAGGCATAGAGATTTTACAATGGACTGATAGTCCAACATCGACTCAAATAATAAAATCCAGCATATACCTTAAGCATTCACGAGACAGCAGGTACCTTAAGCATTCACGAGACGAGAGTGTGTTCTTCTTACAAGCACCCACATCCTATGATGATAATAAGTAATCCCTAAAACTGAATATGATTACCAAGCACAAAAAATTTAAATAGGAAATCCATTTATACAATCCTGTAATAGATCAAGATATACATGTTGCTCTTACCATCCATAAATTATAATTTTTCATCATAAATATCGAACAACAATATATATAGAGAGAGAGAGACAGAGAGAGTCAAAATAACTTCTTCTGGTAGCTTAATTGCATTGATCATGGATTCCATTAATACACCTAGCTCAGCAAAATAAAAGATTTGTTTTCAATTCTCAAGCCGTCGTAAGGAGATTGTTAGCTTTCGTGGATACTTACACAAATTCAAAATTCCATCAATTATCCAAGTAAAACTACTCATAGAAACTATCCAACCAATTTATTTAGAATCTAATATATTAATCAAGAAGATAAGAGCGCATAGTTCAGATTATCACATATCCATATGCTATGGCAATACGGTCACTTTGCTAACAGAACATGGCAAAAACGAATAAGATAACAAACAACTTGATTATCTTCCAGAGTCATGGATCAACAAAAGAGTTAGCAAGTTCTTTGAAATTAAACGATACATAAGCAATCATCTCATTTAGTTACAATTCAAACCAAGTAAAGCACAAGTTATGGAACCTTAAATCAAAGTCTGACAAGCTTATTTTATCCATTACAACCAAAATACTCTAAGAAACCAACAAGGACCAATAAACCAGTGAGATTTTATTTCTTAAATTTTAACCTTCCCACACCACATCCTTAAATCACCTTAACAACACTATATCCCATAACATGTAAAAAACTCAGCTTAAGACAATGACCACATAATGAGATAGAGTAGAATGAACATGGCTGCAGAGGATTTCCGTTTTACAGAACGAGGTCATAGTATATTTAAGGTTTTCAGTAGCCAACGTTACCCGATTGCCTTGAATTTTTTACAGTATCTTAATAACACAGGGTACAACAAAATATTAAAAATTCACATCAAACTAACGGTTCAATAAGGATATATAAACATCAGAAGGTGACTGCTTACACTATTAACCTTCAGAAATCAGTCGTGATTCACTCACGATTTTTTGGGTACCTAAATTGATCGGATATTCGTGAAATTTATACTGTGAATATCCTACATTGTAATAATTAACTTATCCAAATTTCAACTACATACGATAAACAAATAATGAGAATCATAATAATAAGTGAAAGTGCCAAGGATTTCAGTCCCCGTAATGCAGTTATATCTCATGCGATATTTGAAGTAGTAAACATGACCTGATCCTCATGAAATTTTTATCGCACCTATATCATACAATGAAGTATTACATGCAAAAGTTTCATCACAATCCAACCACTGGATCTAATGAAATCAATAATACAAGAACAGACTTTCTAGAGGTTTACTAGTGAAAAAGAGGAGGTGAGCAGATCTCTTCAATATAACATGGATTGGATGAAACTAAACAAACGCATACAAGAGTTTAGCATGAAGTAGACGTTACCAAAAGATTTGGGGAAAATCCCCAAATCTTGACCTGAAGAACCCTAATTCTAACATTTTGAACCCTATTTACACAATAAAAATCAAGTTCCCAAATTGAAGAACATAAAGGAGAAATTCATCTACCTCACTTATGAAACTAGCCCACAACAAAAACATCAGCAACTCAATGTATTTGCATCTCCTCAAAGTTCACTTTGCATGGTTTCAATCATATTCTTTTAAGTTTCCCGTCTCGGAGAAAGAATCAAGAAAAGAAGAAGAAACTCTTGTTTATAAAATCATTCAACAACAGTAACTCAAATGTACCCTTCTCACTAGGAGAAGATTTCCATTTTTTTTCTTCTTTAAATTTTCAAGGAAGATCTAATTAAGAAATTTTTCGAAAGAACAGAAAACTAGAAACAAAGGAGGAAGAAGCAGATCAAGATTTTTTTTTTTAATTGATTAAAACAATAGAGACCCATTCCTCATTTGCTCAAAAGATTACAGAAATTCAGTAGTACGAGTGTTTTGATGGAAAAGAACAACTGTGCCATCCCGAGGAAGAAAGGGATTTTATCTATAAAAATAGTTGGTTTTGTAAATCGATAAGAACATCCCTAGTTCATGTCCAGCCACTTGTAATTCATGTTGAATTTTGTGTTTCCCAAACGTGCACTAATTAAGCACATCAGCAATACTAAGGGATAATGTATTTGGTACACATATCGGATTTAGTTAAATATAGGCAAAAGTTTTGAGTATCACACTTATCCTAGAAATTTTAAGGTATGTAATCTTCTTCGCATCATCATGAGTGATTTTCATCTCGTCGAAGGGGAGATGAAATGTGCAAGTCTTTTGAAAAAATCTTTCAAAAAATGCATACGCTGTCACTGAATCACATTTTTTTTGTGGATACTAAATACGCTGTCACAAGGATGCGGCCAGAGCATCATCATGAGTGATTTTCATCTCGCCGAAGGGGATATAAACCAGATGCTTGTACTAAAGCCACCACCTCAGGAACCTCTCCGAACAAATCCCAATGTGAATCCCTCTGGTGTCTCAATACTCTGGTTGCATCCTTGTGATCAGGTGTCTCGTAGATTCTCTTTGCCCAAGAGTCTTTGTAACCAATCAACACCTTTCCTCCATTTTTCGTAAGACCATGGGTTTGGTTGTCCCGTTGATGAGCTATGACAATCTTATCACTCGGAATGTGACGCCTTTTATTCCAAGGTGTAGCAAGCTTATTCTCTTTCCCTTTTTGTTGTTGTTGTTGTGGTGGTGGTGGTTCTTCTTATTATTATTTATTATCATCCTCTTACTCTTTATCTTCTTTTTTATCATCACCGTCATCATCTCCTCCTCCTTCTCCTCCTCCTCCTCCATCTTCTTCTTCTTCGGTGTCGTCTTCTTCTCTTTCTATCTCCGATGATGGTTCACGAATAACAACTGAACCTGAAATGCCATCTTTAAAGGTTCCCTTTTTTCCGGCTCCCAATTTTTTAGTGCGGCCTCTACGGGGATCAGAAGTTTTATAAGTAGAAGAAGTTAGCTCCAAGTTCTTCCTTTTACTTTTAGCTCTGTTCCTAACACACACAAAGTAGAAAACTTAATTAATTCTTGAAATATCAAATATTTGGTTGGAAATCATAAAAGATTTTCCTTAAAAATATAAGTTCGTCTCAAAATTATAGCAAAATCAAAAGGTTCGGCTGTCCCGAAATATCTGAATGTCAACTGAACTTCATTCATTAAGTATGATTCTAGCAACATAGAAAAGTTTGGTTGTGCCTAAATAACAATTATCAGTCGAACATTTCTACTTATGTAACCGAGAGAAGTTCAATTAATTTTTGATAAACCAATATTCGCCGAACCTAACTACTTTGGGTAATGTTAGCAAGATCAAAAAGTTTGGTTGTACCGAGCTTTCTGATTAGTAGCCGAACTTTACTAATTAAGTGTAATGCTAGTAAAAAAGAAAAAGTTCGGCTTATTTTCACAAAATAATTATCAGCTGAGCTTCACCACTTATGAGATTTTTGAACTGACCAGACAAAAGTTTGGTTGATTACTAAAACAAACTATAAGCCGATCTATTCTTCAATACTTTTAGAAAGAAGAACTATGTGATGTTCGAATGATAATTTGTTTTAATTATCAGCCGAACTTTAGTCTGTAACTGCCCAAAACCTTAGTTTTTTTTCGATTTAAACTAAATTTCTTAATCAAATGCAAGAAAATACGAGATGGGTTTGTGGGAATTACCTTTGAATATACATGTTAAGGTTTGGTTCTCCCTCTTCTCCTTCTCCAACTTCACTTAATTCAATTTGTGGCTCCACTTCTTCGATCATCTTCTTCTTCAATTCAAGGATTAGATCCCCTACCTATGAAAGAAACCTTCATATGATTCATTTTATGGTTGTGTATAGTCGGCGATTAAAGTTACAAATCGAAGATTAATTGCATGTGATTAAAATATGAAATCGATGATTTTGAGGGAGAAGTTCAGTTGGAAAAGAAGAGAAGGAGAAAATTATGAAACTGATTTTGGATTTTGATTTAGATTATGTTTAATTTTCAAAATTAGTAGATGGTATTTTGCAACTTCAACTATTTAAGGGTATCTTAGAGCAAAGACTATGGGATAAACTCTATCCCTATCAAATTGAACGAGAGTCTACGTGAAGGAGTGCAAATCTCACCATGGGATAGAGTTAGAATAGTCTATACAGCATACTTTTTACCGTTCAAACTAAAAAGAATTTAATACGACATACTTTTTGTCGTCCAAAATTTGATAGTAGTTAGGCCAAATTATGTTGTTGTTGAAGCTTGGAAAATAACTAATACTTCTTCTTTTTTTCCTTTTGTCATTACCTAATTCATGATAACTTTCTTGATCTACGGTTGGTGATGAATGATTCTCACGAGTCAACGTTTGGTAACGGAGAATGACTCCCTAATCATATTTTATTCTTATTATTATTGTTTTAGTTGTCTTAAACAACCGATCTTCTATAGTATTTACTTTTATTATAGTTTTTCTAATATAAATAACATATCAATTACACAGCTCTCTTTAATTAGTGAAAATATATTGATTAATTTGTTGCACTTATGACATGCATCACTATGCTTGAAAAAAAAATATTCAGCCCAACGTTACACTTTTTTAGGAATAATAGGATATATGATAGCCGAACTAATTATTTTTTTACCAGAACTTTTTGTTCGGTTAAGTCGATGGTTTGATATTCTTTGCTGAATTTTTTGTTTTTAAACCCAAGTTCATGCTTTGTTATTCGAATTTAGTTAAGTAGTTTTTGTTTTGTTTTTAGGGAAAAGTCGAAAGGTAAAGGCAACCATACGGTGGTGGAAGATCTTAAAACTCCGACCCCTCGCCACGGTAAACACCTATGGGTAAGTAAGCGTGGAACTAAAGCTACAAAGGCATAGGGGTTGTTACCGGGAGTTGTAATCCGGGAAGTGAACCAAGAGATAGAGCAGGAAGTTGAAGATGCGGAAGAGGAAGATGACTTGGAAGAGGAATAGGAAGAGGAAGATGAAGATGAAGACGAAGATCCACAAAAAAATCTTTCTTTTGTTGTTGTTAAAGAGAAAAAGACGCCTAAGACACCTTGTGCTAGATATGCACATATTCCTGATAAGAAGTTGTGTTTAACTGCTACTAACCGACCTCATGGTACACAGGAAGATGGAGGCGAAGTGTTGTTTGGATACAAACACTCATGGGCTGCCAAAATCTACTCGACGAAGGTATTGAATGTTAAGGAGCCTAAACCTGGTATGAAGTTGATGGAGATTGATGACAAGGCCGTCTGTTGAAGAAGGCGAGCAAGTTCAAGTTGGTCGTTTTGAAGAGGAAATTCGGAGGGACAAGAAAGAAAGTAGAGAGAGGAGAGTTGGGGATGGACGAGGACAAGATTAAGCAGCATGTCACCGCTTACATGTTACATCATCTAGGCATCCTTATTTTTCCCGATATTTCTGGAAAAAGGTAGATGCCAATTTTCTCTAGTTTTTGCATCCCCTCGAAAAGTTCAATAATTACTCTTGGGCATTGCGGTCCTTGCATTCCTTCAAGACCAACTCAGGAGCGTTAATCAGATTAATACTTCAAAAAGGTGCATGAGTGTTTAAAACATTTTATTTATGAATTAAGTATGTTTGCATTTTAGTATAATTAGATGGTTTGAATTTCTTAGTTAATGCTTCGTAACTTGGTTTAACTTGGTTTGAATCTTTAGTTAATGAATTTCGTAAGTTCGGCTTAAAATTTTGGTTTGTAAAGGTATTCTATAACTAATTGAAACAAACATCAGATTGGAAAAACAGAGAAAGGTTTGGCTAGCCTTATAATTTTACAAATAGACGAATTTTTTATTTTGATTTTGGACTAAAAATTTCGGTATTAAAGCCTATTATCGAGCTTGTCGAACCTAATGCTTTGACATAATTCTTTGATATTTTGGAAGTTTGGCTATGTCGATAACAACTTCCTCTAGCCGAAATTTCATTATGTTTGAAAAATGACCGTTAGAACCTTGAGCCAACGACTAGTTTCTCGAAATTTGGGTTGATACTCTAGCCGTTGGGTCTCTATGACCTATAAGAACAGCTCATACCGAAGCAAATATCCTCACAGTTCTCTTTACAAATAATACCCAAACTTCTATCTACAAACATTCCTCACACTTCCCAGATTGTTTCTTATTTATTCATCATACCAAAAAAATAAAACCATGGCTATTAAATTCACCACCAAAAAAGATGTTCCAATAGATCGCTCTTGGTCGTCGACCACACAACATGGTCAAGACATGAATATTAACTTTTCTCAACCCTTGGATAATTTCTGGAACCGTGTATTTTTTTTTATCGCGTTAGAGGGCAATATCAATGGAAGATCATTTCGACTCATCAAGGAGAGATTTGAATTACTCTATCGTCGATGTGAAAACTTTAGATTGGTTATGGTGGAAACCAAGCAAAGGTATCCTACCGTCGAAAGTAAAGACAATACAACTCAACTAAGTACCTTTCAACTATACTATGAATTTTTGAAGGTTCGTTATAAAGAAATGTTTGGCGAAAATTTCAGGGATCAAGAGTTCTATGATGCGATGGCTAGAGACTTGTATTTCCGTGTTTAATTTTTTTTGGATAATTTATCTACTTTAGGTATTTTCCTTTATTGTAATGTTCCTTTAATGAAAAATGCTATGAAATTTCATTTTAGTGTGTTGATATTGGATTTTTATGTTTAATCTAACTACTGTTGGTAACAATCGATGTGGTTTTGGTAGAATTAAAATAAAAAAAATACAACTTTCAAGTGGTAATAGAAATGTTCGGTTAGTATAGCCAATTGTATACCCTATCAAACAAAAACTTCGGTTAATAAACTAAATGTTCGGTTGACAAGATGAAAAATCTATACAAACAGAGAACGGTTCGGTAGGTTAAAAAAATAAAACTTTGACCGAACTTTTTATTTTGGTTTGAGCTAGGAAAGTTCATAAAGTATGACTAACGATTTAAAATAAACACATATCAATCCTTGGATCGTTTTTGGGGTTTTGTGACGTTAGACGGAAATCAAAAATCAAGATCAATAACAAACGTCAAAGAAAGATTCATAATGCTCTATGATCGATGCTGTTATTTTAGAATGAATTTGGTGACATGAAAGGGTTTTATCCGGAGCTCGGAAATGATGAAATAATAAGTATATATCAATTAGATTGTTAATCAAATATGATTTGAAAATAATATGCTAACTTATTATTGATTTCCACTTTCAGATTACTCATGCTGAGGCCGAATATAAGGACAATGGCAAAAAATTTAGGCATCAAGCATGATATCAAGTATTGGTTGAAAATATAGAGTATTTCGATATATAATAAGTATTCGATTGTAATGTTATGAAGTATGTTAGGTCTTTTCTTTCAATGTAATATCTTTCCCTTCAATATAATGTTATGAATTTCATATCTTGGTATCTACTAGACTTTCATCCCTAATTTATGAACTTTTGGTAACAAATTCCAAGTGGTAACAAAGAATTGTTCGGTTAGAAAACCTTGTTATATACCTCACCGAACAAAAAGATCGGTTAAGATTCTCAATGTTCGGTTGACAAATATTCATAAATATGCAAAACAGGGAAATGTTCGGTTAGAAAGTCTATTCAAGACCTGACCGAACAAAAAAATCGGCTAGGTCGACCTTTTCCAACTTAACCGAACATCCAAGTTAGGCTACTATAATTAGTACTACTACCAGATAAGTTCGGCTACCACCAATAATAGTTCGGCTAGGAATACGATGGACTCGATCAAGCCGAACATTACACTGGTTCACATAAAATATAGTCGAACTTAGTCCAAAACTCCATTAACTCAAAGTTAGGCTACCTGTTCTTCATATTATCCTAACCGAACTTTTTCCTTTGCTTGCCGAATCTCAGCTATAAAAGTTTACATTTTCACCAAATTTAAGCCAATTCAAGCAACAAAACACATTAGCAAGTATACCCGAGTATCCCAAACATTATAATCTTTACATTCTTATTTGTGGTCTCATCAATCTCGTAGAAACCCTAATTTTGAGGTTGAGATTGAGTTTGGGAAAAAACACATTCACCATCTAACAAATCATGCATCACCGGATCGTTGTGAAGATTGACGAATAATTTGTTTCTTATATGGTTTCAAGGTTCCAATTCCTATGATTTTGCACTAGAATCATTCATTTTGAACTTAAGAATCATCAAACCTAGGTTTCAATTTTTTTCAAAAACTCTTCCTCACTTTTTTCTTCTCCCTCACACTAATTCTAATTCTAATTCTCTAACTCAAATATATTATCTAACTAATCTAATCTTAAACTAACAATCAACTAATTTAACTAACTTAATTATTACCTTCTAACTAAATAAGGATATTTTGGCCATTACTATAAATATATGGATAGGGGGTTAAAAATTACTTTCTAATAACCTAATTAAAATGAAGGAGATGGTCCCCAAAATTCGGAGGGGTCCTAAAAAAATCGTTCTAATCTGAAGCCGAATAACAGCCCAAAGAAATCCAAATAGATTTAGCCTGGCTTAAGCCCAGACCCATGAACCATCCCTACTCCCCACTCTGCAACAAAATTCTGCAATTATTTCAAAATTAGTTCATCATACTAATAGTTCCTTACTTCTATACCAGTTCTGCTATAGAATCCTCAATCCATTGATTTCAAAGTTATACATTACCCTCCTACAGTAATGGCTCCTCCGCGGATTCTCCTCTGCGGAGATGTGAATGGCCGTCTTACTCAGCTCTACAAGCGAGTCTCAACAGTAAATCCCTCTCCCTCTCACTCTCTCTCTAGGGTTTATGAAAATTTCCCTCCAACTCTTCTTCTCTTACTAATTGATGCTAAAAATTTTCTTGTAGGTAAATAAATCAGCAGGTCCATTTGATGTACTGCTCTGTGTAGGCCAGTTTTTCCCTGACTCACCTGAACTCAATGAAGAATTTCTTGATTATATTCAAGGAAGGTGTCAAATCTCAATCCCTACTTATTTTATTGGTGATTATGGAATTGGTGCACCTAAAATTCTTTCAATTGCTACTAATGATCCTAAAAATCAAGGGTTTAAGATGGATGGATTAAGGGTTTGTGATAATCTTTTTTGGTTAAAAGGCAGTGGCAAATTCACTCTTCATGGTAATCAATTCCCACATTTTTCATGTTTTTTTTTTTCTTTCAATTTTAGACTCAGGATATGAACTGTTATTGGTTGTGTGTATTAACATTTGAAGGGTTTGCTGTGATATAGGGTTATCGGTGGTCTACTTATCGGGTAGGCATTCGTCAAGCGGTCAACTATTTGGAACATATAGTCAAGATGATGTGGATGCATTGCGAGCTTGGGCAGAAGAACCTGGGATAGTTGATTTGTTCCTCAGATATCCTTTGTTTCTGCTTATGGTTTTTTTTGGGATTCTGTGATTAGAATGTTTAGTATTTAGATGCACAGTTTGTTTATTGATTGTGAATAGCTGCACGAATTTGGAGTGAGGTAGTCAAATTTTAGTCTAAATTGTTTGTGGACTGTTAACGGACTTGTTTAGGTTTACTTAGTTTACTTGAGTTCCTTGACATATAATTACTAATGAATGGCCGAGTGGAGTTTCAAATGGATCTGTTATTAAAGAAGCTCCTGCTGGAGTTTCAGATTCATCAGGGACTGATCCTGTAATTTCGAAGTTGGTTGCAGAGATCAAGCCTAGGTAAGTGATGGTTGGAGTTCATGTATTAGTGGCATATGTTTTGTATGCAAGTGTTTTTAAAATGTACTTCTCTTTTAGAAAATAGCACATTTGCTTGTTTTCTTTTGGAGAAGATACAGACTTCTCTGTGTAGGTATATGAAACTGATTCAACACTATAGATGCATGTCTGGACTATGATACTCTTACGCTCTTACCGAGTCTAGCCAACACTGCTTACTGTCAATTGTTCATTTGGTGTAGCCAGTCCTTATTTCAATTATATCACTTGGTCATAAACTGAAGACTTTTAATTGCATTGTTTAAGTTGTCAGGACTAAAACTCTCTGAAAGCTCTTAACGGTTCTTGTACAAATGCTGGAGATTAGCATTCTCTACTGTTTGTGGTAGACTTGGTTTTACTTAGAATTTAGCTTGTCAAGCAACCAATACTACAAACATTTTTGCGGTTTCAGAAACAATGAACCTTATATTAAAATTTGTGGAATATGGTATGCCAGATGAGAAGCAATCACTGCGAAAGTATGAACTTTGTATCTGGGCTATGTTTTTGCTTCCTTCTAGTCCCTTTTTTTTCTTTCTTTGCTTGGTATTTCAGCAGTAAGTTCTTTTGTGATCCTTCAATCTTTTCAATGATACTTTTTTCCTATGCTAGGAAAGAAAAAGATTCTCCTTATTTTCTCTGATTCCGATTGTGTATTTGTCTGATAGGTATCATTTTGCGGGTACCAAAGGTGTATTTTTCTCCCGCGAACCATACTCTAATAATGAAGCTGTGCATGTGACACGTTTTGTAGGACTTGCCCCTGTTGGAAACAAAGACAAACAGGTTCGTTTTCTTGTTTTCATTATATTGTAGAAATATGATCGCTACTTGCTGTCATTGCATTTCTATACTCTGCACTTGTTGTCATACTGTCTAGTCCAACACCCTATTCTGAGGTGGCAGTGAGATATTGCCTTCATTCATTAAAGCAGTCACTTTCATAGAGGACTAGGTTTTCAGGTGTTAATCATCTAACCATGATTTTTCGGTCTTATAAGTTTTTTGTTAAGATAAGTTTACTGTAGAGTTCATGTTCTGGTCACAGCAGCATGCAAAAAAAACAACAACAACCATACTTTTGACACTCTTTGGTATATCTGTTAATCATTTTATAACTCGTGGATCACACAACTGTTTTGCAGAAGTTTATACATGCGATTTCTCCTACTCCAGCATCTATGTTGTCTGCGGATGAGATGTCAAGTAGACCATCAAACACCACCTCTTCTCCATACACAACTGTACAAAACACACCTCCTGATAAGGAAGCAGCAAAACGACCTAGTAATAGTATTGACGAAGATCAATATTGGCGTTACGATGTCTCCCAAAAACGGCAGAGGAAGGGAGTTGGAGATGGTTTATGTTTCAAATTTATATCTTCTGGGAACTGTCCGCGAGGTGAAAAATGTAATTATCAACATGACATGGATGCTAGAGAGCAATGCCGTAAAGGAGTCTGTATAGACTTTATTATCAAAGGTAAATGCGAAAAAGGTCCTGATTGCAGTTATAAGCATAGTTTGGCGGACAAGGATGACAAGATTGTGCAAAAAAGCCAGAGAACTGAAAGGTTGGTGCCATATCTTTTGTTCTTGGGTTTATGATTCTTCTCAACCAGATTAGGTTGTGTAGTAGGCTAAGTGAGTATACGATTTCTGTTTGGAAAACAAACATAATCTGTTTTCATGGTACTAACAATAGCCACATTTGTTTTCCAGGTCTAAAGAATGTTGGTTCTGTTTAGCAAGTCCTAACATTGAGTCACATCTCATCATTAGCATAGGAGAAAACTATTATTTCGCCTTAGCAAAGGGGCCACTCGTTGACGACCACATACTGATTATACCTATTGAACATTTGCCGAACACCCTTTATGAAGACCCAAATTCTGACATTGAGCTAGAAAAATTCCAAAATGCTCTGAAGATGTACTTTAAGGAACAGGGCAAGCAAGTTGTTTTCTTTGAGTGGGTTTTCAAGCATGGGACCCATGCCAATCTTCAGGTAAACAATCTCAAGTCACAGTTATATTCATATTTCATTACCTTCAATTTCATGGGTAGCTACCAAATCATTTTCGAAACTGATTGGTAATTTCTTGTGTAGGCTATTCCAATTCCTTTGTCAAAAGCAGCTCTTCTTCCAAAACTTTTTAATATGGCTGCTGGAAAGTTAGGTTTTAATTTTGTATCACTGAAGTCAGGTAAAAGTTGGGTTTCAATTGCTGAATTTTCCTTTCTTCTTTTTATGAAGTAATTTTAAGCTGCAATGCCTTCATTCTTGGCTTTTTGCTGCGGTGAGGTGTATTTATATATTCTTACACCAGCTTAAGAAACTAAATGCATGAGATAATAAAATACATATTTACCAATCACTGTTTTTTAGTTATGATTTTTGATAAGTATTCATATTTTTCACATCAGATGATAAAAGTTCCGAAGGAAGAAAATTATTGAGGGCACAAGTTGACAGAAAATCCAGCTTCTTTTATGTTGAACTCCCAGATGGAAGAATACTGTCACATACTGTCGAGGATAACGAGAAATTTCCAGTCCAATTTGGACGAGAGGTAATTGTTTCTTATTTCATCAGCATACGGAGGCATTATGTTAATTTTCACTGCAAAAGTTATCTCTGGGTGAAACAAAGACTTCTTGAGTATGACATTAAACTGCTCGGAAAAAGGCAAACCATGATTTCTCTTGTTCATCACTTTGCAGGTTATAGCGGGACTCTTAGACATGGCAGATAAGGCTGATTGGAGGAATTGTAAGCTCTCAAAAGAAAAAGAAATCATACTGGTCGATGGCTTTAAGAGAAAATTTCAAATATTTGATCCAACGCTCTGATATCCAGCATGTATGGTAAACCCGTTCTTTTTTACAGCTGGTTCAGATTTCAATTGTACCAATAAAACATCTTACAAACCACTGTAGTAAAATCTTCTAACTTTAGCACTCGTACTAGAATTTCAACAGCAGACGGGAATTCAGTTGCAGGGATGTATTGGTTGGTATTGCTTTTTCCATCAAAAAGAAATTCAGCACTTATATATAGATATCTTCTTATTTTAGAAATTTTGTGGGAACCAGGGGGCTATTTTAACACTAGATATGTTTAAATTTCCATTGTGCCAATGAAATATCTTTACAAAACTCTGTACCAAATAGTAATCAAATTCTTTGGGTAAATGCAACTGGGGTATTATCGGTGCAACCTGGGTTATTCTTTGGTCTATTCACACAGTGGTGAAACCAAATTTTTCTTACAAAAAATTTTCTTTTGCGACACCTAGTGTTGAAGTTCCATCTAAGAACGAAAGCAGAGTAAACAAAAAGGTAGGTTTGCTTACCTAACGTCATGTGACCAAAACAAAAGCCAATATATTCTTATGTGAATTTGAGGATTAGATCATCACCATTGAGCTACTTATCTAACTCTTATTTCCATATTTTTACAACTAGGTCCGCAACCATAGGTCTTTTCACTTTTCCATCGCTGCTACAAATAGTTATCAAATTCCATGAACTACTAATTCAGTGGATCGAACGTTGAAGATTATTTTGTATGGATCTGGTATCCTCATGAAATTTGGAAATTTGGCAATCCCATTTTACAGTGATGCATTTTTCCATTCGTTTTTTATTTTTTTTACTTTGACTTTATTCTCTTTTTGTACTTGGATAACCTCTTTGGGTGTGCATCGGTGGTGTACGAGGTTCCTTATAGGCATTTGTGCATGGCTAGATGCAACAGTAGAGCACGGCATAATCTAAGGAGTAGTAAAGAATTTTTCTGCATGGAAGAATGGAAAGAAAATGAACAATCTTTCTGTTTCTTTCACATAGGTAACAATATCTGGTTATTTTTAATGAGAAATTCTGACATTCCTCGTGTTCCTTAGCCATGGTGCACAGATATGATCCAAGCCACTTGACAGCCATTTATTTTACTGGTGGCGATGTGATATATTTTTAACCTGTTATCCCTTGTTTATCCTATTTTCAACGCGAGGAATTTTCTTGCTCAAAGTGATTAGGATGTGGGGGCGGACGCCCTATCAGGACTCGTAACCAAAATACCCGCCTGGAATTTCTTAATCACAAACCCCAGACACAAAACTCAGAGCAGGTGTGTGATGAAATAAAATAACAAAACACATGTGCATGGGTATGCAATATCCATATTCTTAAGGGTCCACCTACTTTTATTGCTACATTATCATGGAAGAAAAAATGTCAAAGATTATACTATTACTAAACAAGATTTTTCTAAGTATCCAAACTGGCATAAAGTGTGTGTGTGTGAAGCTGTCAATATTGTTTGACCTCTAAACCATTTTGTCTTTGCCTAAATTCCATAATTATAAGAAAACAAAAGAAATGATTCATAAACTAGTCAAACACACTTAACCCAAAGCTGAAAAAGATAATTTAACACTCCCCATAGAAGGAAAAAGAAAGTCTATTAAATTCTACTTCTCACTTAATGAAGATTCTTAAGTTCAGCTTTCACAGTCTTACTTAAATTTTACTATGATGTTTAATCTCTCCCACTCCGACCACCACCTTCTTAATGCATTTTTCTACATTTTTACAGTACATCCCTCTCTGTTAGTGGGTTTCTGTCAGTTCTTTGAATATGTATGTATATTGTCTGTACTCTGTAGTCTGCAGTAGTAACTGATAAAAACTTATTTTCTATCTCTCACTCTCATGCATGACAGAATTTTTTACTGAAAAAAGTACAAATTTTTGTTATTCTCTAAATTAATTTATTAAATGCTTTGTTTTTCTTTTCCTCTTTCTTTTCTTCCATTGCAATCCATTAGAATTCAGGATTTTTAGATTTTCTTCTTCTCATTGCTTATCAGTTACTACTAGTGTTACTACTAAGTGTGGGTCTTCTCAAAATTTTAGCTTTTTCTTTTGTTTGTTCTTACTTGAAGATTACCCAATGTTTTTATAATTCTTTGTGTTGTGGATTTCAAAATTTCCTCTTCATTATTTTGTTTTTTGATGAGAGAATGAGAATGAAAGAGGTTGATTTCATAATGCTACTTTTCTTATTCATCATCATCAGCTCTAAAGCAGTTCATGGATCTACTACAGGTAATAATGAAGCTTAAATTACATTACTTTTTTTTTTAAAACTCAGTTTGGGTTATTTCATGATGTGATAGAAATTCATGTTTGGTAGGAATAGTTTCTTTTCTAGGATAATTTGGGGATCTGGAAATGACTGAAGTTCTGTACTAATTTGGAAATAAAGTGGAAAATGTTGAATGAGATTAGATAATCTATCACAAACAATATAATGAAGTTGAAATTGTTAGAGTCTTTAGTTTAATTTGACTACTATTAGACAATCGATGACTTGCCGGGCAATTTGTGGGAGTCTGTAGTGTTTAAGCTTACAAAATGGAAGTCCAAGCAAGATTATGTGTTAAGAGATAATGGATGATGATACCATTGCGAAATCAAACCATCTAATTATCCACAAGAACATTCTGTTTTGTCATATACGAACCGAGGTTTTCTTGTATCCTCGGCATTTATTCATACAATGCTTTCAAGTTCTTAGCCCACTATTTTCCGTATCACACTGTTATTTTTGTTGTCTACATTTGATACTAGTATAATCACACTAGTACTGTTTAAGATTCCACAGTTTTCGTTTAATGACATTCTTTGTGATCATCTCTAGCAGATTTTGATTTATCTCTGTCGCCAGAAACTTCTTCTGTAATTCTTCCTGATAATAGAGCACCTTCCCCTCATTTCAATGAAAACTCGCCACCAGCCGATGCACAAAGTCCATCCATACCCTTGGAAGGTAATTGTTAATACATTGCTGACTGAATTTAAATGTTGGCATAATGTTTTTTAATTCAATTTTGGAAATGGTATGCTAATGTTGGTTAAATGATTCAGGTTCATTAGATTCTACAGTGGGTATCCCTCCTATTCCACAGAACAGTGAAGGGCCAGGTGTATCGATACCGTTGGACTTGGATCCTCCACAAATGCTGCCAATACAAAATTCCGTACCTCCACTAACGTTCCCGATAGAAAATTCAGCACCTCCACTAATGTTGCCGATAGAAAATTCAGCGCCTCCACCAATGTTCCCGGTGCAAAATTCAGCACCTCCACCAATGTTCCCGATACAAAATTCAGCACCGCCACCAATGTTCCCAATACAAGATTCAGCACCTCCACCTATGTTGCCAATACAGAATTCAGCACCTCCACCGATGTTGCCGATACAAAATTCAGCCCCCCCCGCGACTTCATTGCCAGTACAAAATTCAGCACCTCCACAGACATTGCCAAAACAGAATTCAGCACCACCCCTGGTGTTGCCGATACAAGATTCAGTGCCTCCACCAATGTTATGGTCACAAAATTCAGCACCTCCACCAATGTTCCCAATACAAAATTCAGCGCCTCCACCAATGTTCTCGTCACAAAATTTAGCACCTCCACCGATGTTCCCAATACAAAATTCAGCGCCTCCACCAATGTTATCGTCACAAAATTCAGCTCCTCCACCAATGTTCCCAATACAAAATTCAGCGCCTCCACCAATGCTACCGACACAAAATTCAGCACCTCCACCAATGTTCCCAATACAAAATTCAGCACCTTCACCTTTATTGCCAATACAGAATTCAGCACCTCCACAGATGCCTCCTATACAGAATTCGTCACCGCCGTTAACGTCGCCAACACAAAATCAAGCACCACCTCCAATGCCCACTAAAGGGATTCCACCCCCTATACCACCAACTTCTTCGTCTCGTACACCAGGTATAGTTTCTGTTATCCCACTGCCATATTTTCCTTAAACATTTGTGCTTAACTGTTTGGTGCCTTCATTTTTGATATATACTCTGACAATCAAGGTTGAGCAACTCATCAAGCTGCACGCTTTCTAATCTTTTAAGATTTTTGGTATTCGGCAGACACTCCCATTGTAACTCCAGTATCAGCTCCTCCCCCCAGAGTCGGTCAAAGGAGCAATAATGTTCCTGTTATAACTCCTGCACCACAAGAGCGCATGAAACCTAATAATGCCCACAAGAAGCTACATGGTCCCGCATCATCACCCATAAGCTCATTATATGGCCACAACTATCCAAGTAAGAAGCCCAGGATATCTGCTCCTGAACCAGCATATTTACCTCCTCCTTTCAGTGGCCAAAGTTTGGAATTTTGTTTGAATTTAATTATTTGATTGAGTTGCTGCATTTGCATCTTTAATATGCTTAATATCTATTGAAGGCTTGCTTATTTCTCCTGCAGCTTCACAACCTCCAACTGTACTCGCGAAGAGAAGTAGGCCAAGGCACCATCTTCATATACCCAAGAAGAAAGGTAAATGATTGACCAACAACCTATTCCTGTAAACGATGAGTAAAAGGAGTGTGGAGAATGAATTACCTTCTTTTTTGGCGTCTTTGGCACATCCAAAGATGATAATGTCACAAAGGAGTCTGAATAAAACCGCAGAAATGTGATCCATTTTTTGTCTTATAGTCCTTTTGACTTTTTTTTTGTAGAAAACCTTGCTCGTAAAGCGAAGGTGGTTGCATAATTTCATGAATAATTCACGCAGTGTCTGCATTTCAGGTCCTGCAGACTTTCCATCACCCCCATCTCCTTCACCCACGCCTCCACCCATATCAACAATTTCAACTGGCGGAACCAAAAGTATGGATACCAAACTATTATTATATACTTTTCCAGTTTCCCATAATATTTTGCTTCCTATGGTCATTTGTTGTAAATTGTGGTGATTAAATTATTTGATTCTGTTTTGTGTTCATCTTTCCTTTGAACTTTCTTTTTAGGAGCTTTTGGACCGAAGTTGAAGCCTCACTTTCCAACACCTGTCCTAGCACTACCACCTCCACCTCCTAATGAAGGTAACACACGAAAACTTTTAACATTTGAAGTCTATACTAAAACTAGTTTACTTGGTCTCGATCTCAGAAAGTGGCGCTAGACTTTGACCTCACTCCGTCCCTAATGAGTTCTTTTTTCTCGATTTGTAGATTGTACCGCAGTGTCATGCATAGAGCCATTTGTTAATACGCCTCCAGGAGCATTCTGTGGCTGCGTTTGGCCAATGCAAGTTGGACTTCGCTTTAAGGTTGCTTTAATCACCTTCTTCCCCTTAGTTACAGAACTGGCTGAGGAAGTAGCCGCCGGCGTTTTTATGCAACAAAGTCAAGTTCGTATTGTGGGAGCAAATGCAGATGGACAGCAGTTAGATAAAACCATTGTTCACATTGATCTGGCACCATTTGGTGAAAAATTCGACAATGCTACAGCACATTTTACCTATGAACAGTTTTGGAAAAAAAGAGTTTTCATTAAAACTTCTATCTTTGGTGACCACGAAGTATTATACGTTGAATATCCAGGTATACTTTAAGAGCTCCCAACCTCGTTTGCATATGTTTTCTTCTTTCTTTGCCATCTATCTTTGTTAATGTGTTGGCCGTAAGTATTTCTGCTAACTTTTCAATCTCTTTTAGGCCTTCCTCCCTCACCACCTTCGGCTCCCTCCATGCTAAATGGAGGGTTAAATTCTGTTCATGGGAATCACGCAAGGACAATGCATCCTCTCGCAGTTAATATTCAAATGAGAAAGAAAGGAGGGATTGGCGGTAACATGATTTCTATCATAGTTTTATCATCTGTGATAGTCATTGGATTATGTATTGGAGCTGCTTGGCTTCTGTTGCAAAAGCAGGGACACAATTTGGGCTTAGTACCACCATCGAAACCCTCAGGTAATAATTTCACAACAGGCGTTAAATTGCCTGTTATTCTTCTTTATTTTTATGGAAAAACTACCAGGATTCATAAAGATAGTTTCTGGACTACCTAAGCCGCAATAGTTGGTATTTGTTTTTTTGTTGGCTACTAATTATTTTGTGACCAACTTCCAGTATATATAGTATAGTTGATATAAACAATAATTTTATGAAAGTATATCAATGGGAACAAGCGTTGCATGTGAGGTGGTACTTTCAATTCAACTGGATATCAAAGTATCCAAAACTAAATTGAAATTGAAATTTTCAGCAGGTATGGACAAAGCCCTGATATTAGGTGGTGGGTTAAGCTCTACATCTTGCTCTAGCATTGGAACATATACGGGATCAGCTAAAACATTTACTATAAGTGATATTTTAAAAGCTACAAATAACTTCGATGAATCAAAAATACTTGGAGAAGGCGGTTTTGGACTTGTTTACTATGGTATTCTTGATGGCGGCGCAAAGGTGGCTGTTAAAGTTCTTAAAAGAAATGATCTGCAAGGTGGTCGAGAATTCTTGGCTGAGGTTGAGATGCTTAGCCGTTTGCACCACAGGAACTTGGTAAAATTGATTGGTATATGCACAGAGGAACGTTCTCGATGCTTGGTTTATGAACTCGTTCCAAATGGCAGCGTGGATTCTCATTTACATGGTAATTTAATGATTTCACATTCATCATTTTCTCTTAAATTAATAGACGCTCGCACATTTTCATTGTTTTTTTTTAAATTTCGGGCTGCAGGTGTGGAAAAGAAAATTATGCCACTTGATTGGAGTTCGCGGTTGAAGATTGCACTTGGTTCTGCTCGTGGTCTATCTTATTTACACGAAGACTCAAATCCCCGTGTGATTCATCGGGATTTCAAGTCCAGCAATATCTTACTGGAGAATGATTTTACTCCCAAGGTGTCTGATTTTGGTTTGGCTAGAACAGCCCTGGATGATGGAAACAAGCACATCTCTACTCACATTATGGGAACTTTTGGGTATGAATTCATTCTTTTTTCTTTATCGAATTATTATTTTTGATAAGCTATTTGTTACCAGTGACTTCTCTTCGCCTTTCTCATGAAAACTTTGTGTAGATTAAAGGCAAAATTGCCCTTATTATGACTGTGCTCAGATCTTCTGATTACATAAAGGTAGCTAGTTATATTCTTGCAGTAACCTCCTAAAATCCATGTTCCGAAATTCCCTTTTTCAGATATGTAGCTCCAGAATATGCAATGACCGGTCATCTTCTTGTCAAGAGTGATGTTTACAGTTATGGTGTAGTTCTTCTCGAGCTTCTGACAGGAAGGAAACCTGTAGACATGTCACAACCACAAGGTCAAGAGAATTTGGTTACTTGGGCACGTCCGCTTCTCAGTAACTCGGAAAGCTTAGAAATGATCATCGATCCATCTATTGGGTCTGTTTCATTTGACAGCGTAGCCAAAGTAGCCGCGATAGCTTCAATGTGCATACAACCAGAGGTATCTAACCGTCCTTTTATGGGTGAAGTTGTCCAAGCCTTAAAGTTAGTATGTAATGAATGTGATGAAAGTAATGTAGTAGTATCAGAAAGTTCTAGCCAAGAGGATTTAACTCTTCTAAGAAATGATACTAGAACTAGTACCGGTTCTGATCTACAGCCAGAACCTTCTTCACGAGCTGATTATAGAATGATCGATTATGATTTTGATTCTTCTCAAGAAATGACAAGGCCGTTATCCGTATCAGACATATTCACTAGTTCACCAGGTTTTGACAAGAGTTCATTAGAATCTTTTAGAAGGCATTCTAGTTCGGGACCGTTAAGAACCGCTAGAAGCAGTCAGTTTTGGGATAGGGTGCGAGGAATACCTGCCGGAAGCATGAGTGAACATCGATTTGCATTCAGACTATGGGCAGGTCCTCGCTGAAGTCTCTGTGTGCTGTCAAAAACAGCAATGCAGCTATAAACTAATTAATGTCAGGAACACTTGCGAATACACATCATCCATGAGCATTTCATGACCTATCCAGGTAGATATGAGATACAGGGTTGTAAGAGTTTCGAAAGAAACTTCAGCCCTTAAGAACTTCAGAAAATAGTTGCAGAAGTTAACCTTGGAGAATGGATTGGTTATTTTGGTGACTGGCAAAGGATTTCAAGTTTGAGAAATCGAACTGATGAGGTAAGATTGTTTTTTTTTTTTTTTGCTCATTCATGTAACTTATGTTAATAGGCAAAAATCATTTTGTACATGTAATTTTTTCTTTTCTCACCTTGTAATAATACTCTCAGGAACAACTTAAATTCTGCAAGAGCATGGTAATTTGATTTGCATGGCTAATACCATATCTTAGTTAAGGCTACATTGTTCTTTTCTTCCCTTCCATTTCATTTTGCGTTATCTCCTTGCATCCACAGTCAAAACTAGATCTATGGTGTGCTTTCTTCACTGTGACAATGTAATATCTGTAGTCGTTTTTGGCAACTTAATAACAGCAGAGTTGGAAAACTCGACTGACAAATGAGATCATTAAACTTGACCGCAAAGTGAGATCATTAAACTCGACTCCGAAATGAGATCAGTAGGTGTAGGTGCTAGTCTCTAGCACCGGTCACGAATACCCATATCTAGACTGGTAGTGATGAAAACATTGCCGAAACAGATATAAGATCCATCTGTTCGGTTTTCATTGCTCAGGTTTTCTGTTTTTTTGGTTTTTTTGTGTGACCTCTACTTGGTCCATATTCAGCTCTACTTGGTCCATGATATTCAGTCGAAGGTTTTTTTTATTTACACTCTGATGGTTTTTAAGTGTTTTAGAGTCGGCGGCCTGTCTAGACCTATCACCGGACCAAATACCAATGTCTGTTACATACACACTTATACCAGAAGAAATAAAAATGGGAAAGAAAATTAGAAGAGGACTAAGAGATGAACCCAGTAAGTTAGAACTCAAGCAATATATTACTGGAATATTTCCCTGTTCCATTTTCTTTTCCTTCTTCTTTGCTAATTATATATAAAAATAATTAATTTATATCTAAGATAGATATAGAAAAATAAGAAGAATAATCAAATTCCACGACATTTAATTGGTCGTATTTTTTTTTTTCAGCAATACAATTTAGAGTTCTATTTATTTATACACCAGCACCTGCTCTTCCTAGTCTTGCTCTTAATAACTTCACTCCCATATATCTGCACATAAAAACAAAATACCGTTCAGTCAAGAGTACACATAAATGAGCAGTGATGCAATGTGCGCCAGTGCCGGTAGGCTGCACGGCCGTTCGTGTTTAGCCAGGGAAGAGGTAGACATGATGGTATTGCCATGCCTTTGCCTTAGGTGGCATATTATGGTCTGAACTTTGAGCAAAACAAAGGTAAACTTTAAATAGAGTGACACCATGTACTGAACATACCTGCCCATCATCATAACAGTAGCTTGAGGGTTTGTACCAGGCGAAACAAGGAAAGTAGAACCATCAATCACACGCAGGCTCTCGACACCCATCACCTTATAATCAGAATCCACAACTTTTCCTACTTGACATCCACCATGATAATGCCATATTGTTATAAGAGTGTCCTTGCAAAACTGTGCTAATGAAGTTGAGGAATTTGCGTGTTTAGGTATAAGATTGATATTAGCATCCACAGTCATATTACGTAGCATTGCCAGTGTCAACTTATCATCCTTTGTCAACTTCACGAAGTTCTTCGACTTTACGATCTTTTGCATTGTACGCACAGCATTAACACAAGCTTTTGTATCACGCGGATGAGAGAAGTAATTGAATGTGACACTGGGGTTGTCATCAACATTTGTGTTCACCAAACTCAGTTGTCCTTTTGACAATGGTCTTGATAGTTTTGATAACATAAATCCTCCTTGGAAATATTCATGTGGTAAGTCTCGCTTCTTCGAAATGAATGATTGAATCGATTGTGAAGACCTCTCCTTTGGAGGAATGGTAGATAACTGCCCAATCTGTTATCGAAAACCATGGCAGTTAAAATGCTAATTAAGAACAAGCATAATACACATACCTCAATGACAAGGTCGTCGATAGAACCAGAAAGTTCTCGCAGGAGTATAAAATGTGGGTAAACTGTAGGTAACTAGTGTACTAACCTCAGCTGACATGAGTCCATGGTGTCGTCTATGGATGCTATCTGGTTTCTCACCGTATCCGCTACTCGCCTCAATATAGAAGCCCTTCTTTGTGATACCGACAGTTTGAATCAAAGACTGCACAACTGGCTTCTTTGTTGGTACAAAAATGCCGTTCATCGGGTTATCTGACATACCTTTACCGACGTGAACGTTATGGTGTATTAGTGGTATATTCAACTTTTGTAGGTCTCCTTTGGATCCTATACCACTCAGTAATAGCATTTGAGGGCTACCCATTGCACCTGAGGACAACAAAACCTCACTTGATTTCCTCTTCTTAAGAAATGCTTTATGAATCTTTCCTTTCTCATCCTTGAACAGTACTCCTACGGCCTTCGGTCGCTTTCCTGAATTCATTCACCATAATGAGAATTCATCATTATTAATCATTTTAGTCACGAATTTGTATTGAGAAACTAGTGAGCAGCACGAAAATTTACCTGTTTTGTCGAACATTATGTTTTGCACAGTTGCATATATCAAGACCTGAAGATTTTGGGGGTTTCCAGAAGCAAGTAATTCGGCAGCTGTGCTACGGCGACCCTTGTCGTCGAAGATTGTACCTCCAACTTTGGTTCCTTGAACATGCTCATACGAGTATCCGTTATAGGGTGTCATTCCAATATCTAGTAGACCATCCCTTACTGCCTGTTGCCATGGTGCAAGTTTTGGCCAGCGAACAATTTGTTTCTCCACCCATGGATATGATTCATTCACCAATTCACTATCCCATCCTGCTTGCTTTACTTCACTGCATATGCAACCATCATCATCATCAAACCTCAAATAATATTAAAAAAAAAGCGCTACATTATTAACTCATCATCCACATGCCAGCAAACTGAAAACGTGTGAAAAATTCATTCACAAAAGGGAATATCAATGGCTGGTCCTATAAAGAAATGGTCATTGATTGCAAGATAAGACTTCTCATCAGAACACCATTTAAATCAAAGTTGATGTAGGACCAGAATGTTGTTACCAAAGAGATGGTGCAGTGCAACATTAGGTGGTTAAAAATGGCACAAAGATTGGATCATAAAGTTAATTTGGCTAGAAAAAAAGCCAACCATGAAAGTTCATATTTTCTCTACTTAGGCTAAAGGTTCTCCTAAATCTAGAATTTTCAGCAGCAAGTCATTAAGTCTTCCAAGATGCCAATATTATCAATCATCCAACACCAATAAATTCCATGTGACATAACGTATATCTTTTTGGTTAATTTTAGGTCCCACTGATATTACTATATTTTTCATTGAACATCAAACACCAAATACTCCTTCCGTTCCAAGAAAAATGAGATATTTTTTTAATTTAACCTATTTTTAGATAAAAACTAGAAAATGGAAGTATTATTTTTTTATATGACCAAAATAGTAGTAATTTTTTATTTAAAGAAAAAGAAAACATTTCTAACCACTTAACAATTTTTTTCATCCGCAATTAAGATGTCGATGAGTTTCGACTCCATAGATATCAACACCCAACGACTTATAAGCTCGTGGAAAATCTATCTAAGTTGGTAATTACTGATAAGTCTAAAACTCTTCAAGATTGTATTGCCACAAGCAGTAGATAGAATTGACATGACTTAGAGAGAACCAGAACCAAAGATGGGGGGTCATTTTATGAAGACACACATTTATAACAAAATTTATACTAGCATTTATAGCAAATTAAGAACCAAAAACACGAGAACCAGAACCAAAATGGACCACTTCCTTATCTAATCAACAAGAGGGACAGATAGAGAAATTGAGAGAGCATTTATAGTCATGGACTCGTGGAAATGAGAATGATGTAATGGCTAAGGGCAGCCATACCTAATGTGTGAGTATGTTGAGTACATTTTTTTTATCAAATCTAATAATGTTGTGTTTCCCACCAATTATCAACACTTTGAGCAACTCTAGTGGCTCTACAAAACTCAAATTTGGCAGTTCCCATCACTTTTATGGAATTGTGTATGAATGCACGATGCACCCCTCATGTCATGTATATGAACTTTGGAGAAAATTGTTGCTCTTGCAGCATACATAGCTGCTTGTAAAGAGTTTTGAAGATATGTATAGTGGTGTTTAAGAACTAATAGAGATTTGAAAAATGTTGGTGCAGCAGTGTAGCTAATAAGATAGCAAAATTGACAAGTAATGAATTAGTACCTTGAACTAGCTCTAGTATAAAAACCAGCATTGATACAAGTGCCTCCACCCAAGACCCTAGCTCTTGCATTAAAAACCCCATCAGTTGATATAAAAGCTTGAGATGCAGATGTTGGTGAAGTGTCTGCCAGTGCTAAATGGAAGTTTTGCATGTATGAAACATTATAATTTCTGAATGGTACACCTCCTCTTTCTAATAAAAGAACACTGAAATTCCGAGACAAGGTTGCTGCTAAGGGACAACCAGCTGTTCCACCTCCTATGATTATATAATCATACGTTTTATCTACACCGTTCGATGACGATGATTGCGAAGACGACGATGACGATGGGGATGGGGTTGAGAATGAACTTGCTTTTTTGATGAATGGGTATTTGTAGGGTGAGTGTATATCTTCTTCAATTCCTACAGTACATGTACAAGAATATTAGTTGTTTTTTTTTGCAACCATTTATCTCCTTCATAATAAATTACTGCTGTTGTGTGACTATTGTCTTGGCAGTAGATATTATTCTAGAATCTAGATATAGTCAGAATGTAGTTAAAAAAACATAATATACAGATTTTACTAAAAGCTACTAATAGAAAGACTATTCTTGATTTTTTTATAAAGACTAGAGAATTCTTATATTTTTATCAAAAAAAAAAACAATTAATATGAGGACTTCCGAAGAAAGACCAGAGACCAACCATATTAGATTAAAGAAAAACCTGTTGAAACTAAATGGTGAACAGAAAGGGATGGTTGGGCATACAAATTCACCAATTATCCACACAAATTACAGAAATAAGGTAAAAAAACTAGCAGCTAGATTCAAACAAATATAGACATTGTATTTGAATGTAAGAGAAATTTTGAATTGCAAGAAAATTAATTTTTCAAAAAAACTGAATGATCTGAAATCAACTCTCTTAGCTCAAATTCGAAATGAAATTTGGATTTAAAGGCTTGGGTTGATAGAAAATCTTCTCTAAACACCCTATTTTTTCTTCTTCCAAATAGTATACTAGAAAAATGACAGTAATTAATTAACTGAGAAAAGCGAATTAAAAGAACAAGAACTAGTTTAAGCAGTACTAGAACTAGAACCAGCAAGAGAGTGAAGAGAGAGAGAGAGAGAGGGAGATAGAGGGAGAGAGTGAGACCTTGAGATCCAGAGAGAAAGTTGAAAGAAAGTAGAGCAAAGAAGATGGAAAGCCTTACTACAACGACCCTCACAGGAAAAGCCATTAGAAAAAGAAGATCAGTCAGAGAGAAGAAATTCCCAAGAGAGAGTTAGTTTGGTTGATCTTCTTCCTCTCTCTAGAATTTTCCCACTACCACTACTACTACTGCTATTTATTGATGTGTCTATCACTGGTTGGATGTTGATGAAAGAAAGTGTGTGTTGTGTGGACATTAATATATAGCAGAGGACTTCATGAACGTGAATACTGCTGAGCTGAATTCTTACTAATAATTAATGGCATTACAAAAGAAGGACAAATACAACTATGCAACAAAAAAATTTAAAAAAATGAAAGAAAGAACTTGAATATGCATTAATGGCTGAAATGAATGCAGGCAGTTGGAGTTAGGAAACGGTGCTCCCTCTACTCTCTCTATTCCTCTACAAACCATTTCTTTTCTAGTGTAACTGTATTTTTCATTCAACACTTTTTTTTCTATCTATCAATATCCAGCTTGTCATACCAGTTCACATTTAATAAAAATGCATACTATCTATGGTACAGCATATGTAGTAGATAACCAGAGTAAAAGATAAGATATAACTAGCAACCAGTACATATATAGGTAGTAAATTTAAAACTTATTCTTAAGTCACTGCCTCGAGGCTGAATGACTGGTGATGGAAGTATTTTGTGTCTTTTATTTTCTAATAATGTAATTTTCAATTTTAGTTATAGTAAGAAAACCTTCCTTCAATTTGCAATTGAGTGTATTAGTTATATTGGTATTTTAATGTTCGTAATCCCTTTGGTAAAAGAGGAATAAATCTATGTAAGTGTTAGTTCAATTAATATATAACTCAGTGATTTTCCGAGAAATACAAAAGGAAGTTTCTTTGTGTCTTAAGAATATAATTTTATGGCTTCAATCAGGAGCAGAGCCAAGTAAAAAAAATGGTGAGGTCAGTTGTCCTGGTTTGTGAGGTCGGTTCCTATAAAGCCTAGCACAATTTTTTGATTGAGAAATTTTGTGTTTGGGTCGTAGGTTTTGGTATGGTAGAGTGTTTGGGTCGTAAATTTGTCCAATGATGTGTTTGGGTCGTA
>JAJJMC010014740.1:0-48033 GCA_023531435.1 Papaver californicum | reverse complement strand
CGGCGATTAATCGGCAAAATCGCCAATTCCTCTATGTTGCCTTTGCTTATTACGGGATTTTGAGTTTTTGGGTAGTAGAGTTTTTAAAGCCCTTTTTTAGATCTTGCTTCTATGATTGTGATTGATTTGTGTTTTGAATGAAATCATTTGTTTGTAAACAGGTTGGTGAATGATGGGTGTAGTTCTGAAGAAGAAGACTACATTCCAAGAGTAAGGAACCTTAATCTAGAGAATTGTGATGAAGAAAGCTCATATTACACAGGAAGTGAGGGTGATGAAGGGGATGATGTACCTACTGATGCTGATAATGAAGTGGATAATATTAATCATCAACTAGTTTTGTATAGTGATGAAGCTGAGGTTTGTAGACATGAAGAGTGGGGAATGAAACAATGTGGAGTTTGTAAAGAGTGGGGCCATAATAGAACTGGTTGCAAATTTCAACCTGAGGGTCATCCATCCAATGTTGGTAAGTGGTAGCTATCAGAATCTCTTTTGTACATTTTACTTTCTTGAACTGTGAATGAACCATATGTTAATCCATGACACCAGTATCTAGCTCATCCATCTAATGTATGATATATTGGTCTTAGGTGTCCATATATATCATGGACCACATGATAGGAGGCCTCTTATCAGTGATGGAGCCGCAATACCTAGACCAACACCTACATCCAGAATATATACAACTACAGGTATTAGGTCAACTAATGGAGGAGTACCTAGAGGTGGAATTCCACCTATGGCTGACATTACAATTGGTAGAGGGAGACCTAGTGCTATTGCAAGAGGTAGAGATGGTGCAGCTGGTACTACAAGTGCAGTTGTAAGAGAAAGAGGGGGTGGTGTTGCAAGGGGAAGAGGAAGAGGTACTCATAGTGCTACTGCATCTCAATCATCTCAGGCATCATCTCAGGCATCTACAATCACACAACAGCCTACTACATCAACAAGGCCTGCTTCCCTTTTGGGGCACAATCAAGACCAACCACATCTAAAGAAAACCAACAATTCTACTTTTGGAGTTAAATGGTATTAGGTATGTTACTTTTGTTATTGGCTATCTACTTATCTCAATTAAGCTTTAAACTACTGCAATTAAACTCTCCTAGCAGTTTTTAACTTTGTTGCTTGTCTTGTCAAACCAAATACTCTACTCTACAATTGTATAACTTGTTTAAATCCTTAAATATCTTATTTTGTTGTGATGCCAATGTGTTTTTTGTTAAGTTTTCTTGTTATGGTGGTGAATGCAATGGTTCTAGTAAATATTTTACACAAATTTGTTAAAAGTTAAAAAAAAAAACTCAAAATCCCGTAATAAGCAAAGGCAACAGAGAGGAATTGGCGATTTTGCCGATTAATCGGCAATTAATCGCCGATTTCAACAGAAAATCGCCGATTTTTTGAATTTAAAAGGTTACAACGAACTTTTGACGTTTTTCCCCGAATTTTTGGTGTTTTTTGCCGAATTTTAAAAAAAAAAACGTCTAAAAATGGGTACTTTGACGGAATGGCAAACTTGTAATTTTTTGGAACAACGGCCGGTTAGTTTGACCGTGTTGACTGACGGTCTTACGACCCAAACACATCATTGGACAAATTTACGACCCAAACACTCTAGCAAAGGCAACATAGAGGAATTGGCGATTTTGCCGATTAATCGCCGATTTTTTGAATTTAAAAGGTTATAGCGAATTTTTGACGTTTTTTTCCCGAATTTTTGGCGCTTTTTTGCCGACTTTTTGACAAAAAAAACGGCTGAAAATGGGTACTTTGACGGAATGGCAAACTTGTAATTTTTTGGAACAACGGCCGGTTAGTTTGACCGTGTTGACTGACGGTCTTACGACCCAAACACATCATTGGACAAATTTACGACCCAAACACTCTACCATTCCAAAACCTACGACCCAAACACAAAATTTCTCTTTTTGATTTGTTATGCCAGGTGGTTTTGCAAACTCGCTGAGCCACTATAGAAAAATCATTCAGAGATAGAGTCTCTATTGCTAGCGACAAAGTTTTAGTCGTTGACGATAGATACTCGGTCGCTCGGTGGAGACTCTATCTTTAACAATCAGATCTATATCTCCAACGGTTGGTTTTCTATCGCCTATAAATATGCACACTTATTTTTCACATTTCTTTCTTCGACCCTCTCCATTTATTTTTTTTCCAAATTTTCTCCAAATTTCTTGTTGTACTAAGTTTTTAAAAAATAAGTAATCCAATGAAAAAGAAAGAAACAAAAAAGAGAAAGCATCAAGCAGCATCCCAATGAGTGGAATAAACTGGACTCAAAATAAAGGACAACAGTTCAAAATTCCTAGACAACAAGCTGGTCTTTATGTTCCATGTGCATATATCTAGCCATAAAGAACGAGTTAATTCAACCAAACTAAGATGTGGGTGGTCTGAGTTTGCAAATATGTCGAGTTCCTTCTCCTTGCTGTTCAAAAAAGAATCTGAAGATATCATTGGTGATGTTTCTATTTTATAAAACCTAAAAAACATAGGACTCAAATTGTTCAAGTTATATTAGAACTTTGTCGGAAGATTATAATACGTCCTTTTTAAAGGATTCCGAATGTGGTAAGTTTGTTTCTTCTTTAATTCAATTTTTGGATTTAGTTTTTAGTTTTATTAGATTTTGGTTAGGTATATGTCAAATATGAGATATGCAAAGTCTAGATTATGCAAAATTTTAATTATGAACATGTTGTTTAAAGGAGTTACACCGTTAGATAATGTTGTTGGGAATTTTATGCAAGGAGATTTCGTTCCATTTGACCAATTAAAGTGGGATTCACAAGGAAGATGGCAAGAGCGACTTCAATTATATTGTGCTGATGAAGAAGAAAACCCAGGGCACAAAATAATAAAAGCCGGTGGATTAAGGGTGTCTGAGTTGATGAGTTTTTAAAAGCGTTTTCTAAGAAAATAGAAGAGAACATGATAGCGAACAAAGAATATTTGTTCCATGAACCATTTTGATGAGCTTGAGCGAGTGTTTGTGTTATACGTAATAGGCTAATGTTTATTTCCAAATGCTAGCTCAGTGACATTAACTGGTTTTCTCGAACCGTTAGAAGATATAGAGCGAGCACCAACACATGACTGGGGGTATGCAATTTTAGTCGAACTGTAAGCCTCAGCGTATGCTCGGGCTTCAAACCAAGCCTGAATGGTTTTTGGGGAGTGTTGGAGGTAGAAACCATAATTCTTTATAGTTATTTATTTGTATTTATTTTATTTGAAATGGTAATGTACTAAAACACCAATGTTATTACTAGTGGTACATTTACTTCGGCGTTGGTGAACCTCTTCTTCGCAATATATACCAGCGATGTTTTAATTTCTAGTCATGCGGAAGTACCAAACATATGACTGGTTGCCTAATCAGATTGATGATGGTCAAAATATTTCTCTGGTTCAGAGGATTCAACAACTATGTATAACAAGCCATAACATCGTTGTCATGTGTGGAAGCCTAGAAGATGATACAACTAACCCTAAAGTGGATTGTGTTATACGGTCATATTTTTGAAAAGGGTGTTTGGTACTTCAACAAAAGATACATTCTTCAGCTACAAGGAAGACAAGTAAAATCCATCAACGCCCTTGCAAACTGGAAGATTTCTCGTGATGAATGGTTAGATTTGTTAAGGAATGATGAACAACATTATAAAGAAGCTGAACATTTGATCCAAGTGCCTCGTGATGAAATTGATTATCTTGATTTGTTTAACAAGATTTTCAAGCCTAATATTGTTATACAACCACAAAATTAGGGTGAGATGGATATGCCAGCTTTAGGTAGGATTCCACTTGATGATGATTTTCCCAACCACCACCAACAACGCCCGCTGCATTTTGGTATCCCAGTAATCAAAGAGCTTCATCGTCAGCTATGCCACCATTTTCTTGGGATGTACGGACTATATCTTCACAAGAAGAGATTATTACGGTTCCAATTCTGAAGGTCTCGATCGGACTAATCTATACTGGGGGGTACAAGCTACAACGGAGGAATATCAGGACAAGTTGAACGAGTATTACTATATAGTACAAAGATTACATACATTCCACTTGAAGGAGATGAACAATTTGAGGGATAATGTTTGATATGCATATCTATTCCAGTTTCTTCCACTCATGGTGGTGCATGCAAGATCCACTCTTGGTGGTGGAAGTTCTCTTTATGATGGTGGAGGTTTTCTTTTTGGTGGTGAAGGTTGAACTTTTGGTGATGAAAGTCAACTTTAGGTGGTGAAGGTTCAACTCCAGGAAGTCAAAGAAGTTTGAGAAGTCATGGAAGTCAAAGAAGGCATTGCTCTACCGAAAATATTGTGCAAGAGACTCAACTTGACATGGAAATAACTCAGCTACAAACTCCTAGTGGTGGCTTGAACATTGAAACAACTTATCCACAAACTCCTGGTGGTGGCTTGAACATTGAAGCAGCTCGGCACTGTACTCTTTATACCCCAATATATTGTCCCAACCGCATCCGCATTTCACCTATTTCAAGATTGCTATCGTGTTCCCCTACACATGAATGATCCCCCTCAGGTTACTTTTCAAGGTTATGGAGATGATTCTCTTGATTCTATTCAACCACCAACTGAGAATCAAACAGGTAAGTTCTCTACTATGTTGAACACCACTCTTAATCCAAAAACCTGGCAGTATCTATCTTCAATGGTCAGAAAAATTAGTAGTTTATAGATGTAATTTAATTTCAAGTGTTTGATGTAATTGTTCTCTTTTTATTAATGAAAATTATTTTAGAATTAATGTTCAAATCCAAACCGGTTTTTACCTTTCATTAATTTTAATTAGAAATTATATTGAGACGACATAGTCTAAATTTCTCCAAAGAAATATGACTTTTTTGAAGCTCCTTATTTACGACCTCTCGTTCACTAATTTTTTTCGGCTAAACGTTGGTTATCTATGAACTTGGGATCATGAAGTCTCTTTGAGAGATGTTAGCTCCGAATTTCTTGGATCTAACCTAAGGCGATTTTTTTCTCCTTCGTTTTTTATCTTTTTTTCTTTCGATGGATCCTGCCTCTACCTTGAACCAAGATCGTGATGTACAAGTTTTTACTCCTCCTTGCAGTCCTTGGGATTTCTCAAATCTGGGAAAATACATTTCTAAAAGGAATACGACTATAAAGGAATCTGATCCTTCCAGATACAAAACGATCATAGTTTTTGTCAGTGGGGTTTCTTAAATCCTAATACAATCTTTAAACCTTCTTCTCCAAATTTGAAGAATTCTGAGCAACAAAAATCTTCAACATCTTATGCAAACAAGCTTAAGTCTTTTAAATCTTTGAGCATTGACATTGATAATATTGCTAAACCTTGCCTTAAAGGGTCTCGTGTTTCCATTAAAAATTTTGAGGACGAATACTTGAATGGTGGCCAGGAGTGCCAGAACTGCCTTATTGCTAAGGTTGCTACGCAATTGAAAGTAATGGAGATTCATTCGAAGCTCAAAGGTATTTGGAACTTAAAACCCTGGACCATAACCCCTCTTGGTAAGGTATTTTTTTGTTTCAAATTTTCTTGTGAAGAAGATGTTCTTCAAGTTCGTACTTCTGGCATGTGCAATCTGAAGCCTAACATTTTTCACTTTCACAAGTGGATGCCAGATTTCAATCCGCATGATCAAAACCAGACGCTTGCACAGGTTTGGGAAAGAATATATGGATTAGGAATTGAGTACTGGCGTTCATAAATGTTACTTCAAATCTCCAGTGCTCTTGGTGACCCTATGTATGTAGATGATGCTACTATACCTTGCCGATTTGGTTTATATGCAAGAGTTTTAGTTGAAATAGATCTTTCGAAGATTCCGAAAAGAGAAATCTTAGTTGAGCGTGATGAACATGCCTTTCTTGTTTCAATTTTTTATGAGAAAATTCCTAGCTTTTGTTTGGGTTGTAAAACCATTGGTCACGACTTGGGTGAGTGCAAAAGAAGAAAAGCCAATGAGTCAAGTGAAAAAGTAGATAAGCAGAGTGACAATCCTAGTGATAAACATGGAGACAAGGGAATCAGTGACAGGCAAGTTATAATTCAGAATCCAAATATGCAAGCCACATCGTCCGATCATGTAGCCTATGAAGAGGATGTTAATTCACATGATCATGGTGACAACAAATATATTTATACTAATTTTAGTCCAATTGACTTAGTGATGGTGGATCAAATTGTTATCGCAGTTGCGAATAAAGTGATTGAGGAAATAGTAGAGAAGGTAGCGAATGAATCCCCTGTTGATGCTAGCCCCGGTAGTAATTTTCCTAGTGATGTTAGGAAATCATTTTAAAATGTTAGTATTCACTTTGCTTCAGATAGTGATAATATTACTAGTCTTGTAAGTAAAGACGTTAATAACGGGACTCCAGTTTCCTTGAAAGGAACTCGCTGGGCAGACTTATCTGAGGAAGAAGGTGAGATTTTTTCACAAAGAGCAAGAAACAGAAAATGGTTCTCCTCCCAGAACTTGAACATGGATGTCAGTGCAGATACTAATATATTTAATATGTTAGCCATGTATACAAATGATAAGGAATATGATGATAATCCAATATTTTCATCAACCCCGATACTAGAGAACATGGTGATACGCCTTCTTCTCCATCAGATAGTTTTCAACCTGTTTTGCGCATGGAAGAAACCAAAACAAGGAATTTACATGAAAGCTACTGAAAAGAATTTTCGGATGAAACGCTTTACATGAGCATCTTATAGTAATTTCTCTCTTTTCCGATTCTTTTATTTTCGATTTACTTTTTTACTTCTTTCTTTTTTTGATGGAAGTTCAGGCTTATGTCCTCATTTCTTTTTATTTTCTTTTTGCCTTTTATAAATAAATTTTCCTCTGGAGTTTGGCAGAAAAAATAAAATTAAAAGAACTCCCCATGTTAAAACTAGAATCCACATTACGAAATGAAATACAATAATTCGAAACAAAATTATGAGAATGGTATAGAAGGTGTAGGAGTTGAATTATATGAGAGATTGAATATTTATAAATGATTGATTTATAACCGTTGGATAAACACTGAGCAACATATATTTCACCTAGCGAGTAAGCCTATGTCGATGGCGAGATTAACTTGATCGAGCGATCGAGTCTCTACCAACGGTCAAGACTCGAACGCTCGGTAAAGACTTTACCTCGCATGGCAAAAAGGAAAATTTTTCACTTTGCCATATGAGTGCCATTTAGGTCCCAAGTGCATAGGAACAACCAGAATTGATTCTAAAACTTTTCCGAATAAATATATGATTGTCCCTTGTACACCCTCAACTTCTTTTTCTTTTGCACCTTTATGGTTCGTCGTATAGGGTGTTGGTATTGTATCGGCCCTCACTGATACAGACACGATACAGTGGTATCAGTGATCTTGACCAACACTAATCAAAATTAAGGATTCATGTCTGATTAAAGTATTGTTGTTATCCACCGTATAGGTTTTTACATTAGATGTTTAAGTATATTTTCAGGTACAATTAATTATTTAAATAAAGAAATGTATCATTGAATCTGAAAATTGCTTGTGACGTTTGCGTTACAATTTAAACGCCTTTTAAATACAACAAACATTTCCTCAATATCCGCCTCTTATTCTCCATCTTCCACATATCTTATCATTGCCTTGTAGAAATCCGGTTGTTTTAGGAGTTCATACAACATCTTTTGCCTTATGTAAGTGCATTTATCAACATTGTTAGTTCCGGGCCCTCTATAAATTCCAAGTTATTCCGCGCAAACATGGAAACCATAATTCCCGTCACCATCAACATCGTCGGTTGTTTTGATATAGTCCCGAATGATTTCGGGAATATACTCCAAGTATTCTTCACAAATAGTGTACCTAGTTCGGTAAGTTTGACCTTTCTCATCTCTTGGGGGTCCAACTATCGTTCCTTTTCCGATACGACCTTCTCCTTCCCACAATGTGATGCTATTATTACAGGATTTTCTTCAATCGCCGAAGTTTTTCCTTTAGCATCAAACATCCTTCTTGCTAATTCTTTGATATCAATTTTAGAAGAATCAACTTTAAAGGTTGAACTTGCTTGGGAGGAAACATCTGGACCTTTTCCTTTTACATTTCTAACGCTTGGTCCTCCTTCCGTTTTACTCTGATTGCGTTTGTTTGTAGTCGTACCTTTTCCATTCACATCCTTCTCCTCATACAAGGCACTCAAGTGCTCAAAACCCAAAGACTCTCTTTGATTTGAAACTCCTATCTTTGCATTCTTTTTCAACAATTTTGTATTCTCTTGGACTATTTTCTTCACATCTTTTCTCTCTTCTTTCCTTGTATTTTTAGTACTAGGACTAATATTCCCTTGTCTCTTTGTTGGTTCCATAATATCATCTCTAGTGAAAAGGCGGTTAAATTTCTGCAACTTGTACAACCAAATTTGTCTTTGGGACGGATACAATGAAGCATATTTGTCAAACAATTCTTTGTGAGCCTCAGTGTCGCAAAACACATTACCTAAGCCTTCATTTGGTAATGGATCGTTGAATGAAAGTTGTTTCCAAAATAGATCTACATCTTCGATTGGAATCACTTGTTACCTAGCTATCACATGTCGGCATGGAAGTCCCAAAGCCGACATGTTGGGACAAATACACTCTTCACCCGGAATGGGAGTTTTCATCTCATCAACTTCGCTCATTATCTTCTCAATGTCCCAATGAGAGACATAATATGTTATTCCTCGTAGCCAATAGTTGTACGAATAGACAACATGCTTTCTAGATCGTCTAAATTCCAAGATCCCTTGGATTCGTTCGAGGTCACGCTTGAAGTAGTCTTCCATAGCATCAAACAACACAACAAATCCACCATCGCACCCATTTAGCTTCCCCTTGAATCTATTGTGAGATGACTCGACCGTGTTAGTTGCTTGGTTGTCATAGTGTTTATATTTATTTACCTGCGCGCTAACAAACTTCTTCTTGTGGGGATCCAACAGTTGTTTCTTCAAATACTCTAGAACATCCAGGTAGCTTTCCCAATGGGCCATTAGCATATACTCATTCTGAAAGTAAGTTTATTTTGTCACCGACCAAGTCAAAGCATCCCACTCTAAGCTAAAACTAGCCCATTTAACCTTGGCTACTTTGTCGCTTTCCTCGAATTTGTCTTTCTCCAGTTGTTGTTTCTCTACCGGTAGTTTATTAATCCTTGCCATTCGGTTTTCCTTGGAGAAAAATTATGGGCTTGCAATTGGTTTGGACATTATTCCATATATGAACGTGCATAGAAGATGACGTGCGTCGGAAAAAACACGCTCTATCTCCTTCATCAATGCTTGCTCATTATCCGTAATCACTACCTTGGGAGTATCGCCCTCTTAGTAGAATAACTTTACCTTTTGTAATGCCAACATGTAACTTTCCTCCCTGTCATCTTGTAAAAAACAAAACCCAACGCTAAAACAAAACCCTTGTCTCGAGCCCATTTCTTCGCATCGTCTATATGTATCAAAGTTATTGGCGTATTAATCACTTGTATCCGCACTCAATTCGCTAACAACTGGGGGTTGATCTTCAATTAGTTCAGATATGGGCTCCATTTAAGAAAAATGAAACATAGCCGTAAGAAAATCAGGAAAAACCATCTCAAGACCCTAGTTACGGATGAGTCGACAACTAAAAGCATGACCGTAATAACCCTTTTACGACCAACTTTGGTACAAAAGCTAGCCGTATACGAGCCCGAGTTTCTAATAGAGTTGGAATATCCAGCCGTAAAAATATCATACGACCAGCTTTATTACAATTGACAACCGTAAACGACCCTGAGATTGGTTTACGACCAGCTTTTCCAACCGTAGTGGATATCATTTAATAGTATTTAATATGCCCATACAACTACAGCTGGGTTCTCGTGGGCACGTCCTAGCCGTATATAAGTTCTACGGCTAGGAGTTCTTATTTATCCATCCGTATAACAGAGTTTACGGCTGGGAGTTCATATTTTCCCAACCGTATATAGTTTATACAACTAAGAAACCATGAATTCTCAGCTGTAATTAGCCTATATCTGGAATTTGGGGGTTTTCTAGCAGCGTAAAAATCAAACTTTCTACGTACTTTAAACAATTACATCCAGTAAAAACAATATTGGAGTTAAGTTAGGTGTATACCTGACTAGTCTGAGCTTTATTTTCTTCATGTTCTTGGCTTGGATCTTCAAAATCATAGTAAAGTTTATATTCTTGAGTTTGGGTTAAAAACTTTTGATTATCTAGAAAATCAGCCATCTCTGGATCACTGTTTTGTTGTATGAATATTTTCTTTGACTTAGAAGAAAAGGATTCACCTATCTCATAACTCTTGTTAGAATCACTCATTTGGGTGTTGAAAGTCAAAATTTCTATATTTAAAAAAAAAATCTTCGTTTTTTTCACTTCTTCTTCTTCTCCCTCCAAAAAATAAATAAAATATTTTGATTTTAGTTTTTCATTAACTTTAAACTAATTCCTTAAACTAATCAACTAAATAACTATTAATTAGTTTAGTATCAACACTAATTAATCTAAGGTAGTATAGGTATTATGAAAAATATTTGAATAAGAGGGTATTGGGTTGGTTACAAAATGATCCTATTTTATCATTTTGTAAGCCCCTATGAAAAAAGTCTGCAGTCATAATAATAAGTTCTTTTTTTTAGTGTAGTTTAATACTCCAATCTCATCCATGCACATTTGTGTTTTATTGTCCAACAATACAAGTAATTTTTGCAACATATTACCTTGATCCTAGAAAAAATGACACTTTTATTTTTTTCAATTTAATTTGTTTTTAGATAAAAATATAAATGAAAGTATCACTTTTTATAGAAAAAAAAACAATTTAACATCCATGGCCTTCGACAGTATCAAATAACTTTTCAAACCTAACATGTGAGATTTTGTAATGCAGCTTTGCCAAGAATCTCCAATAATATGAAAAAGGAAGAAGAAGAAAGCATTTGCCAATTACAAACAACAATCATTTCTAACCACCCATCTTTATTTACTTGGTCTCCTTTTTGTAACATGGAATTTAATCAATCTTGTTATGAGTTGTGACAACAATTTAATTTAATGCTATCAATTTAATGTCAATTTTCCCATTGACATTAACAACCAATGATTTAAAGATTGTATAATCAACATAAGATTTTAATAAATGAGCTGATACATAGAATCATCTTTAAGAATAATGATTTGATAAATATTTTAACAATCCAATCATTTACAGATCATAAATCTGATCAAAACTACAATTCCAAATACATCTTCTATTAAAAGCAAGAAATTTTATCATGAATGTCCTATCTTTTGGATTTAATCATCCACAGTACATACCTAATAACTTTTTTCCTTCTGCTCTTCTTAATCTTTCTTCCTCTCTTTCTCTTCTCAATTTTCCGACCCCTTCTTCGTTGAATGCTCTCTTCTATTTATAGATTTAGTAGTGGGTCCCTCTTGTCCCGATACCCTCTATCGTTCTCCTTATTATATTAGGATCGGGATGTTTATAAGATTGGAAGGTCATGCTTTCTCTTTGGTGCGCTACCTTGCATGGTTTACACGTGCTCATCGTTCCTTGAGAATCAACTTTGTCCCGATCATACGTGTCATAAAAGTAATTATTGCCTTACTTTCCCGCTCCATGCTCATCATTATTCTTTCTTTCCCGTTCCATATGCATTTAATGCTGTCCGTTTCGATTTGTGTGATGTTACTTTCCCGATCTTACGTGTCGATCATGCAGAGATTTGCTCAGTCTTTCACATCTGTCCCATTTCGATACTTTAATATGGCTTTGATTGTGTGCTTCTCATCCTACTTGAATTTCATTGTTTCTTTCTTAATCGTCTTACACGTGTCGCTCTTATTTTATTTCCCAACAGAACTAGTTCGCCATCATCCGCTCCGCGTTATTACAACTCCGGGACCATATAAACTGGAATAAGGTTATATAGCTAGTATGCACACTGATAATCGTAGTAGTAGTAGTACTTACAAAAGAAATAACACATAATTAAGTAGTGTTGGTTACGTAGCAATGTATGTATGAATTCAGTCTCTATCAACATTTGATTTCGTTTGGTTGGTTGTTTGGTTGTTGTATGTCAGTTGTAGCATGAGTGAGGCCGTGAGTTTTCCTTTTCTTTGATTTTAAAGCGTGCAGTTTGAGTTGTCTGTGATGTGTTAGTGTTTCGAGTGGGGAGTGCAAAAATTGACTACTCTCGGAAAATTTACAACGTGATAGCTCGGTCTCGTCCTCTAGATGATAAATTGACTACTTTTAAAGGAATGTGCACAAAATTAGATTTAACAGGTCTATATATAATTTTAACCTGCTTTTATCTTTATTAGATTTATACCTATGTTATTTATCGGGCATATTTAACTTCTCAACACAGTTATCTTTAATTTTTTATTCGGTGTGGCGGGATTTCGTCTCGCCCCGTTGTAATATACGTCGTGGGTTTCCGTTTTTAGTTTACACCTCCTTCTTTTTTGTATCCTAACGTAGGCATGATTTCTAAATATGGTAGATTCACGACTTTGGAATCGAAATACTAACGAATTCCAAATCAAATTTGGTTTTGGAGTCTATTAATTAGAGTTTAAAACACGGTAAGGCAGGATTTTCCTTTTTATTGTTTTTTTCCCTAATTTTTTTAAACCAATCATACGTCGTCAGGTGTCCTACCAAAACTCCCGTTTTACAAAAACCACAAAAGTTGTATATCGACCAATAGGAAGCGAGGATTTCCCCACCGTTCAATATAAGAGCTTTATTTTCCTAGGTCTATAAATCTTTAGATGTAAAAATAAAATAAACTAAAACATCTGTCAAACTATTCTACCATTAGTTAGTCATGTCATCTAAATTTAGAAATACTATTTTGTTGGCCCAATAGATATATAATAAAGCGGTCGAGGTTCAGTATAGTCGTGAGATTAAAATCATCTATGGTAGTGGAAAGAGCCAAGCAAAGACAAATAGGTGGTTGTTTATTTTTTTTCAACTGACTTGTCTGAACTTGACTTATTACATGCATCTGACTTACGATTGTTAAATAATCACGAAATAATTTTGAATCTAGAAATAGTTATCCAACAGATCATATACAAAATTATAACAGACTCAAATACCTTTAGATCAAATAAATAAACCTAATCAGATCTCAAAATAAATATAAAAAAAAATGAGAAAATAAATCAAATGATTTAACATCTGATTTATATTGAGCCAGACACCGAGTCATTATCAGATCCCGGGGCAGATTGAAACAAACAAAGTAAGTAAAAGGCGCGATCAAATGTGATTACTAGAGTTTTCTACCCAAAAAGAAGTAGTAACTAGTAAGTTAGTAATTTATTTAACATAAAATATTTGAAACCCTCTTTGTTTGGAACTGAAATAATTAAACCTAACTAATCTCAAATTCACAAAAGCAATTACACCTTCGTTTATGTCACGTCAAATTCTCACTATTTTCCATAGAATCAAAACATCAATTGAATGAGTGCTTCATTAAATGGTTAATCATAGTTTTGCATTGATTTTGTGTAACCAATATAAACATCATTTTCATGAATTTTGTATATATCCCATGCTAGATTCGATTTGACATTTTGGGATATTAACACAATATTGGTTTTGTTTTTTTAAGTCATGATATGTGAAGTTGCGTACTTTTTTCTTTATTTGGCAACAAGATAGTAGACACAACATATGTAGATGTAGATCGATGAAAAAAATAAAATGTAGATTGATGCAACTTAACTTGGCAACAAAATAGTAGACATACACTGATACACGATACATGTAGATGCAACTTAACTGGTGCTACTTTTTATGTAACAGTTGTTGTTGTTGTTTACAATTAGTGAAAGATATAAGGCTCTTTCACATCACATAGGATCATTTGTTTGGAATTAGGACAAAGACAAAGCCAACGGATTTACATGGTGGTGAACATTAAATTTCATAGGAACACGTATATTGACTCGATCTTTCATCGATATTGTTCCCACTTAGCCACTACGGTTATCCGGCAGTGTGAGGTTTTTAACGGGTACCGCTGCGGTTATCCAGCAGCAGCTTCCCAGGAGGTCATCCATCCTTGATTACTCCCGTCCGAGCACGCTTAACTGCAGAGCTTTTTGTCAACTCTAAGCCAGTTGTGCTGAAAAGGCCTCGGTGTTAGGAAAGGACAAACCACTACTTATATTCCGAATCGGGGTACTACAATACCACCACCTTTAAATTGGAACCGTCCTCGGCTCCGAAATGTACAAACCCAGATCTCCGACGTTCCCTGCCACCCATAAGACCAATACCTGGAATATTCCGTCCAGCGTACTCTCTCACCCTCGACAGGTGATCCGTCGTCGGCTCTGATACCATTTCTCAATCTGTACATGTCATCCTTGCGCAGGGGCCATGCTAATCTTCTTTGTATCGTTCCAATTTTATCGGATGTCCCCGATAGAGAAATCCAAACTCACATCAACATGCACTAAAACACCTAACACACAAGTGTGGCACCGACCCTTCAAAACCTTAAACCCTACAAATGACCCCTTAATATTATTAATTTCAAATGTTGCCAACACCTCTGCATTGAAACCATTGGCCGGGCCAAGATTTGCGGAAGTCCGTTGGAGGGGAATAGTTTTCCGTATCCGTCGATATGGGCTCTTATCTACCATTTTGTATCTATATCTATTGACACTGATGCAAGATTGAATCATAGTTTATTTTTATCTTCGGGTACCAATTCCATATTGGCCGATACAGTCCGTATAAGTATCGTATCTGTTCGTATAGCTTGATATGTATGGATATCACCTGATACTGACTTATACGGGATAAAAAAAATATTTAATGCTAAAGGCATGATACTAGACAACAAGATTCATGTATTTCATAACGTAACAAGTTCGCTTTATTAGCTAAATTTGATAGTTAAGATGATACACATGTTCAGCATCCACGTGCTGAATACAATACGAGATTTGATAATGTAAGCCAACAAATGCATTCTCTGTTATTTAGTGATCAATTCTTTTTCAGAATGGAGAATCAATGAAATTTCGATCAACTTTCTCAATATCAAATGCATGAATGTCGTGATAGATGAGAATGTTAACTAGAAGGGTCATTACAATTTATTTGGATGTCCATGTTGATCTGCGGCCACTTATTCGCCGAAGCATTCTCTTGCGTCGCGCACTATTTTACGCTCGCAATAGTATTTACAATTGCACCAACCAAAACCACTTATGTAGAAGCATTTTTAATAGAAGAGTTTTCATGTCCTACGTACGGAAATGTCATTTTATAGGTCTCCAATTAAAAGAAGATAGCTCATTGTCTCATTTGAGGGCCGCGTGCGACAACGAAATCTCCAAGGGTTGGTGTCATAGATTCCAGCACCAATTTGAACTTTGGAATGCGATTACCATGTCGAAACCAAAAGAACCACCATGTGTAATTTAGTAGATGTGATGAATGGTGGTGAATATATGATAAGATATGTATCTTGAATCACTCATTATGAATGAGAATATATTTTGGTAAATTGTATCATGGTTTCCCCAATTTTCCTTAAAAATACAGTGAGAAGTGAAAATTCATAGTGACTTATGACTGGGTTTAGCTAGTACTGACCTAGCCATAAGCGACCATGCATTGTGAAAGTCTATTATTTCCCAGGTTTACGGCTAGGTATACTAGGAAACCCAGCCGTAGAACTGTGAATTTGAAGTTCTACGGGTGGGTTTTTGTGGTCAACATGGCCGTACACCTGATCAACATGATTAAAGAGAAAAAAAAGATACTTACGACTAGATCGATAGTTTGAAAAATGAGAATTTCCCAGCCGTAAGTGACCCTGGATTTTGAAATTTTACTTGCTTTGAAATCGATTTTAACCCAAATTGTAAATATACTTCCATTCATTAAACACTATTTTATCCAATATATGATTTACAACAATTATTTCCCTTAAAATTATTTTAATATCTCATACGAAATATGAAGAAGTCCTTAAGGATATCAAAATGAGGTTCGAGTGTGAAATTTGAAGCTTTCCACTTTCTCCATTTCTTTCTAGCTTGAGATACAACCTCATCATCAGTTTCTCCTTCAAGTCGAAGTTCATTACAAAGACGAATTAAACCCATATATTCTTTCACTTGTCTTTGTGTATCCATAAATATACAAAACAAATTAGGTACATTACGGTTGTTAATGTTACCGATGTCGCTACAGAAGTTGTCGTGAATATTTTTCTAATAGCTAAGACTGAACAAACCATCTTGCCTTCATTCTTCTCCTCTCTTTGATAGCATAGTACATAGTTGTTGCAAAGAGATATGTCTTCATCCAAACTAAAATTTAGTTGATCCATTTATAAGTATAATAGAGTGGGAATGTAAATTGAGTATAAATTGGGTTTGATGGTTTGGGTGTAGAAGGTATAATTTGATTTGGTCAATTGAGTATATATAAGTGGAGTTTTTTTCCATTAAATTATCACCCAATTAGTGTTATAACGGTTTCATTTTCAATCAATAGCAACCTAATTAGTGTTATAACGGCTCTGTTTTTCAAAAACACCCTAATAATGGGGGGTTTAGTAAAAAAACAGGGCAACTTACGGCTAAGAAGTGGAATATCAACCCAGTCGTATATATTGTTTATGGTTAGGTTTTGAATTGGATCCAGCCGTAAACAATCTATGCTTTACCATTTGTGGATTACTTACGGTTAGGAATTATGGACAATCCATCCGTAAGTTGCCCTGAATCTCTATATATATTTTTAATGTAATTGGAATTACACATATAAAACACTAATATTGTTTCATAAGGTTTCATTGATGGAAAGGACATTACAATAAGGGAAAAGAACAAAAATACGTCATAACATTACACTTAAAGAGTTAATCTATGTTAAAATACTCAATATTTTTTTTCAAGTTTTTATAGCATTCACGATGGTTGAAATTCTCCCCACTGACATCCTTATATCGTCTAAAAGCCAATCTACTCTGAAGAAAAAAAACCCAGAAATAAGTTAGTATTATTTTAATTGGATTTGATAAAAAAAATTATTGAGATATACTTACTCGTCTCCCACTATCGATGTGAGGATCACTTTCCTTCATGTCATATAATGCCCTTCTAAAAATATCACATTTATTATTAATTGTTTTGAATCTGGACTTGGTTCCATTCATTTTTCTTGAACCTCTATTCCCGTCTAACGCCAAAAAAATATAAAATACACGGTTCCTAAAGTAATCTGTTGTTTGAGAAACGTTTCTGTTTTGACCTGAGTCATAGTTTGTGAGCGACACCCATGCCCGAACTGTAGAAATATCTTCTCCGGTGTTGATATTAGTGTTTGTTTTTAGCGTTGAATGAATTAGAAAAAAATTGAAAAGAAGAGTGGGGATAATTTTGAAGAAAATAAGAGAATACTTCCTCTATATATAGATGAAATACCCAACGACTAGATTTTTTTAAAAATCATGTTGTTGGGGAGAAAGTGTACTAGTCAACAAAAGCAATTATTGCTTTTGTTGAATTTTTCTTTAACTTGCGGCTAGGAAGTGGGTGTACCGACCCAGCCGTAGGCTAAATTTACGGTCCGATTTTTAAGTAAACCCAGTCGTAAGTCAAACTACATGAGTTGTCTATGGTGGGATTTTGTGCTAGACCCAGCCGTAAGTCAAACTAGCTGAGTTGTCTACGGTTGGCTTTTCTGCTCGAGCCAGCCGTAAGTAAAACTAGAAGCAGTTATTGCAAATTTTGAATTTAACTGACTCACCCAACGACTTTTTTATTTGAAAAACTAGTCGTTGGGTAATTAAAGCCTATAAAAGGAAACATGCCCCTTTCAAACTCATTCTCATTCTCACCCGTCCCTTTCCAACTCATTCTCACATATCCCTTTCAAGCACTAAATATGGTTACTCCATACACTAACGATGAAGATGTTGCCATTGTTAGAGCGTGAGTTACGATCACAGAGCACGACTACGATAGAGCTTACATTTCCCAAAGTAACCAAGACGTTGATCAATACGTGAATTTGGTAGTACAGTAAGAATTATCTACGTTGGAAGTTCATCTTTTCCCAACTGTATTGAATTATCTACGGTTGGCAAATATTGTCGACCTAGCCATATATAGTTCAGATTTTTTTTAAGAAAAAAAACCCTAACTTCATCAATCAAGCCAATTTTTTCAGTATAAACCTAATATAAACGATGGGTTTTTCGATTGTTACCTAATAGCAGATATTTCGATAGGATTCGCTGGTGATTGAACTTCTTCATTCACCAATTTTTCATTTTGTGGATCAACAACGGAGGAGGTTCCAGATTCAGTTGATAACGGATTCAAACCAATTCGGCCTGATCTTGTAACTCTTGACATGTTCATCTTGAGAATCAGCGTGAAATTTTTTGAGAAGATTCAGTGATAATCGATTGAGATTTTGGATGGGTTTTGTTTTCGGTTTTGGAAGAAGAAGAGAGAATGAGAAGAATTTGATTTAGGTTTTAGTTTTGTTTTTTAGATTTATGTTAGATTTAGATTATTATGGAAGGGTAATAAAGTAATAATACTAATCATAATACTAACCAAAAGGTAAATAGGACTTCTTAACCAGGTTGGGTCACCCCATATCCCTATTTTAGACACAACAATCCACCATAGTCTCCGTGAAAAAAAGTCTGCAGCTCCAATATTAGGGTTAAAAAAAGTAGTATTTCAATCTGTGTGATTATTTTTACTAGATGGCTAGATGTTTTGCCGTACAATTTTCCCAACCAGATATCTATGCTAGGGTCAAGACCTTGGGGTTTCATTGTTATATATCAACAATAATGGCTCTCACGAAGGAGGTAGAGCCACCTTTGGAGCGGTCATAAATGCTGAATTAGGGTGTCCTTTTACTGCAGTGGCTGGTGGTTCTAACCCGAAGTCGATCCAGGCCATAATCAATGGCGCTATGGGTATAATCAGTACTGGATTGCTGGTTAACATTTATTTTTAAAGTTGCTGCATTTTATCTTCTGGAACTTCAAATCTTCGTCCCCAGTTTGTTCAGAGGTCTGTAAATTCTTTTGTATCACCATTGTCTCGGTGTTTATGTGCAGCCCATGGTGCGACACATGAACATTTTGTATACACGGGAAACAATGATTAATACATGTAAATCCAAGTATTTTTTTTAAGTTAGAAACCCCAATGATGATAAAATTGTCCCACTGTCCAAACACGAAATGATAAGAAAGGAAAGCCGAACACAAGTATGGATCGACAAGGAATATATAGACAGCAGAAACACAGGGGATGATCAATGCCATTTCTGTGGGCTCAACGACAAAAAGGATAGGAAGTACAAAACACTAGTAATCCTTACTGTACTACCAAATTCACGGTTTTGATATTTGTTATCGAAAATGTGGGAGTCAATGACGCGACAAAGCAAAAAAAATTCTTCGCCCACTGTGAAAAATTCCAAGAGAGATTTCGGTTACTGATGAAAATGTACGGGACCAATTCGTGATTCGACATCAACTCTCTCCCTTCAACTGAAAATAAAACAGCTTAGATTTGTCATGGTAGAAATTTACCCTACCCAGCTAACTTTTACCTGAGCTGCTCATGGGTCGACCATAGGGTTGCAGTAGCCAGTAGCCAGTAGCAGCACTACTTTCACCTGATTCTTTTAATTCACTACTTAAAATCAAACCACAAAAAATTTCCACTTTTTTTTTTGCATTTTTTCACCTAACTTTCCTTCTCATCAAAATTTAAATCTGCATATCAGCCTGTAACATCCAACCATATGGCAAGCTTAGGTAAGTTAACAATAACTGTATCGATCTACTTTTATTTGTATGGTCGACATGGTCTGTCAAATGTGGATCTGTAATTAACTTCAATTTAACTATAAAAACTACAATACATTTGAAGGAGTAGTTAAAATGGTGGTTGACAATTATATTTTTGTCACAACTCATAACAAGATTTCTTAAATTCCCATGTTACAGACACCAAAAAGGGTTAGAAGAAGCAAGTAAATGGTTGTTGTAGTAGGCCCTTGTTGGTAACTAGATTTCATCTATCTTTTAAGAGATAAATTTGCAAAAAGCTGCAGTGCAGAGGCAGATGGTATATTAAAACTCTTCGATACTGTAGGCGATAATGTATAACGACAGTCAACCGAAATTGTCAGCAATAGTATTACGGTATTAAAGAAATGCTGCTGCTAACTATACGAGTATAGTACTAGTGGTAATTGAGAGCAGGCGTTGGATTTACGGAAATCCATCCCGGCACAACCGCTTGTCAAGTGATTAGAATGACTGTCTCCGCTTATCAACTGGTTTTCAAAGTTCACAGTTTTATTCCTTGTCTGCTCAATCTTCGTTCCGCAAGTGATATCCATGCAAAAATGCAAGATAAACAACAAAAATACGCCAAGTTACTTGCATACATTCCTTTCAATCTAAAATAAAAAATGGTCACCCGTCAACCATAAATAGCGGTGGTCAGTTGGGATCTCAAGCTTGAAACATGAACGACCATTCCAGTCGATGAATGGCGGTTTTGTCTCGAAAGGTTTCGAGTTCCAACTGAACATATAAATTTCTGTGTGCGCGTATAGCTAGAGAGAGAAGAAGGGTGGCAAATAAATAAACAAATTGATCGAAAAACTATAGACCGATCCATGATGAGTTCCCACAACTTGTAGTATATTGTATATATTTTCTTTGTGCTTTCTGACCCTACGTATTAATGATCCCTTATGCGTTTCCATGTACTCATTTGTTTTTAGTACCATTCAGTAATTGAATCTTTACTACACATTGCACGACCTTGTGCACAATTATTTGCCCAGCATTAAGCTGTGGTGCCTGCATTTATCGTATTTGTCTTATCCCACCCGTATAAACTGGGTATCACATATGCCTCGGGTAACTGGCAATAAGCTAGGAACAATAATCTTATATACCAGAGGTGTAATAGGAGTGTCAGAAAAAATGCCAGATAAATATATTAAACTGTAACGTGAAATCATTTCGCGCTTTAGCTCTAGCATGAAATGTTTTTATGCCGGAGCAATTTTTACCGCGGGAAACCATATCATGGTACGTCTGTGATTCACATTTTTTTTTCCCCAGAAATGTGAGGAACTCAGCTGTGCCCCCACCACATATTTGACGTTTTTGGTGGATGTGAAGGCTGTGAATTCCTTGGTCAGAGCAGCTATGTGTTGCTGACTTTTGATGAGTTGATTATGTTTATTCACTCGTCGTTATGCTACGTGTATGTACCGTCGTCGATCAGACACAGAACGGGGTACAACATGAGTCTATCACGAGTTGTTGGGAATAAAATGATGTTCGCCCGAAGTGATGTCATCATTTTCCCGAAGTGACGTCATCAAGCCCGAAGCCTAATTTGGCCCGAAGCGACATCATCATTTTCCGAAGTGACGTCATCACGTCCCGATCCCGAAGCGACGTCATCATTCAAGTCCCGATCCCGAACTGACGTCATCATTTCTTACAGTGACGTCAGTAATTCCCGTTCCAACTGGTGCCCGATCTGTCCTGTCCCGATCCATCATGTCCCGAACATGTTGTCCCGATCCGGTCAATCCCGATGGACTTGGGATGAACACGTGGAAGCATTTGAGAGTGAGAAGGGGACAGGTGGACACGGTTGGAGATGCCACATCATTTGTAAGCTTTACTTCTGTTTATAAGGAAAGGAAGGAAGACGGAGAAAAGGGGAGGCTGGTCGGAAACTCATCTGACTGAAAAATACCAGAGCTCCAATGGAGTTTCTGTATCTGTAACATCAAAATTGATCAATAAAACCTTCAACTTCGATTCGATTTTCTCTTCTTTAGTTTTGGTTGTTTTGGGTTGATTCGATTTTCTGCCCAAACAATTTGGCGCTAGAACCAGGGATTGAAGAAATGATTTATCCTACCTGATGTTGATTAACGGAAGAAGCGAGAAGAAATCAAAAACTAAGGGATTTGGTTGATGGGTTTCCTAGTGCTGCTGTTGCTCTGCCTATTTCACTTGAATTAATCTTTAAAATTGGTTTCTGGGTTCATCTTTTAAAACCCCATTAATCTTTATTAACTATCGATTCAATTTGATTTTCATTTACTTTTTAATTTTTGATTTAATCTGAGTTGAAATTGATTTATAAAACATAACTTTTTGATTTTCATTTACTTTTTTAATTTTTGATTTAATCTGAGTTTAAATTGATTTAAAATCAAAACTTGTTCTTCCTTACATTAAATGTCAAAATTTTAGCCGATTTGGGGATTATTTCCCTGTTAACAAAATCATGTTGAATTAATTGTTTTTAGTGTTTGTATTGAATTTAGAAAGTTGGGATATCTTTCAAATTGAGTTTGCAGGTTCAAGAGAAGCTATGCAAGCGTGAACATTAAAACAGCAAAAGCATATTTCTGCCAATTTAAAGAGATGAACACAAATTGACTTCTCAAGAGAATTATCAATTCTTGCAACAGGAAGAACAAATGTGCAAAATGTGAAGTTATAACTCGGTGACTGATGAAAAAAGTTGGAATATATCTTCTTGTGGTATTTGATCGGGATTCAATACTAGTTGTGCATAAGCAGGAGCTGCCTCTGTCTTGGTTACTCCAATTATTGCATTCTCAACGTTCATTGGAGCCTTTCTCTGAAGTGTACCCATGCTATTTAAGTTATCTAGTACTAGATTGCTTTAACACAAAATTTGTTTAGTGGGTGAAGTCTCTTCAACAAACTTCAATAATCACATTTGCATCATCTTTCTCAGACTAAGTGTAGTGAATTTTGCAGGAAAGAAGATTGTATAGTGTTTCAAATCACTAACATTTTCATAGTGAAATCAACAACAGAATGCAACCAAGGTGTTTGTGAAAATGCTTTAAAAACAACAACAATCAGCAACAATATCATCATCATTTGCTCTACACCTGGGAAGCAGAAATCAAATGAATTAAAGGGAAATCAGGGGTGCAGCTCAACTGATCATGCATTGCTTTTACCAACACATGCGCTTATAATATCATGATAAATACATGCTTTGAACAGGTTGTATCTTCCAATCTTATCTTTGATTTTAACTTCCATGCCGACAGTAAAATTTGAGTTCTTGCTAGATTGGAGGTTTTAATGATTGAAGTGCTTAAATTTTAATTTAGAGTATATGGAAACATGGGTTAACACCAATTTTCATCATTTTCATGTTTATGAACTTAATTTGTGTGAATTGATCATAGGGTTCCTCATGTGAATTTGGGTTTTTCCTCAATTTAATATGTCTAATACACTATCAACTGACTGTTTTGGTTTAATGCTCTGCCTGGGTGTTGATTGATAAAATGTTTCACTGTTACATGTTCCTCAAACCTGTTTGTTGTCAGGATATCTTCCCTTTTGTTTAAAGTTGAAAGTTCAACAGTTGAACTTGTTAGAATTGTGTTTAAACACTTTCCATGTTGCATAACGAATAATAGCTTGATTTCAGTTAGCTTGAAGTACAAAATTCAATTCTATATCTCAAAACATACAATTGCCTCTCATATATATCAGTTCAACCAGTTAATTTCATGATCTCCTAGTTCTGTTCTTTTAGTTTTAAGTCTGTTCTGTGTTGCTTGATTTAAAATTCTTAAGTCAGAATTGGTTCACATAGTCATTTATTCAAGAAACATTTTGATAGAGTAACTCTCTTGTAACATTATCAGCTATTATTAAGTTCTATCCATTTCTCTAAACTTTTATCCATCACATAAAATAATTGAATTCTAATTTTCATATAAGCCTAGTTTATGATACTTGTACATGTATAGAGCTTATTAAGCCTCAACATCTGAAGCTTAATATACAACTTTAATATGCAAATGAATATGATTCCATTTGATATCTTTTTATACTTGAGTTGTGAATAACCTCAAGGTTGCTAACTGCACACAAAGCTAAGTGCACATCTATCTCGCTCTTGAATCATCTTTCAATGTTTGCTTATAAGTGGAAATTTGTGAGATGTAAATGTAGCATGATAAAATTATCATTTAAACTGAAAATTGATCTCTGTCCTATAGAAATGCCATTATTCATCAAACTAAATTAACTGGAATCAACCTTCAGAGTCACAAATAGAGTAGTATTTTGCATAGATACTGGGTAGTATACTTTGAAATGATTAGCTATTAACAATTGCATATATTGAACTCAATTAATTTCTAACATGAATTATGCATCTTCAATTCAAAATTGAAGCTGAAATTTCTTTCCGTCGATTCAGCTGTTATGAAACTTTTGTAGTCATAACTAGTGCTCTAGCTTCTGTAGACATAATTAGCTAAATTTGATACTTATATGCCTATATCTTTTATGTTCAGAAAATGAAACATATGACACTACAAGTTGATCATAGGAGCATGTACAAACTATTCTCATTTTGAATTCATTTTTTAAGTGCATACATTGTTTATCAGTTCATGATTAAACTATTTTGGATGTTAGCTCGTTGAGCCCTTATAGAATTGAACTAATATAAACTTGTAACTTGAGTGAAGAATTGTACTAATATGGACTTGTGAACTGATGCTAGTGCCCTCAATTCCAATGCGAGTTTATGTGATTATTATGATGCTAACAAGGATATCCTGACAGTGGTGTTCAAGGATCTTGGTCCAAAGGCTACAAGGAGATCTTGTCATCCGACTTCTCCCATTTCAATCGATGACCTCCAAATGAAGATTGTCTTTGGGTGTGTGACATGTGCAAATTGTTCAACCGAATGTTTTGTTCTTTTGCTGCTAAGCTTCGCATAGTAGTAGTTGATTGGAAAGCAGGACCGGAAATAACACACCAAAGCCTTATTTCGAAGCTCTTATGCCGAAAGAAAGAAGTTAACGTCAAAAAGCTTATGGCAGACAATATAGTTTGTACAACAATTAATGGAAGCAATTCTCACTCACAGACAACACTTCACACAGTTGAATATTGCGATTCTCACAACAAGTCTCTTCGAAGAGCTAAGTATCTTTGTGATCATTTTGTTGGTTTGGTATATAAGTATTAGGAACCATATTTTACCCCAATACTCACACAATTTGAATTGTATCCAATTGTATGCATGATAAGATTAAATGACTCAATATCTCCTCATAGCTAGACATTTACTATTACTTCCTGTGGAATAAATTCTGAGACTTGTGATTCTTAACATGAATAGAGAAATTTAGTAACCAACTGAATGGGATCTCCTTGATACCTAGTTGTTCTTCTATGCTACTTGTTTCATTTCAAATAATTGGGATGTGTTAAGATTGAATGATGTTTAAGCTAACTTGAAGATAACATGAATTAGACTATATGTGTGATATCGGATAACTGGCATGTTTGATCGTAAATGGTGCAGTGTTTGCCTAAATTTATTCATGCTAGTTGGTAATAAACCCCTTTCTAGAATAAGAACATGTGTATTTTGATTATTTGAATGTGATTTCGAAACAATTTGCACTTAGCTCATTTCTGTCTTGAGCTCAATCCAATTAAGCTTTGAAGCATATTTTGAATTTTTAAAGACTGCTTTCTTGATTAATGTTTCTTCCTCCCATGGAATGGCTAAATTGTGGCATGAACTTGATATGTTCTTGTCATAGAATGAATGCTTGAATTGCAGGGCAAAACTGTTTGAAATAGCCTGAATTAGGCTGGAATAGCCAGAAAGCAGACCAGACTCTGCTGGATTTTCTTTCCAGTGAGTCGCTCACTGAGTTTGATTCAACTCAGTTGAACAAGACCAATTAGATCGAGTCAGATTGGATGACTCGGCTAACCCGTCTTTCCCTCTTAAACTTTTGACTGTTAATTGACCATCAGTTGACCATTAATTTGACTCAGATCCTTTTGCTTCTGATTAAAAAAAAGTAATAATAATTATAATAAATTAAATTAAATTGTTATAACTAGATAATTTTTATCACAGCTTCAACAGATGGGTGAGGACATTCGTTGATTCATAAGCATTTCTAAAAAGATAAATATATATTATTTTTTTTAAAAAAAAAAAAAATTCTCTTAATTGCTTAAAAAGCATGAGCTTATTTGATTTGTATACACATCATCTGTATAATGAATTAGATCGTTAAATTTGTTCAACTAGTACCCATGGTGTATATTTTAATTGAATATTACAAACTGTCATACAACATGAATTGATCAAATGATTTCAGTAGTATCTGAATCGCATGTGATATCATGCACCATGCTAATTAATCACATAATCATCTATGATAGAAACCTATTGATTTAATATGATGTGTTTTTAGTTTGAACAAATTCCAATTTGTTTGATTATATTTAATTGTGGTTTGCAATTAAAAGCATGAAGATCATTTTTAGCTTGTACCCATGTAATATTATGAAATGTTTAAGACATTTTTATGAAGTGTGAAGATACCTATGAAGTACACTTCAGAGATGCGGTAGCTATGCAATAATGATGCACTGGGGGGCATGCTATAAAGAAATCAAATTTTTAGCTGTGAAATGAATAAAATACTACACGCCAATTAGGTATTTCATTTTAATAATTTATTAATGCTAAATAGAAATAATATATTTCGCTAATTTATGTTATATGCCTTGTACTTCTTAACATAAGGCAGCAATTAATACCTTAAATGAGCCTTCAAGAAATGATACTTCAAATGGCTCATACTTCACGAAGAATATTCAGTAAATACTTCAATTCATTCTGAACTTCTTTGAAAGGCGATACCTCTTATGCTTCTTGCGGCATTCTGAACGCTCCTACAGGAATTATCATTCAAAAATGGGTATCTCTTTCAACCTATCATCAAATGTTTTCGGAAGGCGAATACTTCTACATTCGTATACTTCTGATCTCTCAAACAACGATTACTTCGGAATAAAATGATATTTCATCTGGATGTTTCTCATTTCTTATTTAAAATATATTTCATATTTTCTTTCTATATATGTTTCTCATGTATATAGAAGAATATGGGATATGTCTTAAATAATAAATGAGAAATGAGAAATATCTGGATGATTTTCAAGTATACTTTTCATCTACATTTCAGGTATATTTCTTACCGATATTTCTCCGTTCAGGAGACAAGAAAAGACTAGTGGTACTTCCCCAACTAGGGAACTCATGTAAGAGTCTTGAAATAAGGCTAATGGGTCCATCCCCAAAGAGGGGACCCACGTAAGAGTCTTAATAAAATGATGGACCACACATAATTTACTCCATGCCCGAGATAAATTAGGCGTGTGTTCCTACTGAGCTCAGTGGCTAGAGCAAATTTATGGAACACATTAGTTTACTCCATGCCCGAGATAAATTAAGCGTGTATTCCTACCGAGCTCCGTGGATAGGAGACTTGATAAGACTATTGGGTCACAGAACCCATGAAAGAGTCTTGATACTTGATAAGACTATTGGGTCACAGAACCTAAGTAAGAGTCTTGATACAAAAATAGTACGTTCGGGACCAACCCTGTATCTTACCCCTAGCTCGGGTTTGTTTCGTATGTGTGGGATCTCGAATGTCATAACTCCATGGAAGGAGGTGCTTCGTTGCAAAAAATATCAACCCAGGGTTCAAAGGAACCTTGTGGTGAAAAACTAACGATCAATATATATATATACAAAATTTTGTTTTCCAGGGACAAAAATGCAACATAACATGGAAATGCATAGACAACATCAACAACCACATTATGATTCAGACGAAACGAGTGGTAATTTTCTTAAGAGTTTTTCTTCAAACAACTCTCAAGAAAATGGGGCAAGTTGTTGGGGACAAAATGATGTTCGCCCGAAGTGACATCATCATTTTCCCGAAGTGACATCATCAAGTCCGAAGCCTAATTTGGCCCGAAGCGACATCATAATTTCCCGAAGTGACGTCATCACGTCCCGATCCCGAAGCGACGTTATCACGTCCCGAAGCGACGTCATCACGTCCAGATCCGGAAGCGACATCATCACGTCCTGATCCCGAAGCGACGTCATCATTCACGTCCCGATCCGGAACTGACTCATCATTTCTTACAGTGACGTCAGCAATTCCCGTTCCAACTGGTGCCCAATCTGTCCTGTCCCGATCCATCATGTCCCGAACATGCTGTCCCGATCCGCTCAATCCCGATGGACTTGGGATGAACACGTGGAAGAATTTGAGAGTGAGAAGGGGATAGGTGGACACGGTTGGAGATGCCACATCATTTGTAAGCTTTACTTCTGTTTATAAGGAAAGGAAGGGAGACAGAGAAAAGGGGAGGCTGGTCGGAAACTCATCTGACTGAAAAAAATACCAGAGCTCCAATGGAGTTTCTGTATCTGTAACATCAAAATTGATCAATAAAACCTTCAACTTCGATTCAATTTTCTCTTCTTTAGTTTTGGTTGTTTTGGGTTGATTCGATTTTCTGCCCAAACACGAGTAACGAGTTAGGATATCGGAGAAAGTACCCACTAACTTGAGCCCATATTATGCATTTAAGATCTAAAGTCACATATTTTTGAGAGGAAGTTCTAGATGCCAGAAGTTTGAGAAAAAGAGATGCGGAGATGGTGGTGGATGATCTTGTTGACGCAACTTCCTGTACGTGTACCATATGGTGAACCTCTTTTTTTTTCACTAAAACCAGTAATAAAAAAAAGAATTTATAAATGAGAAGATGTTAGACAAAACATGAAAATTCATAAGAGCATATCCAATAGTAAAAAAAAAGTCTATTGTAGATATCAAATAAGTTTAAAATCCGATATTCCTAAAGATCCTTCTCCAGTGGTAACGTCCTTAAGTTTATGATTGATAACAAGAACTAAAAAATATTTAAGAAAAATATTCAGGAAAAAATGTATCCTCACCTCAAACAATCTCGACTATGATAACTGTGATGATGTTGATCATTCGATTGATGACCTACTACTCCTGACGAACAGAGTCTGGGCACCTGCAGAACCTTCCGACGCTCAAATTAGCATATAGTTTTGACATGAGTTTTTAGGGTTAAAAGGCATAATTTTTTGGGTTCAGATCCCATGTATTTATATGTTGTATTGTGGGATAACTCCGAGTTTTGAGATAACTTTCACCTGTGGTGACTTAGCCAGCAAGTTATCCAGAATGTTCCAGAACTTATTTTTGTAGTGGCTTAGCCAGCAAACAATTCAGAAAGTTCTAGAAATTTCATCTAGGGTACTGACATTAGGTCGGCAGAACTGGACCTGTGTACTTAGACTTATGAAATCGGTCTGTGTACATGGGGAAGGCGAAGTGGGCGGGCTTTGACGAATTTTTGTTAACCGTTGACTTGGACTATCAACTGGTAGTTGACTTTGACCATCGGTGCTGACTGGATGACAGACTGCGCTAGCAGACTGGCTGAAACACTAGGTCAATGCAATAGGCATAATTTCCGAGGTACTTTCCAGCTGACTTCTCCGGCTGACTTTTCAGGAAAAATTAGACCGATGACAGTTTTTCGGCGAAACTGGTCCAACAACCGTTTTCCAGCAAAACTGGACCGGCGGGTGTTTACCAGCGAAACTAGTTCGGCGGATATGGCTGGCAGATTAGCCTAGCGGACTGGAATGACAGGTTGGGTTGGCAAACTTGTGATAGATACATTTCTGTATCATAATTAATCTAATTTTTATATATTGTTAGTATTTTAATTGCATACTAGTTTTACTCACTCTGTCCCAGTTTATTTGAAGGTTTAAGGTTTATTTTTACTCCCAAAATAGATGAAGGTTTTCATATTTTTTTTCTGATTTGTCTATGCACTGAAATCAAACTCCTAGAAACAAAGAACAAAAAACTATGAGATTTAAATATTTTAAGAATTATTATCAAGGGATATATTTGGGAAAATCTATTCGTTCTCTTTTTCTTAATTTATGTGAAAACATCAAAACCTTTAACTAAATTGGGACGGAGGAAGTATTATTTTAGGTATACTTTTTGATTTAACTATAGTCGAAAATACGGCTTAAATTGGTGTTTCCGGCAATCTCATTTTATTACTAGGTCTTGCAGGTGAAAATTGGAGATGTGGAGAATTTATCTGGTTCTCTTGGATATGTTGAGATTTTGTTGGGCTCTGTGGTGTCCGTTTGCATTTGAGAAAAGCCAACTTATTTGTTAGTAGTATTAGAACTTGGACGCCCACACTAGTAGCAGAGAGAACTTCATTTCCCTGCTTGACACATGGCATTTGCAAAAAAGGTTTGTAGGTTAGAAAGCTACATCCTAATATACTAGATAATGACTATATGAAGAGAATTGCATGCATGCACGTTATTATGAAGATTTTATGCTCGAATTCAACATTGTGTCATCATTTCTCTTTGACCTTGAAGAATACATGAGGTGCCACTTTTCTTAGAAGACTTTCTTTCTCTTTTGGCATATTTTCCAACCTTTATTCATTGCCATAGAATAATCAGTCATTTATACTGATTGAAAGAATTAAAGAAGGAAGGGAAAATAAGGAGATATAAGGGAATTGATCTATTTTGGTCGGTCAAGGTTGAAGGAGGGATGATTTTTGGCTTGATGTTAAGAGGTGGTACTGGGAGAGAATTTTTTGGGATGATTATTTGGTGTATATATATAGAACCGAGGTAGGGAGAGAGGAAAACATCTTTTTGGCGTAGAGAAAATAGTGCAGCAAAGTTCTAAGAGAAAGAATAATTTTTTTTTGGAGATTAAAATAAATCCCAGATTTTGGAGATTAACTATTTGGCCTGTGAGTTCACCGAATTTTGTAAGGATCTCTGGAAGATTTTTAGCTTCTTCTAAATCGGCTTTTATAAAAAAGGAAGCAGTCATCAGCAAAGAAGAGATGAGAGGTGGAGAAGTCTGCTTGTTTATCTTCAGTCCCGAAATCTTTTTATCCACAATCGCTATAAAGCGGAGCTTAGATAAGATTTACATGCAGATTAGGAAGAGATAAGGTGAAATAGAAGGAGGTTGTGGAAATACATTGCATTAGGTTTACCGATCGCTCATGGAAACCGAATGCAAGAAGTGCTTCCTCAATAAACGACCATTCTACCCTTTCAAAATCTTTGGGGAGATTTAATTTCATAGCAAGGAAGCCTTTTTTTGTGTTAGAAGTCTTCATGGTATGGATATGAGTTCATGGGCAATTATAATATTGTTAGTGATTTATCTACCCGGCAGGAAGGCTGATTGGTTCGGAGAAATTAATCTGTTAAGAAAGGGTTTTAGCCTATTTGTTATGATCTTGGGAATTATTTTATAGATTGTATTTTTGAGGCTAATGGATCTGAAATCAGATAGAGCTTGAGGTGTTGATATTTTCGAAATTAGTGTTAAGAAAGTGACATTTAATTCCGGCAGGAGTAATCCCGATTTGAAGAAATCTTGAATAGACGATATCATATCTGGACCCAGGATATTCCAATGAGCTTTTAGAAAACCCGGATGAAAACCATCCAGTCTAGAGGCACCTCATAGATTCATATTAGAGATATATAATAGTCCATATTTCCTCGGGGGATGGGATCTCCAAGAGATTCGAATTGATAATGGCAGTAATACATGGCTCTATTATATCGTCGAGGTTAAGATTGGTATCTAAGAACTGGGAAGAACCTATATGAGAAAAGTAGTTGATTATGAAAGAATTTTTTTTATCTTTATCAGAATTCAGAGACCCGAGGGTTCACGGATAGAGTGGATAACATTGATTTTTTTCCTATTATAGCATGAAATTATTTTGTATTTCGATCAAATTCTTTAAAGAATTTAATTCTGGATAATTGATGATAATAATCGTTTCGGATTTCGTACCATTTCTCTAGTTCCACTTAGAGGTTTTACGATGGTCTAGGTTATGTCCGAGATTCCCTAATTTGTGGATATTTTCAATCTTGGTGTTTAGAGATTTGATGTTTCTGTATGTTCCCAAAAACCTCAGAATTCCAGTGAACTAGGTCAGTAGAAAGTTTTTGAAGTTTAGGTGAAATTTTGAGATTGGAGGAAATATTAGAGTGGAGCTCCTATGACGCTTTTATGATCTCATGTAAAGAAGGGTGAGTTAACCAGGATCGAAGACATCGAAAGGTTTTTGGGATCATCTTATATTAGGGTTAGATTCTAACAGTAGATGAGTGTGGTCTGACCCCGCTCTAGGTAAGTGACGTACCTTAGTATCCGGAAAGAGTTGAATCCATTGGTAAAAAATAAGCACCTTGTCGATCCTCTCTCATATGTTTGCGTCGCCTTTGCAATTATTAGACCACGTGAATGGAGCCCCTTTATAACCCACGTCAGACTGGTTGAATCAATTACCTGGTGAATTTAAGACTTGGTACTCGAACATGAAGTATTCCCTCCTTGTTTATCTAACGGATACATTATAAAATTTAGATCCCCAATAATAACCCATGGGCCTGATATTTGTTTCCCTAGCTGAGAAATGTGTGTCTATTGCGTTATTTTTACCATCCACATCAATGGCAGCATGAAGACACAATAATCATGAGTTGTATATCATTTATAGACGCACTGAAGTGACAAGCATTTAAAAAGGACGATTGAAGTTTCATATCTATATTATTATACCAAGTTATGGCTAACCCTAATCCCACAGACGGAATGATAAACCAATCATGGAAATGCGATTTTTTAAATTATAGTTCTATTCTAGAAAATGGGGCTTTTATTTTAGAAAGGAAAACTATGCTCAAGTTATATAATTGACAAAAATGGTTCAAATGGTCTCTAGTGATGGGGGGCTTATTCCCTGAACATTCCAAGATAAGAGTTTTATGATTAAGAAAAAAGAAAATAAGGAGAAACAGAAAGGTTGTTCCAGGCCTAAAGGATGAACCAGGCCCACAAAGAGAGAAGATAATATAAAACAAATTTAAGGTTTAAAGCAGACCCAAAGATAAGAACCAAGCTAGATAGGCCCAATACATGCCCACGCGAGGAGGGAAAATTTGAAGCAAAAGGTGGCAAATTGATCGGAACTGAATCTACTGTTAGAAGCAAAATATGACAGAGTTTAACATAAGTGTAGTCGCGATTCCTGCGAAAGTGAATTAGGATTTTTATTTCATTTTTAGATTTGTTAATTTTGCTTGAGGACTAGTAAGATGTAGGTTTAGAAGTATTTGATGAACGCGCAAATACTTCATTTTTTTACATCTTAATTTATATTTATTTATTCTTATATTTTGTACAAGTATAATGATTTTGTCTAGTTTTTAAAAAATAAAACTCCAAGGACTAAAACACGAAATTTTTTCCACAAAATAGACGAAAGTCGAAAGTCGTACTCAATTGATATCTTATTTAAGAGACGGATTAAATTATTGGTCCGAGTTGAAAAGCTACAAGGTGAGTCAGGTGACAGTGGGTTTTGAAGCTAGTGTGCCAAAGTAGGTTGGAAGAAAATGGGCTCGAGGCTGTTGGACCTAAACTTGGACATGTATGAATGCGACGCCACAAAACCTAAAGAGACACAAGCAAGCTTGGTGGGTCAGTAAGCACTTTCTACAGATGTGGACATCATATATGCACATTTCCTAACTACCATATGAGATTTGAAGAATTAAATATGATATCTTCTACCAAATGGAAAGTAAAGGGAAAAGTTGGTGGGTTCTCTCTCATAAAAAATTCTAGTCATCTTTTTTCCCAGCAATCCATTCTCAACCTGTATTAAATTCTTAATTGGATTGAGTTTTTATTGTCTTAAATTTATCGTATTTGCACAAACATCATCAAACTGCCAATCAAAAACTATATTTTCATCGTTCATAACATAACTTTCCATTATAATTACAACCAAAAAACTACCCAACATCATATCTTTAAAACCCTTAAATATAAACCAACATAATCCAATATATTACTACTAAGACCTGCACCAGCATAACCAGCATCACAGTAACTCCTTTTACAACCAAAAAAGAGTTTCAAACAGGCATTTCAAGCATCACCGCCAAAAAACTGAAACTGTTCATAGAAACCTTAAAACCGACCGGACTAAAAAAGAAAAAACATACTTCAGGAAACATCACAGCATAATTAAGAAGACCAATAGCAAACATCAAGAAGACAATTTCAAAAAGAACTTGTTAATCATTTTCAAACTGTATACCAACTCTCTGAAAGTTGTCTTCTCCGAAGTTCCAGAGGTGATCACCAGTCATCCTCCCCATCGTAGATATCCCAGTCCTCCTCCTCATATTGTACGCTGTATTCACTTCCAGATGAAGTAGCAGACCCATAACTATTACCATCACCTCCATCAGAATCATCACTGCTTTCGTCGTCGTTATCATCACTATCTTTTTCCTCCGATGTATCTGACCCTTGTGGTTCCCCAACAACACTTTCATTTGAATCCTCATTCATCCTCTCAGCCATGGTCCGTACAAAGAAGAGGGGATTCTTCTTCTTATCCAAGTACCTTTTGTACAAATCATCCTCAAGTATCGCTGCTTCTTTCTTTTTCTCCTCTTCTGCTCCTGAACGCTCCTCAGATAAACTTACCTCTTTTACATAATACTCATAACCACCATATGATGCCTCAAAATCACTGTGTCTTTTCTTCAACACATAATCATTATCAAGATTATCCTTTTCTCTCTTATTCCTTTCAGTTCTTGCAAGACGTTTCTCTTTCCAAAGAGCAAACTCCTCCCGATTCTCTTCTCGTAATCTCTCGTACTCAATTCTTCTATTCCTCATATCTATCTCACCCTGTAACTCATCTCTCAGATTTTCCAACTCTTTGGTGTCTATCCTTAGAGCATTTCTCTTCAAAAATTCAAAGAATTCAGAAGGATTATTTTCTGGAAGATTATTCCATGGACTTGCCATTATCTCCTAATTTTCTCTATTTCTCTTAAACTACTTTGCTACTTTTGGTTTAATTTTCTCTGTGTTGGAGATAATTGATCAATATTCTCCTTTTTAAAGCCCAAAATTAGGCAATTAATGATCATTTAAGTCTCTTGGTGAAATGTCCCGTCTCTTGGCAATTCACGCCAATTCAAAGCCATGCGTACACTCTCCAAAATTATCATTATATTTTGAAAAACCATTCCCTAAGTCTAACTCTAGACTATCCCCGTCGTTTATATTTCCTATGCATTATCATTAAGTTGGGATCTAGTGGTTCACCTACTTGCATTTCCTTAAGTGTGGCTCTAATTTTCTTAATTGATTTCCTGCAGATTCAAAGCTGACAGCACCTGTTGAGAGGTATTATGGATTTTCATGGATTACACGTCTGGTACATGTACCATGCTATTACTCAAAATCCGCACCAAGTGCCCCGTCTCCATAATAATCTCGCCTTAAACCATCTGGCTAGCCCTTGGAAAGTCAGCATGCTTGCTATATTAATGGTTTTTGTCTCTACTAGAGCAAATATTTGTACATACAAAAACAACCACCACAAATGCTCAACCACAAAAACTATTTTTCACTCTACTTTCTCTGATGCAAAAAAAATCTCTATTGCTAGTACAAAATTATCTAAATTAAAGAAGAAAATATGTTCTCTAGTCAGGGCCAGAAGTAGACATCCCATTGTTGGTCCATGTGCTCTCTCTTGGGTCAATATGTGGTTTATCCCTTGTGATGTTGTATCCATCAAGTTAGATACTAAATTCCAAATTTTCGTCCATCCCATTCCCCGAAACAAAAACAACCTTACACCATTCAAAACTCAAGGTCACTATCTCCTTTCTGATTCCTTCCATAATAATTCTATTTTTAAAGATGACATAGTTGTTTCTTTTCAGATAGTTTCTCACACCCATTTGAACTATCATAGTCATGATGCTAGTAATAATTTTTTTTTTTGTATTTTACCCTGATCACCAACTTCTATATAATCCTCACCATCCAATTCAAATCCTATCTGTTTAGTTTCTATCTACATTTTCCCTATATATCTATATTCATCCACTCTCAAATAGAAACTTCAAGAACTCTTCCATTATCTTTCCACTCCACTGATAAGGATATCCAAGACCTAACTCACCAAATGTGTGAGAAGTTAACCTTACCAAACAATCTTCCTTCCTCTCTTACTGAACCGGTCTACATTGACAAAACTGTTGTGGTTGTTGAGAATGATAATAACTGGAAATGGTGCATGATAGGATACATTTGTAGGGAATGTCTAGTTCCTACTTCTTCTGTTATGAGATACATTTGTAACCAGTGGCCTCTTCTTAAAACTCCAACAGTCATTACCTTCAGTGGTATAAAGAATAAGATTCTCATACGATTTTTAGCTGAAGTAGATTTTAACAGAGTCAAGGACCAGAGACCTTGGTACGCCTGTGGGTATCTTATTGTCTTGCGTGAATTTCTACCAACAGGATGGCCTAATAAATGTCCTATCTCGTTTACATAAGAGCTTATCTGGTTGGTCTTATGCAATGTTCCAAATGAATGTACTGAATTTGAAGACTTGAAGAAGCTAACTTTCAATCTTGGAGAATTGGTGGAAGCTAAAGATCTGTATGGTAATCATCCCCTGAAAACGAATCTGAAAGTTTGTGTCCAAATTAATGTCTATAAACCTCTTCCGACAGGGATTCCTCTGATTACGAGAGGTAAAATTAGGCCATTCCTCATTGAATGCAGATATTTTATGGTTCCAAGATATTTCTGCTACTCTTGTAGATACATTGATCACAGATAAACTACTTGTATTAAATCTAATCCAAGAATAGTTCAACAAACGGGTGGTCCAAGTCATTCATCTCCAAATAAAAATCAGTCTCCAAGAATCACTGTCTCCAGATGGATACCACCACAACCAGTTCTTATCTCTTCTAGCTCTGATTCTATGGAAGAACTTGCGAACCCACCTGCTGCTCAACCAGTCAATGAATCTACTACAGTTAACAATGTGTCTGCCTCTAGTTCAAAAGAAAAAGGAAAAGTTGATATTGTCCAGGAAACTTCTTCATCCAAAAATGATAATACCAACTATCTACAACTCAACATGGGCACTTTTACTAGCAAATCACCAGTCTTGAAAATCCAGGAGTTTTGGCCTGTTCCAAAACTCTTTGTTACTACTGATATGGATGGCCTTCCTGTCATTCATAAACCAATTCCTCCAACATATGTTTTATCTGAGCTTCAAGAACCTAATCACACTACCGATCAAGCTCTCTCTCTTAAAAGGTTCAAGGTAATTGTTTTGCCTTCTCGTCCACCTTCCCTGTCTAAATTGAAGATTGTTTCTTTAGCAGCTGAGCATGACGCTCTCTCTAACATTAAGATAAAGATCAATCCTCGGGATAATGCTAGAAATCATATCCGTACTACCAAAGATGTTATTGCCAATATCATTGTGGTCCCACCAGAAAGTCAAAATTCTCCATACCCGAATGCAATACACTTTGTCCACCAATCACCTTGAGAATCCCCCATCTTTTACCATTCCTAATTCATCTAATCATCACTATCAACTTGTCAACCCCTATGGCCATTTTTCTGCACCAGATGGTCAATCCTTGGTCAACCATAATGTCTGCAATAATTCACTTCAGGATGCTGCATTTTTGGGTTTAACTGCAACTCAAGGAAATCAAACAAGTGGTGATTCTACTGGGTCTCAGCCTAATAGTAGTGTTAATTCTACCAATCAGGTAAACTTTCCTCATAATCCTTCCATATTTGTTAATTCTTCTACCTCCAATACTGCTAATACCCCACATTTGCACCCTGTTAATAATATTAATTTATTATGCTGGAATGGTAGATGCATAGGAAAACAATCAGCTAATAAAGAGTTGAGTATTCTCCTGAAGAATTTAAACACAGATATTGTGTTTCTCTCTGAAACAAAAATGAAAAATGATACTACTGCTAGAAAATTGAAGAATTTAGGATTCCCATGTGTTTTCAATATTCCTTGTATTGGTAGGAGTGGTGGCCTGGTATTAGCTTGGAAACATGAGCTAGATTTTCACATCATTTCCTCCAACTCAAGGGGCATCTATGTTACCATCAATGACATTATTCACTCTAAAACTTTTCATATACATTTTGTCTATGGTGAACCAAAGTAAACTCTTAGGGATGCTTTTTGGGCTAGTCAAATCAACTTACCTCCTATCCCTAGCAATGAACCCCCTTTCTTTGTATGAGACTTTAACTCTCTCTTGGGTCCTGAAGATAAAAGTGGTGGTCTAGAACTGGATGAAAATGATTTTTTGAACCTTAAAACTTTTTGTTATGTTTTTTATTTGCATGATCCTGGCTTCTCCGGTCCTAGGTTTACCTGGTCTAACATGCAAAATGGTATTGATTTAATCCTTGAAAGACTTGGTAGATGTCTTATAAACCAACCTGCTGAAATTTTAGTTCATAATCTTTGTGTTAATAACCTTCCTAGAGATTCTTCTGACCATTGTACCATGCATGTAGGTTTTAATTTTGATGGTGATTGTATGCCTAAGATATTCCATTTCATGTCCATGTGGATCACTGATCCAACTTGTAGAGATATTATAGCTAATTCTTGGACTAGTAACGTGTCTGGTTCTCCTACTTATAAACTCAAAGCCAAAATGCTTAATACCATTAAAGGTTTAAGAGACTGGAACAAAAACTCTTTTGGTAAATTCAAACCAATATATCTACCACAGAGATGATCTTAAAGAAGTTCAAACTTCTGATCATTCTGATACCTTTAATGTCTCCAAACTTAAATCTAGACTTAACTATTTGTATTCTTTTGAAGAACTATACTGGAAAGATAAGTCTAGAGAAGTATGGCTTTTGGAAGGAGATAGAAATACTCCTTACTTCCATAAGGTCACTCTCTACAAAAGAAAAAGGAATGTCATCTGCTGTATAAAGAACATCTATGGAAATATCCTTAATGACAGAAGTAGTATTGGTACCTCTTTAATTGATTATTTTAAAACTCTTTACTCTTCTAGTCCTCAATCTTTTCAAGATGAAATTTTAGCTGACCTGCCCATAAAAAACTTTATGGATGATAATAACCTTTTAAATATTCCCTTGTCTCCTAAAGAGATAAAACATATACTTTTTAAATGGGGGGTAAAAAAGCACTGATGGGTTTACATTCCTCTTCTAACAAAAACATCGGGATATTGTTGGTGACTCAGTCATTGAGATGGTGCGAACTTACTTTAGGACGATCCATGTGGCTCAATTCCTCAACCATACCAACATTTCCCTTATTCCTAAAACCCCTTTGGCTGAGATAGTGTCCCAATATAGACCAATTGGTTTGTATAATTTTGCTTATAAAATCTTTTCAAAAACTATTGCTAATAGATTAAAACCTCTCATGGATGGCTTGATCTCCCAAAACCAAAGTGTTTTTGTCCCTAAGAGAAGCATTGTTGATAACATTCTCCTTGTAAATGAAGTGGTTTTTACAGTGAACCACTATCATAGAAAGGATGGGCTAGCAGCCATCAAACTTGACATGTCTAAAGCTAATGAGAAACTTGAATGGAATTTCCTTGAGAAAGTTCTGAGGAAATGGGTCTTTGTGAACACTGGATATCTCTGATCATCCATTGTTTGGCTACTGTTTCTTATTATGTCCTACTTAATTATGGAGTCCCTACTGGCATGATTAAACCTGAAAGAGGCCTTAGGAAGGGGGGGGGGGCCTCTTTCCCCTTATCTCTATATTTTTTGCTCTGAATCTTTGTCTGCTTATATTGATAAACTTACTAGGCTTGAATTAGTCCAAGGTATTAAGGTTTGCAAAAATGCACTCCCCATTACTAATTGTTTTTCGCTGATGATTGTTTACTGTTTTCTAAGGCTACTGTTCAGGATTTTACTACCATTAGAGATTATCTTCACAAGTATTGTTCTGCCTCTGGTCAGGAAACTAATTTTGATAAGTTTGGGATCCTTTTTAGCAAGGATCAATCCCCTCAGTTAACTCAACAACTTTCTTCTATCCTTAATATTAGCTCTCTTGACCTTGGTGAGAAATATTTGGGAACCCCAATTATCTTCCAGAAGTCTAAAATCCAGACTCATATGAGTATTTTGCAATCGGTGAATGCTAGGATTACTTCCTGGTCTCATAAAATCCTTTCTCAAGCTTCCAGAACCTCTCTAGTGAAACATGATGGTCAAGCCATTCTCATTTATCAAATGAAGCTTTCCTTATCCCTAAGGCTCTTTGCAGAAAAATGGATTCTCATCTTTGCAAGTCTTGGTGGGGGAAAACTCTTGACCCTAAAGATAGGAAACTTCACTTACTTGGCTGGGACACTCTTTTCTCTCCTAAAAGTGAAGGTGGTCTTTTTTTTTAGGAAGGCAGAGCTAAACAACCTTGCTATGTTAACTAGGAATGTTTGGAAACTTGTCGAAAGTCCTAATTCTCTTTTAGGTACTATCCTTAAAGCTAGGTATTTCCCTAATACTGATTTCTTGAATGCCAAGTGCCCTTCTACTTGTTCCTGGACTTGGAGATGTCTCCGTACCATTAAGGAACTCATGATAGACAAATTTTTGTGTCTGATTTGTCTCAATTCCTTATATTGATAGTGCTCGATTGTATACTAATTTTGGTATTTTATTATGTTTGTAGATATTTTTGGAAGCATAAATAATCGTGAAGAAATCGGCTAAAAATGGCTAAAAACACCCCATCAAAAATGTTAAAGGCACCCAAGAAATTGTTAAAGGCACCCCCTTGGATTTGATAAAGGCACCCAGGCTTCGGTTAAAGGTACCCACTCTCTTGTAATTTGAATTCATTTTTGGCGGGAACTTTTCCCATTCGAGCTGTGAAGATTCTTGTTACGTGATTTGTTGATTTCTTCAAAGGTTTAAGACAAGATTATCTTGTTCTCTTATTGATAGGAAGTTCATGCGTTTTGGAGTTAAGAAAATCATATCATATTTTTAAAATCAAGAAAAAATACTTATGACAGTTCGAAAAAGGTAATTACAAGTTGTTATACAGGGAAGATATCCTTGGATGATATTCTCCAGGATTTGATTCTGCGAATAAAGAAAGAGTTTTAGTTAAACAAGGTAGCAGCATGAGAAGAAAAAGGAAGGAAAATTTTCTTCGAAGAATAAAATCCCTGCCGAGAGTTATTTTTCATAAAAGAGGGAAGATCTTGGAAATTTGGGTGTTGCTGAGTATAAATACAAGTCGAGAGATAAATCATAGGGGGGACTGGCAGAGGCCAGAGAGTGAGAAATAAAAATTCAGAAAATTCTGCTTATGTGAAGAAGATGAAGAAACAGTCGTCAATAGGTTTGAATAAGAACATCGTTGTAAAAACTAAGAACAACGTCGTAAAGAAATAAGTGATCTTTTCCGTTCAGTTCAGCTACATAAAAGAAACATTTATATTTGTTGTTGTTTCATTCTTTATTGTAATGTTTATAAACGTCTCAAATTCATTGTGTCAGTTTTATTTCTTCTTTTCAAAGCACTTTTTAGCCATGTATTCATCTTTTGAGTGTGTTTTGAGCACCATGAGCTAAACCCTATCACTGGGACAATAGAGGAAGCTATTTTTCACACTTGTTTGGTAACTATATTTAATTCTTTTATGATTTTTGTATTAATTTAAATTGAATTATGATTTATACTAATTATGTGTGATTTTGTTTGATGGTGTATGCTTAGTCTAAAGTACTTTTGATGCACCATGCTTATGATTTACATCTAATGTTTTAGGAATCTATTTTGGCAAAGAACTAAAGTCAAAAAATCTTTTATTTTATGAGCTATATATTGTCTAGAATTAATATTTGAACCACATGAATATGAAAAATTGGTGGAATCCTGAGTCTCAGTCTCTCTTAAGTTTGATATCATCTTTTGTATATATTATCTAGTATTAGAAATTAAATCTAGAATCAATATCAATAAGTCTGAGCAACGAACACTTTATTTACCACCACTACAATCATATCAACTCATAAAACCTTTCATAACTTGGATTGGGGGTGATGGTAAGTTTATTGACCTCTGGTGTGATAATTGGATCCCTACTTTAAGCTCAGCTAAATCTAATCCTCTTGTCCCCCTTCCCCTAGTTTGAAAGTGTCTTATTTTATTGATCCTGACACTAGATCCTGTAATATTTCCAGGTTGAACAATAGTTTTGACAATGCTTCTGTAGAAAATATTGTTATCATTCTCTTAATCCAACAATGCACTCCTGATAGGAGGAACTAGTCCTAAATGCGGAATTTAGGACGGACTAAATGTGTAAAAATGAAGGTTATAGGACAGATACACTCCGTCAAAGCATCTATATATTTGATGTACTATTTCTAAAAGGACGGACTACTTGATGACGTAAATGTTCTGTCCGAAAATCATGAGTTTATGATTGTTTTTTAAATAATTTATTTTTATGGAAAAAGATAAATCTAATTTAGCTTACTTGTATTCAGCATAATCTAATTCAGCTGATTCCAAATTAGCATAATCTGTTTAAACAATTGATAATTTAGATATATAATTGAAACTACTCAAAATGTGGAATTTTGTTAACAAGTACACCCATTCTATTAAAATTAACTTCAATTCAATTAACAACTTGACAACCCAAACATCCTCACGTTCAACAGGAAAAGTTACATGTTTCACTCCCAAGTTCAAAACAACAAAGAAGACGAAAATATATAAACACTATGATCTAACTTCCAGTTGCACAAACATTTGCTATTTCATTATCACTTTCTTTGAGTGGATCCAGATCACATGTATTGAAAGCATCACATGGTAGACCTTTTGAAGGACTGATGGTAGCATCTACATCTTCCAGTAAAGGATGACGACCTTTAAAAAATCCAAGCTCTACTGCTATAAGCCACTGCTGAGAAAAGCATACATAGGTCAGAAAACAAGCTGAGTAAGCCGAACCAGATGAACAAAATTGACATAAAAGAAGAGAATTAAGATTACATACAGTATGTTCATCCACTCCATTTAGGGGCATTACCTTTTTAAAGCATCACTAAGGAGAGAATCAGCGCCCACTGTAAGACTTAATTTTTCACAAACTTAATATATAGATTATCAAAAGTTTATTACCTCGAACACGATAACCGGGGACCATGACAGTGCAACTCTTTGGTTAATAATGCTAGAAGGCAAATGAAAACAGAGAATCAGGCTTGTAAATGTATATTCCAATATTGCACTTATGGGAATAGATAACGGTGGCGCTGTCCCACTGTCAGTTGGACAACTAATAATAGTAATATCAAGTATAAATAATTGGAGTTCCTAAAATGCACAAGCATATATGACTATAAAGATGTAAAGCATTTTATTTTGGGGATGTAATCCAGAATCTAAGGGGTTCGCTGAGCTTATGTATCGTATCCCATAAAACCCATCTAGAAATTGTTGTATTTCAAGTAGCAAAACAATAAGATATTAAATATAAAGGAGCAATGCATACATAATCAAAAGGGTAATAGTGCAGCTTCCAGATGATACGTACACTTCATTGTATTGCCTAAAACTTTAAACATGTATACTAACACACATACAAGATAACATAAATAAGCAATTAAACAATGTTATCTAAGAAAAAACATTCTCAAGTTGGTGGCCTCCTTAAGCATACTCTTCCTTTTGTAGTAATGCAAGATCTAAAATATAATTTGCATGTCATATATCCAAGGACGGAAATATGATATGATTCCGAATATAGAACCATTTTCAGACGAAGTTCGGTTCTAGAGAACTGCTCTAGAAATTTTGATGAATGAACATAACTACAGTGACTTTGATGACGGTCATATAAGACATTCTAACGCAAGTTGCATTTAACCGTACACAGACTATACACAAGAAGGCTCTTGGGAATTCATGGAAGACAAAATTTTAAGATAATCATGAATTTGCAATTGAAGTAAAACAGAAAAGTAAATATGCAACCAAAACTCCATGATAAATTCAAACCATAGTATTTGTTTCCTGTGCTTGAAATTTTTACCACATATCTTCTTCTGCATATATAATATGTTCCTCATGAAAATCCGAAGTATCTCTATAAGTAACTCTTTCCTCAGCTGTCTAAAAAGCTTCACAGGCTTTATCGCAAATCATTTTCACCTTCCCCTTAGTTTCCAGTAACCACACACATCTGTACCCAAACTATTAAAAATATGGTTGTATCATTAAACCTAATAAACAATCCCACACAGGTTCTATCTAAGATCAGATTAAAATAAAAAAGATCTATATACCTAATAAAATAGAAATGAAAGAAGAGATTGATGAAACCTTTGTTGAATTAGTGTCTAGTTCAACAGCTCTTCTACAATCCTCCTCTGCTCCTCTACAATCTCTAATCATACAAACAAAAAATCAATTAAATCTGAGGAAAAAAAACAATTATATCAAAATCACACGAATCTTACTAATTTCGCGTATCTATCTCTCGTCCATCTGGGTTTATTCACCTTCATATGAAAGATTTCTAGTCCAGAAATATGGCAACCATAAAGATGATGGTTCTCTTCATCTAATGATGAGGAAATCTTCTCTACGGCCATCTTTGCCATCAACCCACCACCACTTTCACCCTTTCAAGCTAAATATATGTATTGGAATTGGAATCGGTTCCAGTTTCTTAAAAATTGGATTCTCAAGAAAATTTAAGATCTTTGTGTGATGAGGTTGATTAAGTTTAACGGCTGAATCAAAGAAAAAGAAACTCAGAAGAATCGAGTGAGGGAAGTTTTTTTTTTTTTTTTAATGGTCTGAGTGGGGGAAGTTGGGAAGTTTTCATAAACACGAAGGAGGAGAATACGGGAGCCTTTATTTTCTCGGTGTTTTTCGGTTTTGAGAAGTTCCTATATCTAATCAGCTAGAGGCCCTACGATTAAAGTGATTTAAGGGTTTGCGTTTTTATCCGATAAGGGTGGAAATTTGGGGAAGTGGGGGGAAAACAGATACGAAGCAAAATGACAGGTTACTGGCGTTACTAATCACGCCCAAATTATTTGAAGAATCTCATATATAAAATATTTAATGACATGCGTAATACGTCCTTTTCGCCTCGCTTAGATTATCCTAAAGGAAGCTTTCAAAGAATGGTAGATTTGGTTTTGTCTACTTGGGTTTCAGAGGTCTTAGACCTTTCCCAAACAACACTCTTTGGAAGTGTATTTAGAAACTTAAAGTCCTTCACTGTGTCCAAATTTTCATCTGGAAACTGCTAGAAATACGTTACCTACTAAAATTGTTCTGCAAACAAAAATGCCAATTGATACTATTATTTATCCTAGATGCCTTCCCTGCAATGAATCCGCCGTGCATGCTTTGGTTTTATGCCCTTTTGCTATTTTTGTTTGGCATGCTTATTCTTTTTGTCTGTCTGTCCATAATTTTAATAATGCTTCTATACTTGATTGGTTTTATCATTGGCTTGTTAATGCTACTACTTTGTCGTTTAATGAATCTAAAAATATGCTTGTAGCTATTATGTGATCTATTTGGAGTAGTAGGAACAATCTTATTTTCAACAAAAAAAAAAAAAAACCCACAGTTGTTCTTGCTAGAGCTAGATTTATGATTGTCCTTAGGAATCCCACCATTTTCCCTACACCCATATACAATGTCATTGGTGTTGTTACATGGATGCCTCCCCCTCCTGGTTGGATTAAATGCAATACTGATGGAGATTTTGATCATGTTTTTTTGGCTAATGGTGCAGACTACATAATGAGAGACTCTGTTGGAAAATCTTCTTTTCAGGATGCTATCTCATTTGAAGTTTACTCCCCGAAAGAAGCAAAAACTAGGGCTATATGGGCAGTTTTGAAGAAAACAGTGGATTTAAAACTCATTCACATTATTGTTGAAAGTGATGCCAAAACTCTGATTGACCAGTTCTCTCAAAAAAAATTTGAAAACAATCAACGGATGGATGCTCTCTTTAAGGACATTTCTCTCTTTAGTTCTAGTCTAGTAGCTTGTATTTTCTCTTTTCAACCAAGAACTTATAACAATGTTGCTCATATTTTAACTAATTGGGCTAAAGATAACTTTGGAATTTGTATCTGGTCTAGACCTTCTATTTGGCTTTTTCTAACTGTTGAGTTAGATTTCTAGCCTTTTTGAGGCCTTTGCCTATAAAAAAAAAGTAAGGGAAGTGGTGCATGTCAATGACGTGTGATAGCATAAGAGATCATATTATTACTGCAAAATGGAGTCCACCACTAAGGAAACAATTTTGTGTCATGCGCTTAAAAAGCAGCCGACGGGAATAGGAGAAGGACAGAGGGAGATGGATAAAAATAGTGAGAGAATTATTTTGATCTTTTTTGTGAGTTGTAGTTGAGTTTTGCCATTTTGAGAGTGGAGATAATTCTTTGTAGACTGATTTAATTGAATTAACAAAAAAATAAATAAATTGATGCTTCCAATCTAAATATGTCCATGTGTTCCACCGAGATGAAAAGTTAAATTTTCCATGACTAAGGCGATGGAGGACGCCGTTGATAGAAGTTTGATCGGTAAAATTTATGTTTTAGAGTTATATTAATTTTAGAATTATTTTTATCCCTTTTCTTCATATTGATAATGTCTAAGATGGATTTTTCTTAAATAATTGTCAATTAATTTGATGTTTTATATTTGAGCTAAATCTTTTGATATTTTATACTTAGTATTTACAACTATTGTTTGAGGGTCTGACATTTAAGAAACAACTGATAGTGAAGTTCGTTGTTTACTGGAAATATTTATAAACTCATGCAAAATTATTTATCATCAATTCATGCATTTTGGTAGAATCCTTAACCTTAATCTTTAAAAATTGTAGTTATATTTAATTTGTTTTACATTAGTTTAATCAAATCTTGCCTAAAATCATTTTTATTAGTTTAAATTTATTTTTAGGTTTTAGGTCAATTTTAATTGAATCTTAGTGAATAACGAGTCATGAGTTAGATTGCTATACTACAAAATTGACATATGCATTTAAAGTATAATTAGGTGTTATTTAATCATTTATTTTGGTTATATAAAATCTATTATCAATTGCGAGAATACCAGTCAAAATATCTTGACGACTAAGAGCATTCACAATCGTCGATCAAATTGACGATCAAAGATTAAATTTGATCTTTGATCGCCAAATATCAGCCGCAGCCATGCGATCAAAAATGAGTTTTAATCGACGAAATCTACTGTACAGGATTAAAAGTAATCGATCATCGACGACTAAAAATTATAATCAAGCGAGATCCTAGAAGTTCGTTTGGACCCAAACGCAAGACCAGCATTTCGTTTAAAAACACGGGCGAACAACTAGGAGTTCGCCAGACGCAAGCGGTACGTTGAGGCTTCGCCGGGTGAGACGGGAAGTTGGAGTACCGCTTACACCCAAGCGAAACACCAACCTTTCGCTCAATGTGAACTATGCCAGCATTTCGTTTGTACTAATGTAATTAACAAATCTAAACTAATTAACAAATCTAATTAATAACTAAACTAACTAACTAATCTAAACTAATTAACAAATCTAAACTAACTACTTAATCTAAACTAACTAACTAACTAATCTAATTAACAACTAACTATGAAACTAACTACTAATCTAAACTAACTAACTAATCTAAACCGTTTTAACTACTAACTAATTAACTAACTTAGCTAATGACTTAACCAAGCGGTACTCTAATGCTCCGCTTGGTATACCAGGCGGTACGCTAGGACAGTGATAGACACATTTTAGTGTCTAATTTGCACCTTAATTTCTAGTGAGTTAGTATTCGATTTTGTGTCTATTACGTGTTTTATTGCTTTTGTAGGTACATTAGAAGAATAAAGATTTGTGGAAAAATTGGCT
>JAJJMC010014736.1:0-16443 GCA_023531435.1 Papaver californicum | reverse complement strand
CAACCCATATCCAATCCCAAAAACCTCACCATCAACACAAAAAAAAAACAGATTTCAACCATAAATCCAGCAAAAACTAAATCTCCAGCTAAAACCATCCAAAATCGAGATTCAAAAACACAAGATTCATCATATAAACATCAAACCAACCCTCAAAACCCATACAAAATCACAAATAGAATCACAGAGAAATAAAAAAAAAATCAAGTCACAAAAGATGAAACCAAACCTACTTTTGAGAGTGTTGAGAAAGAGAGTGATGAAGCTTGTTGTTTTTTAGGTTTTAGTTGTCGTGTATTTTTCCCAACTCCTCGGATCTCCGCCGTGGAGTTAAGGAACGCAAGAAGAAGAAGAGCTTTGAGTTTGTTTTGTGAAGAGAAAAAACACAAAGAGAGGAACTTTAAGGAAATACAGGGTTTCATTATAAGGAAAAGGCATTCTATTTCTATGCTACCGAATTTACCCTTAGGTTTTCTTTTTATTTACCTGTTTATCTTGTAAGAATATGGTTCACACGTGTGATATTTTTTTTAGAAAAAAAAATAAGTTTTTTTTTACTAGACCAAGAATGACAGTCTAGCATTCTGTGTTCAAAGGTTGGTGAAGAAAACCCACCATGCATTTGGGTGGGGCGGGTTTAGTGGCTTCAGATTTGTTTTAGGGTCAGGTTTATGCGTCCGAATATCTGTTAATTCGATGTGATTCTGTTTGCTATTCGTAACATGGTGTATATACAATTGTTAAACACATAGTAGAGTTTTTCTTTTTTTTTAAAAAGAAATTATATTTAAAGAAAAAAAATTATAAGAAGCACAGAAAAACCGTATACGATAAACACGAAGAAAATGATAAAATAAAGATTAAGAATTGGAAGCTTACTTGTAAAGACAATGTTGTTTGTTTGAACTTTAGAGATTGGTTTCTTGGCTGGTTGATTTTCTTAACAACAAATTGTCAAAAGAAGAAGAGATTGAGAGCTTTGTGAATGCTTTAACGGTGAGTTTATGTATTCTTTTTTTTTTTTGTATGTCTAAAATAATGTTATGGGTCTCTTATTTATAGGTCACGAACGAGTAGAAGAATTTGGAGTCTGCATCGGATTTCTATTCCTAGTACAAAACGTGTATATCCGATATTCCAATTCTAGTCAGCTTCTAATTACAAGCAGACTTCTTTTCGTACCAAGCCTAATCAGCAAACATGTTCACACTAAGAATGATGGTTACATATTTAAAATAACAATAATTTTAGATGGATACCTAAAAAATCGGACAAAAAAAAAAACCAACTCTTATATGATAGGATCATTTTAGGTCTGAGGGTGTTGTTTTTGGGCCCACCTGGTTCATACCCATGTAAAAGTCAATTCTTTTTATATTTGTGAATCATTTTTATTAAAATAATTTATTATTCTTTAACTTATTTCATGCATTGTATAGATATTGTTAGGGCGGAGTCAGATTAAAACATGGGTAGACGATTGTATGCTCAACATAGTTGGCTCCCAAACTTATTTATCGATAAAATAGGCTTTTATGTCCATTTAAAAATTTATTTACCTAGTACTTTAACTCCATTTTTATAAGGGCGCATTCAATTAGGATTTTCTTTAATCAAAAATAATCTATTAAATTCAAAGATATTCAACTAGGGTTTATATGGACGTTATAAATCAGAAGTATTCGATTAGGAGTTATATAAATTCATTATAAATCTAGGGTTCATCTTATTTAACATTTTTGTAGATTGTCAAGGACCTAAGACTTATATAGATACTTATGAATTTTTCTAAGGTTAATCATATACAAAATTTCATTCATGTATCTAAACTTAAACCATAAGAATTTAGTGAATTTTCGTGTATTCATAAGACTTAGAGGGTGTTTGTTTTTTGCATTATATGGTGATTTTCATTTCAAATGTCTTTAAAATGGTGAGACCCATAAAAAATAGGGTATTTGTTTTTTGACTATATAGTGATTATCACTTGAAGTGGTGGTGATTTGAAGTGCAAAATATGAAGTAGCAAAAAGCTACTTCAATTTTACCACTTCAAATATTTATCATTTACTACCCATTTTACCCTTTAACAACTATTACTATTCCAAACTCTATCACCAATCTCTCACAAACCTAAAAATCTAAACTCTCACCATTCTCACGTCTAAACTCTCACCATTCTCACGCCACCACCACTGCTGCCCACCATTCCGCCACAACCGTTGCTGCCCACCAATTCTCCCACCACCGCTGATGTCCACCACTTCCGCCACCACCACTGTTGCCCACCACTTCAGCCACCGCCACGTCTGTAGTCCATTTCTGAGGTAAGTTCACAAACCCTAACTGAAAGTTAGGGTAAAATAAACATATCTAAGGGTAAAATAGACAAATGTAACATAAAAAACACTTTAAAGTGAAAAAACAAACACATAACAATATTTTAAAGTGCCTAGAAAACAAACACACAACATTTTAAAATAGCATTTGAAAGTACAAATATTTTAAAATGCTTTTTACTTTAAAATGATAATCACTATACAGTGGAAAAAAACAAACACCCCCTTACGTAGATACTTATTGATTTTTCAAGTTTAACAATGCATACAAAATTCTCGTTAATATGTAGATGACTTGATCATTAATATTTATGATCGAAGTATCAAGAAAAGGGATATACACTTATTGTTTCTACAATTTATTATATTGATTTACGTATATTATAGTTCTCTATGCTTTCAAAATTTCAACATAGCATTAATATGACTGTTTTCATGATTTTTAAAATTTCGAAGACTAGATATATCTATCTAGTGGTGAATTTGACCTTTGAACTCACGTTAGAAAACTTTTTCCTGGGCATTTTAGACTTGAATTATCAGTTTTTAGTCTATATTCTTACTTTTATACAAAGTTAGATACATAAATTTAAAAGGCAATTTGAAAGAAATTATATCTTAATGGGAATCCTAGATTTTGCTCTAACTGTGTTCATGTTTCATATATTTTGACGTGCAAGTACATCTCACAAAAAATGAATTTTGATTTTTGACAAGAATGTCATAAGACATGACGTGCAACGCACGTGCATTCAAACTTGTGGGTATAATTCGATCACTGATTACGCGTGCATAAGCACGTATAGTAAGTCAATATACTGAAAACAAACCAAACACTCTGTACTGCTATAAAAATGAAGCTCGTCGCTGCAATAGCGTAGTTTGATACCTCGACCCCTCTCCGTCTACACAATTGATTCAATTGAAGCAGTGCCACCAGCATGACCATTTTCACCATGATTATATCTCTCAGCTTTCTTCCTCTTCAAAACTATGTACCATGCAAAAGCTTCTAACAGAACCGCAATAACAGCCAAACAGATAAGCACACCAATGTATGCATTCTTCCATTTCTTCTCAGGCTCCAAAATATTAAAACCTTCGAATATGTTAATGATGCTAAGTAGTATAACTACATATCCAGTCAAGCGGTGATAGATATTCCAGAAGAATCGATATTTATGATCAGGTTTAGGCCTCAAACCCAAAGCAAAAACCTATACAAAAACATTCCGAATTCTCATAGTTAGTCAAATTATCACTTCCTTTTCCATGTTGACGGAAGAATGTATATACATGACTAACTAAATAAAATACCTGAAGTGTCGCGAGAACGAGTAAAGAAATCCCAATGTTTCTATGGGCACTATGTTGAATGCCTGGAGATTCACTACCGAGTTTGAGACCGGTTGCCAATCCAGCAATGCCGATAATGTAAGCAGAAGTTTGGGTAGAAATGTGTATGTAAAACCATGCTGCGCCCATTGAATTGAATACCTTCAAATACCTTGCAGCCATGGCTCCAACAGGCATCATAATTCCCCAAGCAACTACATTTAATATTCCATGAACCTGAAAATTTTTAATCCCCCAGTAAGCCAACATAGTAAATTTTTAAACTCCTACTACCTTCTACCTTCGTCCAGGAAAAGCGATACTTTCACTTTTTCATTTGCCAAATTAAAAAAAGTAAAAGTATCACTTTTTCTGAGACAGAAGAAGTATCTTTGAAGTGAAGATTCCATGTAGTAAAAAAAAAACTTACATTCTTGCGTTTCGTTCTTGAATCAACAACACCGCCGGTACCACCAGAAACACCACCCGTACCACCACCGGAAGATTGTTGTCCAGAGAGCAAATCCAAAGAACCCTTAGATTGTCTATTAGCCTCATTCATATCATGCATAACAGGCTTACCATTAACAAGAGGACCTTCTTGCCAAACTTGATTAACAAGAGTAGTATTACTTGGCAGTTGAATAGTTGCAAATATTGTCATTTCCCTGTTCTGAAAGCTTGCACTCAAAGCAGGAACTTCAAAAGATAAGTTTCCTTGTGCTAGTGTTGTTCGATACGTCGGGATTGGAGATGTATAAGCAAGCATTTGCCCATCTTTTAGATAAGCAACAAGAGCTTGACATCCTGCCATTCCTGTAGCAGTTGGATTAATAGCCCAAGCTATCCATCTATTCGAATCGATATCTGTATGTCGATAAGCGATGTTTACTCTTCCGGCTGTTGAATCATATTTCCAGTGAATAAATGAATTCAAGAATGGTAAATCATTACAAGAACTGAAATCGGTACTGACTTGGTTACTATTATCACTTGGAAACACATGTGTTGTACAAGTTTGAGCTGATATTGAGATGAATAATGAAAAAACAAAAAGAGTTAGAAACAGAACAGGTCTAAGAGAATCAACCATGGTGAAACCCAAAATAGAGATGATCTGAAGGAAAAAGAACAACTAGATCTTTGTAAATTCTTTTCTTTGCTTTACTGTGATTTTTTTTGTCTCTTATTTATAGGTCCCGAACAGGTAGAAAAATTAGAAGTCTCATATGAGGATTTTTCTATTCATAACACAAAACGTGTATACCCACACAATACTCTAACTCTAGTCGACTTCTAATTGCTATCAGACTTGTTTTTAGCCGTTAATTTTATCACTTAAAATCTTTGGTGGAAAATCACTTAAATTTTATCGGTCAGATGGTTAAAGTTTAGAGCAAACCATTAGTGGGCAACAATAATTTCCATTTTCCGGCATAATACCAGATAGAAAGTAAAAAAAATTAAAACAAACAAAATTAATAGCAAGAAAAAAGTGATTATAGAAGTAAATTTATAATTTACGGAAGAAAATGAGAGATAAATATATTAAGAGGAAGAATTCTAAGTAAGATTTCAATTTTTATTCTTTTATAACGTGAGCTAAGCCTACATAGACTATACGTAGGCTAAAACTAAAATTACAAATATATCAATAGCAAAAACATATCAAGTCCAAAACAGTATTGGGCTACACTTAGTGAATCTTTCTTAATAGATCTTCAAGATTTATCAGTTGTCAGATAATGAAGCTGCAGATGTTTTTCGCAAGGATGAAGGAGATCACCAATGTGATATAGACATTCCAGAAGCGTACGATGATTTGGATAGTGTCTCTAGATTGCACAAGTCACTGCACTACATAGAAACAATGTGGAAAGTTGAAGTTACTACTGCACTTCAGAAAGGGTCGTCAGACATTGCAGACCAATGAGGCATGGTGGTATCTGAAGGAGTGGATGCTGAATATCAACTCATAGTAGATTGTGATGCATTGTTGATTGATATTGAGAATGAGATAGTTGTTGTGCACTTTATCATTCATCTCATAAACATAACAAAATCAACACTCACTGCTTAATTCATTTTGCAGTTTCCTGACATCTCAATGTTTTTCTTGTATTATAGAACTCACTCTTTACGTATCTCCAAGAATCCATATGCCTTAAACTTAACAGACCCATGTATATAAGTTCTCAATTCATACATATTAAAAAGAAAGTTTCGACCTTGTCTTATAGATGAACATTCATAATTATAACATGTCAAATCAGGTTCCGTGACTGGCCATACCAGTCCTTCCATTTTCAAACAAACGGATATTTGATCATTTCCAGAACAATAAAATTTCTGTTAAGGAAATTATGAATACAAGTCAAACCGAATATTATGTAACGCCCCACCTCTACATTCTAGGTCGGCCGCCCTAAAATAGAAGTGTGGCACTACCTATGGAATAAGATAAACACACTCAAGTCTTCAAGCCAACAAATGTCAATCCGGCTATCATGTGGTGTTTTTGAAGAATGATAAAATTTAAGGAAAAAAATCTTATAAAAATGACGAGTAATATGAAATTAATCTGATAAAAGAGAGTCTAAAAAAAAATAGTTCATCTTCGACACGCAGGTCGGATATTTAATTTAAATGATAAAAGTCTTACCTAAAGTAACGAAATCTAGAATTAAACGCAAGCTATATAATGTTTAAATCATTTAAGCACCTTGAGGAAAATATTGTAGCTTTCCGGGACAAAGATCGTTCTACAGGTTAGGTCGCTCCGCGACTGCTGTTCCCTGAAAAAAATAGTAGTAAGTTGGGTCAGACCCCAACTTTAAGTAGATTCTCACATCCTTATGCCCTATACGGATAAATTAGCGAAACAAGGTTCATGAAATGATTTCGTCAGGTAGAAATAGTCTATAAGAGTGCCTCTTTGAAAATAGTAAGGTCGACGACTTAAACAGAAAAATATAGACTTTTAAAATCAAGACAAAACACAAGGGCAACAAAACCATTTTATATAGAAGAAACGGAAAACAGATTTCCCACCCATGAAACTAATCGACTTCCCCTCTCTATAGTTCCATTCTCTAACTGTCCGACGACACATGTCGACCCTTACGTAGTCCACTTAATTTCTTACAGTGCGCAGAAAAATAAGTGTTGCCGACCTCTCATTCAAGATAATAGATCCATATCTTCTAGGCGACCCCTCGGTCATCGCCCAACATATTCTGGGAGTCGCACCAACTACGAGTCTCAAACAAATGTACACACGCTAATAATTTAGCTACTGATAGTTACCCTCACTATCCTACCCGAAACCCGGGTAATCAATCGAAACGACATCCATACAAATACTAACCACCGCATCAAAATAAAAATAATACTATTCATCATCGCATAGCATTATTATTACATTCATACACAATGACAATGAATAACACCTAAATACCACGTTATTAGTTGTTGTCTGGTTGTACTAATGTTCTCACGACTGTACGTGGTAATTAGTTGTCGTCTGACTATATTAGTAATCTCTCAACTGTACCGGTATACATATCCTCTGTTAAATTCCCATACAACTAAGTCCCTACCTCAAAACAATCCACTGTACATAAAGAAAATAATATTTCAAATAATGGTACAATTGAGGGAAACTAAGTGCCAGTGAGGGGAATGTATGATGTACCTTCCACAGACTTTTTACTACTATACCAACATAAACAAAGCATTACACAAAGGTCATAGTTTCAATCAGGAGTCATTTCAACTCTAACTACAAAGATGTTACTATCAGGAGAACTCCAACTCTTGCCTGTATGGAAATGTTGCCAGACTTTACACAGACTTTTCAACTTTTATGTGTAACGGCAACATATATATATATGCACAACACTAAAATCTCTAACTATCACAGGTACAAAGCATCACAAGGGGTTATCCGTTACCAACAAGAAATACACGGTTCATCAAATCCATGAATACTGCCGGCGCATTAGTCAACCCAAAAAGCATCACCAAAAATTCAAATGAGCCATAGCGAGTTACAAAAGCTGTCTTGGGAATATCACTTTCACAAACTCTTACCTGATGATACCCAGACCTCAGATCAATCTTGGAAAACCACTTTGCACCATTTAGTTGATCAAACAAATCGTCTATCCTTGGTAAAGGATACTTGTTCTTTACGGTAACATCATTCAACTTTCGATAGTCAATACACATTCTCATCGACCCGTCCTTCTTTGCCACAAACAACACTGGTGCACCCCATGGAGAACTGCTTCATCTAATAAAGCCTTGACCTAGCAATTCCTCCACTTGTTTCTTCAGTTCGCTCATCTCCACTTGTGCCATACGATATGGGGCTTTGGCTTTAGGTGTAATGCCTGATTCTAGTTCGATACAAAAATCTACCTCCCTCCGTGGTGGCAAACCAGGTATCTCCCCGAACACCTCCGGATACAGACATACCACCTCAATAGACTCCAAAGGTGCAGTCTCTGATGATGACCCCTCTAGTAAGGCACTACACAACCTACTGATTTGTTGTGAACTCCCCATCAAATCGGATACGACAACTTCACCCTCTTCAGGAATAATAAAAGTGACAAAGCATCACAAGGGGTTATCCGTTACCAACAAGAACCTACAAAGTCTACCACCTAAAGGTTGTGACATCGCCCTACCAATCTTCCTAACAGTACTACAGAAGAACGTCTGCCCAGCCTCACATTTACAGGCTTACAACATGATTCTACAGGCGTGCATAGCCGCCACTATGGCAGCTGGACATTTAAATCAACTGTCTGTAAATGATGATTCATATCAATAGTAAACACTCACAAATTAACCAGTTCACATATGTGTATAGCAAGTAATTCCATGAGAAATCAAATTTGTATTTAACATGAGAAACCACGTTGTGGAACAACATACATATACTGTAAACAACATGAAATCTCAACTATTCATTGTATGAGTACACCGTAGCAATCATTTGTATGAGCTAATTCCCGCTTTTCTTTAAGTATTCAAAATATTGGTTGTCATATGTGTATACAGCAGAACACACAAAACTTCTATAATAGATAAGGGGTTGTATCTAACATACGAAATCAACGTTGTGGGACAACATACATATACACAGTAAAAAGAATCAAATCTGTAAACATCATGAATTAGGTTTGCTAGATTAACCCAAAAAGAATAAGAGTAAGAGAACCTACTTGGTGTGAAGCAATTGATCCTCAAATCACTATCGACACCCTCCGCTCAAAATCAATCCTCTTCTTCTTCGGCTCCTTTCTAGATTTTTCAAAGAAACAATTTAGTTCTTCCGAAGAACAACTTTTCCCCACTTACAAAACCCTAACCATCTATTAATACTCTAACTAGTCTTCCTATAACTTCTCCCACTTCTTTTCCCATATAATTCACGACAAGTCCCACTACTAAAAATATAACTCCTAACTATCTAACTTAGCTTAAGAATATCTAAACCCAGGATAAGGGGTATTACATATTATGGACTAAATTGGAGTCAAATCCATAAAAATATTTTTAATAAAAAAGAAAAGAAAAGTGCTTCTCTATGCATGTCAAGCAATTGGACTAGATTTTCACACTAGGCTTGTCAACAGAAAAATGCAAAGTGGCAGCATAAAAAAAGGTGTTTGAACCAAGGTTGTATCATACCGAATTTTTGTTCGTATCGGGCGAGAGCGATACACTGGTACGTCGGTATACGGGGGAAATTTCGGTTTAAATATCGATGGAGTATCGGTGTATATATATTTTATACCTATAATTTTATGAAAAAATACTAGTTCACATTTTATAACTATAAATATATTTTAACATGTTATAACAAACATTTTTTCACAAAGTTTGAAAAGATAAACTAGTATTCATCCAAAATATATAGATCCATAGATTTCATACAAAGTTCAAACTGGAAATACAAAAGAAACAAAAACAACTTCAAAGTTTATCGTCTAAAATACTAATTAAACAAAGATATTACAATTTTAAGATCATTAGATTAATTATAGATATTATCATATGCATATAAAATTCTAAAATATCATAAAAAATATGAGTAACAATTGAAAACCCTAAAACAAGAATAATTTATTTTTTTATTATTCTTTTTTTAAATTAAAAAAATTAAAAAAACGATTGTACCGGTCATACCGGCCAATACCGGTCGTACAGGCCAAACCGGTACAGTCCATACCGACCGATATTTTAGGTCAAATACCATTTACCGATATACCGGATTTCGTCTCACTTTTCGGCCGAAACCGGTAAAACCGACGGTATACCGGTCGTACCGGCCGGTATGGACTACACTGGTTTGAACATCTTATAAGAAATAACCTTTCGATTAATCAAAATTAGCTTAGAAATTAAATTCAAAAATGACATGTAAAAGTTAGATAGTATTTCGTTTGTTCCCTCACATACCAAAATAAGTTTGGGAGTGAAACCCTAAACTCTCTTTCCTCACTTTTGAGCTTTGAGATGCCTTATCCTTTTAAAGTTTGCTACCAAGTCTACTACCAGACGCCCCTAATCCTAGGTAGGCTCCGGAGCTTCCTCATCCGTGAAATGATCCCTTCGAGTCCAACCATCTGAATATAGTAACATCTTATTCTCTTGATATGGCATCGATGAAACTGATGAAACATTAACTAAATATATACCAACAATTCATTGTACTAAAAAGCAGTTTAAAACCTAAAATTGTTATAACATAAACTATATTGTTACATCAATATCATGCAACATAATAAATAAAATTTATGTTTCAATAGAAATTAAAAAGAATGGTTTTGAGTTTCAAAAGATTTTTTTGTTTAAACAGAATCAAGAGTAACGATTTAATTTTGGTTAAACTGAATTTAAATTATTTATGTTCTCAAATCGATTTACCTTTATTTATTTTTTTCGATTTAGGTGTTGTAATTGACTTTCACTTTTGATCTTTTTCTTTTTTCGTCACCATCTTCACCAAATTTTGTTGAAACCTCAAAAATTAGTTTCAATTTTTAGGGTTTGATTTTGGTTATTTAGGTTAGAAAATCATTTGAAAAGTAAAAATCGAGATATTAGAGGTTTTAAAACAATGGAAAAGAATAAAGAATCAAAAATGGGAAACATATTTGGTTGCAGATCTTAGGTCCTATGATTCTTCAGTAAAATGGAGAAGAATTAATAAATAAACAACGTCATTATAAAAGAAGAACGTTGTATAACCTCTTTAAGAAGCCTGATTAATTGGCTCATGATTTAAACCCATTGTGAGTAATCCGTCATGTGGCAACATCTCAGCCTTTAATACATTCTCTTTCACATGCAAGATGTTGCCACATCATTGGGTCATTCACAATGGGTTTAATTCATCAGTCAATTAATCAATTTACCCTCTTTAATCAAATTTTGACAGATATTTTTGGGTGAATTAGTTTGTGAATTGTTTGACCAGTTTAATTCAAATGAGGTTTTCATTTAATTTTATTTTCACTAGGGTTTTAGTGGTACAAGATATGAGGTAGTGGTTTATAATACGCGTGTTATTAATCAAATGATTAGTGCAAATTGATAATAAACAATTCTTTTGCTCGCCGCTCGTCTAACGATAATTTGGTGTAGATTTTTACACTAGACTAGCCATAAAATGCAATATGATCGAAATGTACATCGCTCCGGTTAACCATGGTCCATGGTTGCAAGTTACCACAAATAAGTAAATACATCAATTGGGAAAGGGTAAATATGGTAATCCAAAAAATACCATAAACCCTGCAGTGTTCTTAATTTTTCTCTACACTTCAGTGATTCACTCTAAGGTGGAGGAGGAGATCCGTGGAATTGGGGAAAACAAAACCCTAACCCTAAAAACAGTTTAATCTTTTTCTTAAACACTCGTTTTCACCGGTAAGTTTACTTTCTCATTTTGATAAGTTATTGTGTTTCTCTTTATTGACCTGCATCACTGATTGAAATTTCGCCTCTCTGGGCGATTTTAGTGATTTAAAAAAAAATTGTGACGAGTATGATGTTAGTAGGATGAATCATGTTTGTTTAGAAATGGGTTTTTCATGATTTAGGTTTTAAGTTGAATTTTAGGTGTTGTTTGTAGAAATTCATGAAAAAAAATTGATCCTTTTTTTTTGTGCGCCCAAAATTGATTAGAAATTGTGGTGCAACTGACATACCCTAGAAATTGAAAATGAGAAACCCTCCTCTGTAATGAGATTTAGACTTAAAATGATTATGAAACCAGTTTATCGTCGAAAACCCTTCAATTGAATGTTAGTTGTTGTTTAATCTTTGTATGATTGTTATTGAATTTATAAAGTACTTCCAGTGAAGAATGTAATCCCGTTCTATAACATTAGAAATGGTTATGATGGTTACTCTATTTCTCTGATATGTTCAACTATTCTGACTTTTAGGTGTTTTAGTCCATTTGCTGAATTGCTCATGGTATAAAGACATAATGTTTCAGTAATGTCAGTTGACATGCTTATCCATCGAATACCTCAATGCAAAACAGTTAGTGACAAGAGTTGTATACACACACATAGTGAGGCAATTTCGTATGTTAGGTTGCATTCATGTACAATTGTGCTGGTAGTTTAGGATTTACAGATAGCCTCGCCGTAATGCTATTTTGTTGCCACTTACTTCAATTTTGTTTTTCATTGATTACCGAATCTGGCTTAAACCTGAACCTCTTGTGCAAGTGGGGATTTTGACTTGCTGAGTTATCTTTCTTAAGAAACTTAAGTGTTTTAAAGTATGCTATGAAAAATCATGGATGAATCATGAACTATAGCTGACAACTGGGTGGTACTCTGATCATATGCCATGTCTCACAGTTGGACAGTGAATTCATGGGTTGGTTCATTTGCACATGAACCATCATTTGTCCTTTCAGTTTCACACTGAACTTTTCAGCATACTCAGCCTCAATCTCTCTTTTAAATTGTTTTAGAAATTTTGAGCAATAATGAGGAATAGGAAATGATCCAATGTGGTCTCATTGCTTGATACTTATCTGCTGCTTAAATTTTGTGATTGAAGTCCCATGTACAAACCCGTTGATGAGTTTAGATTTAAGTATACATTCATATACTGAGGTGAAAAGAACACAAAATTTAACACTGTTTCTTTAAGTGAAAACCAAATTTTGCAACCACGTTCTCAATTGAATTTTAGTTTACATGATCAAACGCTTCCGGGAAATCGATGTTGTCAAACAGTCGAGGCTTCTTTGATTAATATAACCATCATGTAAATTCAAAGACCAATTTATGTGAGACAGATTTCATTCTTTCTGCAAAATTACGTGTTTGTACCTCACAAGACTAGCTGCAGCTAGCTCCTTGGCTTGGTTAGCTTCTATAATAGTTTACAATACATACTTTGTTTGTATCCTCTTTCTTTCCATGCCAGCATTTTTCATATAGTTAAATTTTCAGAAAATGACTTGGATCCAATTTTGTTTGCATTCCTGTTGCTTTGTGAAGAAATCCTCCTAGTATTTTCCAAATTCTTCCTTAAGTCTCTTGCTAATTAAAGTTGTCTCACTATTATATTAAGTATTACATAGAATCCACTCGAGTTTGGTAATTGCTTCTGTTGTACTTCATTTCTGTCTACATAGAACAAATGGCATGATTTTGCTTTTACCGTTGTACTTATGATAGTTTGATTTTTACAGTCATGGTGGGAATGACACAAGCCTTGTCTACCCAATTTAAGAGCTGTCGTCTACTTCTAGGAAATGTTTGGCACAAAGAACTGTCTATCGTACAACGTCGCATTCTCAGAAAACTTAGGAGCAAGAAGAGATCCCGAAGTCGAAATGTTGTAGCAAACCAGAACAGTCACATTCAATTAGCCACTCGTCGAAAGTTGTCCCTTTTTTTACCATGAAGGAATCCATAGAAGAGAACGAACAACTTCTGAATTTGTCCCATTTTTACTCGATCTAGAAACAAGATTGGACGTTCTTCTGGTTCGTACCCATTTTTGTCAAAGTATTCCTCAGGCTAGGCAGCTGATCAGTCATCGAAGGGTATGTGTGAATAATACAATCAGAAGTATTAATCATTTCAAAGTTTCCCCTGGTGATGTAATCTCATTTCAAAAAAATGAGGCGGTCAGTGCAGAAATTCGGAGATCTTTGTTCTGCTCAGTACTGAAAATTATAGGTCAAGTCCAGAATCAGCCCATCCGAATGTGGAGAAGAACCAAAGTAGAATGGTTACGCCTACTCAAAACTAAGGCAGGCAGCCGCATACTAATGAAATCAGCTTTTTTGAAAGACTTGCATACCACTACGCGAGAAGCAGGCATAGAAAAATCTAAGAAGACTGGTAGTGCAGCAGTCTGCCTAGGCAGTCACTTCGCTGAGCACAACAAAATGAAGAGCCATTTGTATAATTTCACCTGGCGGGTTCTCAAGTTGGCACAAAACATGACGATACCAAAATGAAAAAACTGTAAGTCTACACTAATTCCTACTTTACTTAGTTGCATCTTATCTTTTCTTTTCTGGACGTTCTATTCAAGTGTTTTGGTTGTTAACTCTTGTCATCTATATTATATGCCCATAACAAAAAAATTGATGCATGCTACCAGGCGTAAAGTAGACGAACATGATTTCTTTACCTGATAAGATGAGGTTCATGACACTTTTGATGCTATGGGGTCTGGCAGAGAACCTTTTAAGGGGAATATATTCATATGGTAGGTCTAAAGTTGTGTCAACTTCAGTATATTCATGAATTATGGATGATGAGAGGAATGCTGTTCGACATCCAATGGATTTTCAATGTGTGGCTATTTTGGAGCTGCCATCAAATGCTGCTTATCTTCTCTGATGATACAATTTTATATTTTCCCCATGTTTCTTTTGTTTCTCATGGTATATTCAGAAACAAACTTTTTTCATATGTTCCGGGTTAAGTACTGCTCAATGTTTTTTTTGACAATGTGACAGTCTTAATTCTGTATTTTTGAAATTCTGTCTCCTCATGAGCAATAATGTTGGTTCTGCACAAATCTTACTACCCATTTTTGGGGGTTTTGAAGATCAATGGTGGTATTTGCTAGCAAACTTTGTCGAAGCTGTAGTAGTTTTTGTATCTCAAATATCCTTATAACTGCATTAGAGTTCTTTTTATCTTCGCAGTCTGGATCTGCTTCTTTTTGCTTCATTTTCAGTCTGATTACTTTCCACAACTAGTTCTAGCAACCTTGAATAATTGTAGTGCTCATTTCAAAGTTTTGTTTAAAAGATTTGAAGAATGAAAATGCTTTCTCAAGGTGAGAAGGCTGCTTTCCAGTCTTCCGCAGTAGTCTGCAATCTGCATATTTGGAACCACAAGGGTCCTGGTCTTGAGAATCTCCTCACCCACTAATCCGATTTGGGTCCCCCTAAGTTCGGATCAATTACTAGGGGGCTCAACATAGAAGAAGAGAAAAGAAAATAAATAAAAAGTTACCATAATAGTTTTGTCTGCACTTTTTTTTTATTGTTAATGATTTTGGATTTCACTGAGATTCAGCCGTAGGCTAAACCGATTCGGTAAATATACTAAAAAATAATGATTCTGGATTCCGGCAAGATTACCATAAATTGATAACCGACCGACTCATATTTATTGACAACCGACTCAAAATTACCAAATTGGGCTTGAGATTTCCGTGTCCTACTAGGAAAAGGAAAATCTGAATTGACTTCTAATTCCTGAAGGCTTACCTATAAATACCAAACGCATTGCTTTGTTGCGTCCACGAAAGTACATCACAAATTTCCCATCACAACAGATATTCCCAAGTGAGTTTTTTAGATTCTTTTATTTATTTATTTATTTAATTTAATAATTTTTACAATTTAAATTTTAATTAATTATTTAAAAATTGTTTATGTTAACAGATTTATTCAAAGAGGCATTGACTATCACACTTGAAAAGATCAGTATCAATTATAATTATAATAGCGGGATCAACCATATGTATGTGCTTTTACTGTGATTACACTATTTTCTTTTGTGGTGATTACACTGTTAGACGGTTCCTCACTTAAACGTTTGTCGTTAAAAACTTATCGAAAATTAAACAATATTATTTGCATAAGAATGTTGATTTCTTATCTTTAGGTTGTTTAATTCAAATTATGTTATTATAATTCATATTAAAAATTGACTTTTTAACTGAATTGGATGAAAAAATTTACGTATTACCGCATTCTAAAAATATAGGGCATATTTCATACCATAATTGGAAATTGATTATTTGTATAAGAATACAAAATAGTGTTGATTTCTCATCTTTAGGTTGTTTAATTCAAATTTATATTATTACAATCCATATTACAAATTGATTTTTTAACTAAGTTGGATGAAAAATCTTTATGTTATAACATATTACCGAATTTTAAAAATATAAATATAGGGTATATTACGTACTACCAATTATCTCAATCATATTTTAATTTATTAAAATTTGATTTTGTAACTAAGTTGGATGAAAAATCTCATGGTTATAGTATATTACAGAATTCTAAAAATATAGGGCAATATTATATACTACCAATTATCCCAATCATATTTCAATTTATTAGAAATTGAGTGTTTTAATAAGTTGGATGAAAAATTTCACGGTTATAACATATTACTGAATTCTAAAAATATAGGGCATATTACATACTACCAATTATCCTAATTATATTTCAATTTATTAG
>JAJJMC010014733.1:0-18187 GCA_023531435.1 Papaver californicum | reverse complement strand
TAAAATAAAATATATACAAAATAAAATAAAAACCTAAGCTACGATTATAAAATCAAAAATACTAATTACAATATTCCACAACCGCTCCCCGGCAGCGGCGCCAAAAATTGATGTGATTTGGGATTACCCAATAATAATAACCGCAATCGCACGGCGTCTAACTAGTAGACAACGGCAAGTACGGGTCGAACCCACAGAGAGCGGGAAAATACTGCAATTAATATCTCTAATAAACTAACCAAGGGGAATATTTTTGTGATTTTTATATTAATAAATAAAATAATAAACTAACTAAACTAATAAAATGTGACCGAGTAGAGAGAGTCGGTAACCAGGGTTTTTCAGTATCCACCACTATTTAATTCATGAATATTTAGAGTCGCAAATATCGCTGGGACGCCCTAAACATGATGCATCAAAAAGCCCTAGTCTAAAGCATACACCATAAAATTGCGCTAGCGAGAAAATTGTACGAAACTAATTTTAGGTCCACAAATAATACCTGACTATTTGATGTGATTTTATATAGTGGTAAATAAAGGTTCGTTACTCGAACTTGTGAAGGTAATGATTTTAGAAAATATTGGACTTAACCTAAACTAATAAAAATCAGGAAAATACACTAGAGATGATTTTTAGAAAATATGGAAAATACCAGGAATCAGGAATCAGGTAATTCTAACAATCTATGTGATTAATCATGTAATTCTTTTTAACAATTTAATTCAAGTTTGCCAAAAATATGTTTCCTAAAAGAATAATTGTAAATCCTAAGCATGGGACATCAAGAGTAATTAACTAAGCATGACCCATCAAAAGAGAACACAACTATTTAATAAAAACCATTTTTTTCTAATTTAAATCCATGCAAATAATAATAAAAGAATTAGAAATAATTATTAGAAAATAATTAAATCACATAAAATTGAGAAAAATACCTTATCCATCATCCCAGTAAATAAACTTAGCCCATGGAGAAGAAAACTTGCTCAAAAGATCTTTTCATTGCTCAAAAAAAGTTGATTACAAGGTGAAATAATAGTGCAACAGCTGAACAGATACGTTTATAAGTGTTACAGAATAGGGTTCAGCCGTTACAGAAGTGTTTCTAAGCAACAAAGGTTTAAAAGGATAGGCAACAGAAGCAGTTTGAATCAGCAACAGTTATAAGTGTGGCTGAGTCGTCTTCTCAGACGGTGGTAGATGAAGAACACGCCGGCCGGAGCAGCAGCAGGTGGCCGGCGATGACCGGAAATGGCCGGAAACTTACTGTTTCGATCTCTAGGCTTTTATGCTTGATTTCTTCGGCTTCTCTTCATATATATAGGGTGTAGGAACCCTAGGGAGAGTTCTAAACCTAATAGAACTCCTTAAAATCTATCCAAATCTTCACAAATCCGATTCCAAGCCGGAATCCATTTTTCCGTCCAAATTCATGATTGTGCAATATTCTCCGGCGTAAATCACTCTAACTTGATGTGTTTGAGTTGTTCTTGGACTCTTGTAGCTTTTGTATCAATTTGGAAGCAAAATAACTCGAAAATCACGTTGATTTTGAGTGTACAGTTGCTGCCGATGAGTCCCGATGAGTCACCGATCCAGCCGAGTTGACCCGCTGAGTTGGCCCGATCCAACTCAGCTCGATCCAAGGGTGCCCCAATCCAAAGTGTGGGTGCCTTGATCCATATTTCCGGGTGCTTTGAACACTTTTTGAGCCAATTTTTCCACAAATCTTTATTCTTCTAATGTACCTACAAAAGCATAAAAACACGTAATAGACACAGAATCGAATACTAACTTACTAGAAATTAAGGTGTAATTTAGACACTAAAATGTGTCTATCACTATTCTAAGCATACCCCATCAAAGGATTTAACCCAAGCATGAAATATCAAATAAGTAGACAAATATATTTTTAGAATAACAACTGTATACCAGAAACATGGAACATCAAAACCATAGGCCAAGCATGCACCATAAACGATAATACAATTGTTTAAAGTCATGAATTTAATCTATTTAAATTATAAGAGTCTGTATCAAATATTTAATTCAATTGATCTAAAACTGTAAGTGGTTTCAACATTAAACCCTAGTTACAAATTAATTTAGAACATGGAGAAGGGTTTCTCAAAACCCATAAAAATAAATAGAAAAGAAGAGGAAAAGATTAAAAGCTGATATCACCGTTGTCACCCGGAATCAGAGAGCCTTGTTCTTTGCTCTCGTTTCAGCTGTTCAGGAGACAGAGTCTCTCCTCAAAAATCTGCCGTCAACTCCTGTAAAGAAAACTCCTGTCCAGTCCCCCCCCCAAATTCGTCTGTGCCTGTCCTCTTTTATACTAGGTCTTCCGAGAAAACCTATCTCTTCCCTAGGTTCTAGCCGCTAGCCTTCTCTAACCACTTTCACGCCTGCCCTAAGCACAGTCACACAGCCAACAGCCAACTGACGCATTGCTTCACGTGATTTACTGATTTCCTAGACTCCAACACAAACCACTGATGGCCTACGCCCTACCCCTTTCAATCAGTACCTGTCCAACATCAAGCATACTTTCTTTTTTTATGTGCGTCAGGTGAGCTTTCTAGCACTCTTTCCTCAATATCTATCCTGCACGGTAGCCTACTCACGTCACAGTTCACAATGTTCCCCACCTTCACGTGAAACTAGCCTCACCTAGTTAATAGCCTATTGAGAAGTACCCTTTTCTAGCCTTTCTACAACCTTCACGTGTTGTACTTGGTCCATAGCCTCTACCACTCTCTTCAAGTCAACATCACCTCTCTCTTCTTTTCTCTAGCTTTTCATCTACTACTAGCTAAACCCAAAAGCAAACCATAGCTTTTCTTTTCTTTCTCACTTCACGTGTTGTACCCAAAACTAGCCAACTCCAACTTTCACTTCTCTACTCAACCTACTACTAGGTCTTCTTTATCTTATTTCCCTATTCATTACCCAAGCCACACTCTTCTTCTCAAACAAAACAAGACAATGCCACCAACACTTTACTCTCTTTTGCGTCAGGATTTGTCTCCCATAACCGTACTCTGCCTAGCCACATTCAACTTCTTTCACCTTCCAAACGTCACTATCTTACTGCACGTACATCATTTTCACTTCCAATTTTCGTGAGTTCACTGCACGTACATCATTTTCACTTCCAATTTTCGTGAGTTCATGCAATATTAAAAAGTGAAGCCAATAATAAGTCTATTAAACCAAATTAATCGTAGCGTCGGGATTTATACAAACCATCTAATAAAACAATAAAAATATATTATTAATACAAATTCAAGTACTAACAATTATAGATTAAGTGGTAAAAATGTATGAATTACGTGCTTATCACTAACCAATGCTTTCTCTCTTATTTCACAACCTTAATCACTTGCGTTTTTACTTATTTGCTTTAGTTTAATTTAGCTTAAAACACGATTAAAACCCCCTTTGCTACTTACTTACGTGACTGAAAATACACATATATTGCTGCCTCCTTGTGGGAACGAACTTGTTCTTACTCCTATACTTCACTATATTTTTAGAGAATAAGAACTCGATTATTTTGGACGATTGACAACCGACCAAATTTTGTCGCCGCTGCCGGGGAGGCATAGCGAATTATTGTTTATTTTTAGTTTCGTTTTATTTTTATTTTTTGTTACTTTTTCTTGCTGAATTTTTCAGGTACTTGAATGCGTTTACGACGTCAAGCTGGTACTCCACTGAGCGAACTAGTCCGGGCAGCCAACACGCCACTTCCTCCGAGTACAACAAGCGAGTTTGCAGATTCGGACATAGAACCAGAACCAGTACCAATGGCTGACGCCAATTGCACAATGAAGGATCTAGCATCTCATAAGCTAGACACGCAAAAATGGTGCATACAGACGACTAGCACTTTTGAGATTAAGCCGGGACTGATCCGTGAGCTTCCTAAGTTCCACGGAATAGCTAATGAGGACCCGAATAAGCATCTGATAGAATTTGATAACATCATGATGGCGATGGTTGGGGCTGAACCCGACGTTGACGGAGCCATGCTTCGAGCTTTTCCATTTTCTCTGTTGGACATGGCTAAGGATTGGCTATTCTATTTACCTCCTGGCAATGTTACAACTTGGAATAGCTTGAAAAAGCTCTTTCTAGAGAGATATTTTCCTGCATCAAAGGCCTCTCGGATCTGTAAAGAAATCTCCGGAATTAAACAGATGCCAGGTGAAACACTGTATGAATGCTGGGAACGATATAAAAGGCTAGTTTCCATCTGCCCACATCATCAATTCAGCGATGTTTTGATCGTACAGTACTTCTACGACGGGCTCGAACAAACCGACAAAAATCTTCTCGATGCCGCAAGTGGTGGTGCACTGGCGAACAAAACTGTAACGCAAGCTAGAGAGTTAATTGAAGACATGGCAGCCAACACCCAAAAATTTATGAGCCGTGATTCATCGGTCAAGAGGGTGGCCGAAATTAGCACCGCACCGCATCTGGAGCAGAAAATGAGCCAAATGGAGAAAATGATACAACAGATGGCCGCTGTGATCATTCCGTCCTATGAGAATGAGGCCGAACAAGAAAGTGCTATTTTTCGAACCAGCAGAGGCAAAGGTATGATCCCTATTCCAATAAATATAATCCAGGTTGGAGAGATCACCCGAATTTCATCTATGCGAATCAGCAAGCTGCTGCCTCAAGGCCGGCTCTTAACCACCAGAATGGGATGCAACAAGCACAACCTCCACAACAAGCTCAAAATTCAGAGTCGTCAGAGATGATTTCCATTCTGAAAAATATGACAGTACAGATGCAGAAAAATCAGGAGGATACGACCAAAAATCAGCAGAACACGGAAAACACAATAAAAGAGTTACACACTCAGATGACCGCTATGGCCGGTAGATTGAACCTTCTGGAGACACAGAATACTGGGAAACTCCCTTCTCAAACCATCAATCCAAGAGAAAATGTCAACGCAGTGACATTGAGAAGTGGTACACGAACTGTACAACCAGAAGAAACCGAAAAAACCAAAGCTCCGAAGGAGCCGGTCAAGGAAAAGAGGGCTGATGACGCCTCTAATTGTGTTGAAAATGAGGCTGTTGACGCTTCAAAAAGTGCTGAGGTAAGTCACGAAAATCCTAAAACTCCTGTGTCCACATATGTTCCTCCTCTACCTTTTCCTTGCAGGTTTGCTAATTCGAAAAAGGCGGAACAAAAGACAAGGATATCTTAGAAATTTTCAAGAAAATCCACGTGAACATCCCACTGATTGACGCAATCAAACAAGTCCCCAAGTATGCGAGAGTTCTGAAGGACCTGTGCACCAATAAACAAAAACTAAACGGCAATGAGGTAATGAGAGTGGGGGAAAACGCTTCGGCTATCTTGCAGAAGAAACTCCCACTCAAGTGTAAAGACCCCGGTAGTTTCGATATTCCTATTATTATTGGTAACACCACGTTTAATAAGGCCATGCTAGATTTAGGAGCATCAGTGAATGTTATGCCTGCGTCTATAATGAATCGGTTAATTAAGGCCCTTTAAAAGAAACAGGAATTGTTTTACAACTAGCTGACCGTTCTAATGTGTACCCGAGAGGTATTATTGAGGATGTTTTTGTGCGAGTTAATCAGCTAGTTTTTCCTGCAGATTTTTGCGTATTAGAGATGATGGATGGATCGACTGATTCGTCCATACCACTATTATTGGGCAGGCCTTTCATGCGGACATCAAGAACTAAAATAGACGTGTATAATGGGACGTTAACCATGGAGTTTGATGGAGAAATAATACGTTTTAACATTTATGAGAATATGCGGTATCCTAGCGATGTGCATGCTTGTTTTTCTATTGATGTTATGGACTCTTTGGTTCAACAGATGTTTGATTTGGAGGCTACGGATCCATTGGAGGCTGTTCTCACAGGTAGCATGGGGGCTGAAAATTCAGCAGACCCGAGAATGAAATTTCAGCTTGGAAACGCAATTAATGAGGCTGTTTGCGCACTAGATTCTTGTTCACTTGCACCGAATGTCTCTGTTATTTCTTTACCGTACACTAATGAGAAATTATCGCCATCTGTTTTGAAGGCACCTAAACTAGAACTTAAGCCTCTTCCGGATCATCTAAAATACTTGTATTTGGGTGAAAAAGAGGAGTTGCCGGTAATAGTTTCAAATGAACTAACGGAATTGCAGGAAAATAGGCTCATTCGCGTTTTGAGAGAGTACAGAACGGCAATAGGATGGACAATTGCCGATATCAAGGGAATAAGCCCCTCTCTGTGCATGCATAAAATACTACTTGAGGAGGAGACGAAGCCTACGAGGGAAGAGCAGCGTCGACTGAATCCTCCGATGATGGAAGTAGTAAAGAAAGAGATACTCAAGCTATTAGACGTGGGCATTATTTACCCAATTCTGATAGCAAGTGGGTTAGCCCAGTACAGGTCGTATCGAAAAAATTAGGCGTTACAGTGGTGCATAATTCAGAGAATGAACTAGTCCCGACCCGGGTGCAAAAGGGTTGGAGGGTTTGTATTGATTATCGAAAGCTTAATGCAACCACTAGAAAAGATCACTTTCCTTTACCTTTTATGGATCAAATGTTAGAAAGATTGGCTGGACACGCATATTATTGTTTTCTTGATGGTTATTCAGGTTACAATCAAATTGCGATAACACCGGAGGATCAAGAGAAGACCACCTTTACATGTCCGTTTGGAACATTCACATACAGAAGGATGCCCTTCGGCCTCTGTAATGCGCCGGCCACGTTCCAAAGGTGTATGGTAAGTATTTTTTCAGATTACGTTGAAAACATCATCGAAGTGTTTATGGACGATTTCAGTGTATATGGGGATTCATTCGAATTGTGCTTGGATAACCTTACATTAATTCTTAAACGATGTGTTGAGACTAATCTTGTGATGAATTGGGAGAAGTGCCATTTTATGGTAACTCATGGCATTTTTTAGGCCATATTATATCTTCTAAAGGCTTGGAAGTTGATAAATCAAAAATTGATATTATTCGTGCTCTTACCCCTCCCACCACGGTGAGGGAGATTCGTGCTTTTCTTGGTCACGCAGGATTTTATCGCAGGTTTATCAAAGATTTCTCAAAAGTTGCGGCACCACTATGCGTTTTACTCTAAAAAGACGCCACTTTCAACTTTGATGACAAATGCTTGGCTGCGTTTAATTGCTTGAAAGAGCTTTTGATAACATCCCCGGTAATTAGGCCACCGGATTGGACTAGGCCATTTGAGCTAATGTGCGACGCTAGTGATTTTGCAGTTGGCGCAGTGCTAGGCCAACGGGTTGGGAGGATGCCTCATGCCATTTACTACGCGTCTAGGACACTAAATGGAGCTCAGCAAAATTACACAACCACTGAAAAAGAGTTATTAGCAATTGTTTTTGCATTATAAAAATTCCGCTCTTATTTAATCGGTTCGAAAGTTGTTGTATTTTCTGATCATGCAGCACTCAGGTACCTGCTGACGAAAAAAGAGGCGAAACCGAGGCTAATTCGATGGATTTTACTCCTACAGGAATTTGATCTCGAAATTAAAGACAAGAAAGGTATAGAGAATACTGTAGCAGACCACTTGAGCCGTCTGACTATAGAGGAAGAGGCTATCCCGTTGAGCGAAAGCTTTCCGGACGAGCAACTCTTCACAGTTACAGCGTCGGAACCCTGGTATGCAAATATTGTGAATTATTTAGTGTCTAAACAAATCCCTAAAGATTTGTCTCGTGCTGAGAGAGACAACTGAAAAAAATAGCACATCAATATATATGGGATGATCCATACCTATGGAAACATTGTACAGACCAAATTATGCGAAGGTGCGTACCCGAAACTGAACATGCTTCTATCTTGTCTTTTTGCCACTCATATGCGTGTGGAGGCCACTTCGGTGCTAAGAGGACAGCCCTCAAAGTTCTCGAAAGTGGTTTCTACTGGCCCACTTTATTCAAAGATGCGTATGTAACTTGCGCAACTTGTGATAGATGTCAAAGAACAGGCAATCTAGGTGCCCGAAATCAGATGCCACAAAAATTTATGCTTTACGTTGAGATTTTTGATGTATGGGGCATTGATTTTATGGGCCCTTTTGTTAATTCTTTCAGTAAATTATACATCGTACTCGCTGTTGATTATGTCTCTAAATAGGTGGAAGCTAAAGCCACCTCTACTAATGATTCTAAAGCAGTTACAGATTTTGTGAAAGAACAGATTTTTGCAAGGTTTGGCACTCCGAGAGCCATAGTCAGCGATGGGGGATCACGCTTTCGAAACAGATTCTTTCAGAGTCTGTTGAAAAAGTATAATATATCTCATAAGATTGCCACAGCATACCACCCACAGACAAACAAGCAAGCAGAAGTCTCAAATAGAGAGGTAAAGTCGATTCTGGAGAAAACAGTGAATCCGTCACGGAAGGACTGGAGCTTGCGCCTCAATGATGCCTTGTGGGCATACCGGAAAGCATATAAAACGCCTATTGGGATGTCCCCATACAGGCTCGTCTACGGGAAACCATGTCATCTTCCGGTTGAAATTGAGCATAAGGCTTTTTGGGCGATTCAACAGTGCAATATGGAGATGGACGGGGCTGGCATACACCGGAAACTTCAACTGAGTGAGCTAGAAGAAATCCGGAACGATGCATATGAAAGCTCACGGCTTTACAAGGAAAAATCAAAGGCTTTTCATGATAGCAGGATTTCTAGAAAACAGTTTATTGTTGGACAGAAAGTTCTTTTGTTTAATTCGTGCCTTTATTTATTTCCGGGTAAATTGAAGTCCCGGTGGAATGGACCTTTTATTGTGACTAATGTTTTCTCTCATGGTGCAGTGGCAATCAGGTGCTTAAATGCAGGAAAGGAACTTAAAGTGAATGGGCATCGCTTAAAGCCATACTACGAGTCATTTGAGCCTGAAAAGGCTACCATACAGTTAGAAGAGGCGCTCCCTCTGGAGGAGTAGCACAGAATAGCTAGTCGGGCTATAGACGTTAAACTAAGCGCTAAATGGGAGGCAACCCATTGGTTTTGTATACTATCTTTTGTTGCTGATTTTTTATTTATTTTTGAGCATGTAGAGTTTCCCATCTTGACGTTACATTGGATGATTCAATTTACATTAAGGACAATGTAAAGTTTAAGTGTGGGGGAGTATTTAGGTTTATAGATTTTTATTTTTACGTAGAATTGTTAGGCATACACACATTTGCATGAAAACCTTCAACTTTTAGAGATTTTAAGGTCACTTAGTATACGGCTAGCTACGTTTACATACGGATTTCTACTCGAAACAACTGAACTTAGAAATATTAGAGAACTACATTCGGGGTGTTTAGTTTTTGAGAGGCTGGAGCCAACCAAAATGGACCTAAATTGCCGATAGGAGAGTACAGGTTAGACTTGTGATCATTCAATACCCATGAGTGAGGCACCAGACCTTCAATTATACGTTTAGAGTGTTTCATCTGCGCTAATTCCGGGTAGAATGATGAGCTACCTAACCTCGCACCAATTTTCAACACTATTTTTGATCTCTTGAGTGCTACTTTGTATCAATCATGAGGGTGTCATCAGAGTTGCTAACTTATTCTTGTAGTTTGGTGTGCAGTTGGCATCGTTCTCTCGGCAACGTCAAGTCCATAGAAACGTATCATCATCAACAAGCGGAGCAATAAAAATCAGAAGAAAGTTGAAAATTGAGAAAGCAAGTAACTCGTGTGTGAAAGTGAGCAAGAAGCAAGAGTGCAGCCATACAAAACCAGCACTGGCATAAAAGGCTAGAAAAATCAGCAACATAAAAATTGCTACAGGCGTAAAAAGATACAAAAACTGGCGTAAATTCATAAAGAAAAAAAATCAGAAAAAAATTGTGCGCTGGCGTAAAAGAAAAAAAAAAAAAAATATATATGAGCCAGCAGCAATGAATGAGAAGAAAATAAGCCAGTAACAACGTGAAAAAGAGCTAAAAGCAACCGAGAAAAAAAAATAGGCAGCAGCAAAGAAAAAGATGCAGCTGAAAACTTAGCACATTTGGTGCTGCGTACGTAAGAAAAAGAGCTACAAGTGATCAAGGCATACGAAGGGCAAGAGTTTATGAGCTAAAGTCAAGACCGGAGACGTTTCTATGGTATGTTGGGAGAATGGTGCTGATTGCCGACCGGATGAGAAGGTAAGTAACAATTCCCATCTTCGCATAGTGGTTGATTTCCTTTCGTAGAGATTACTAGAAAAATAAAAAGGGTTCTTTGTTGTTCCGTTTTATACGGGATAACATATTAATATGACTCGGAAGGTTACCTTTCCTTCCTACCTGTCAATATGCGTAGGCTTTCTCTCTTCACTCTCGCTTACGCATCTGTGAGAACTATAAAGTGCGCCTTTTGAGTGTAAATTTCATAAAATCATTGGTAAGGCAGAAATATTCGGTCACTCTTGATAGACACATTTTAGTGTCTAAATTGCACCTTAATTTCTAGCGAGTTAGTATTCGATTGTGTGTCTATTACGTGTTTTTATGCTGTTGTAGGTACATTAGAAGAATAAAGATTTGTGGAAAAATTGGCTCAAAAAGTGTTCAAAGCACCCGGGAAAATGGATCAAGGCACCCACACTTTGGATTGGGGCACCCTTGGATCGGGCTGAGCTGGATCGGACCAACTCAGCGGGTCAACTCGGCCCAGTCAACTCGGTCAAAGTCAGTTGACCGAGTCAAAGCTTCATCGAGTCAAAGCTTCATCGGCAGCAGAATTGTGATCCAGTTTTTTTAGCGATTTCATCACAAATTGATAAGTACCCAATCTAATTAAAGGTTCGTATAATCGATTAGAAGCTTTAGAAGCCGAAGATAAGGGCTGGAGAATCATGTATTTGGCCGGAAAAGAGTTGTTGTTCCTGTTTGGATAGAAACAGGATTTACACGGTGATTAACCGAATTATACTGGGATTGGGATGTTCCAGAGAGTTCCTAAGTACTATATAAAGAGTTTACAAGCTTCAGAAAGATAGACAGAAGCCTAGGGAGCGATTCAGAAGAAATCCGGTGAAGTTCCGGTGCCGCCGGTGACCTGCTGGTGCTCCGGCCGGCGTGTTCTTCATCCACCATCACCGAAGAAGACGACTCAGTAACATTTATAAGTGTTGCTGTTCCACTGTTGCAGCTCTGCTCCTGTTGCGTTAAGTTTTAAACGTTCTGTTGCTTAAAGCTCTTTGTAACAGTTGAACCCTGTTCTGTGACACTTATATACGTATCTGTTCAGCTGTTGCACTATTCTTTAACCTTGTAATCAATATTTTGAGCAATGAAATCAACTTTTGAGCAAGTTTTCTTCACCATGGGGTAAGTTTATTTACTGGGATGATGGATAAGGTATTTTTCTCAATTTTATGTGATTTAATTATTTTCTTATAATTCTTTTATCATTATTTGCATGGATTTAAATTAGAAAAAAATGGTTTTTATTAAATAGTTGTGTTCTCTTTTGATGGGTCATGCTTAGTTAATTACTCTTGATGTCTCATGCTTATGATTTACAATTAGTCTTTTAGGAAACATATTTTTGGCAAACTTGAATTAAATTGTTAAAAAGAATTATCTGATTAATCACATGAATTGTTCGAAATAACTGATTCCTGATTCCTAGTTTTCTCCATATTTTCTAAAAATCATCTCTAGTGTATTTTCCTGATTTTTATTAGTTTAGATTAAGTTTAATATTTTCTAAAATCATTACCTTCACAAGTTCGAGTAACGAACCTCTTTTTACCACTATATTAAAATCACATCAACTCTCGAACCGGGACTCCTTTATCTGGTGGTTTTCTCCAAACTCAAAGGCTAAGCATGAGAATAATGTTCTTTGGTATTTTTGACTTCTTATTGTTGGTATGGAGGAACTTTATGTCTTCGTAGCTTTTCGTATGCAGGTGCTTTGGAATTTTTGGAAGTTGAAGTAGGTTTTGTGGGTATATCTCTTGTAAACCCTCACGAGACTATAACTCGTCCACTAGGGACACCTAGGGGTTTAAAGGCTTGTTGCACATGCTAAGTGCAGCCGTTTACTCGACGAAACGGAGTTGTATTTTTATTATTTTTAGTTTAGTTAGATCGATAGTTTGCTCGAGGACTAGCAAAAGGCAAGTGTGGGGGAATTTGATAGGTGCATAATTCACACATATAAAGTAGTTTTTCCTGAACCTTATTTGCTATATTTGAGTGAATTACTAGGTATTTTGATTACTTTTGTAGTTTTGTTAGTTTTTCAGGTTACAGCTCAGAAACTCGCAGAATGGAGCTTAAGAGCTAGAATCACCGAGGATCCAGTGAAACTATGCTTAAAATAGGCCTTTCAAATACCACAGTGTAGGGAATTGAATTACAAAGCCAATGGTGAAAGAATGAAGTTATTCTGATCAAAATTGAGGAAGATATGGGCAAAGCCCCGAAGTGGCTTATTTGGCCTACGCAGCCAGCGGCCAGGCGCAAGTGCGGCTGAAGCATGTTGCGGTAATGTGCTAAGTCATGATTTGAAGGGCTCGAATGGTTTGATGGGCTAGTGGATAGCCTTGGTGGGTTATTAGCTATGTTTTGGACATCATATGAGATTGGGAAAGCTTTGGAATTTCCATAACTTGTGGGGCTGGAATTAGGAAACTTAGCACATTTCCTATTCCTAGTCGGTTTCCTAAAAGTGGCCAATTCTAGTATAAGAAGAAAAATCGGTTTTCTCATGGATTCTTTTGGTGAATTTGGGCAGAGAATATAAGAGATCTTGTAGTAAAAGGAGAGTTTGAGGCAAGGAAGGAAAGGTGGGGCAACAACAATATTTTGGACTTAGCCACTCACGCACAAAAGAGGAACTTCACTTGCGTATAGGGCTAAACACATGGTGCTGGGGCTGAGCTAAAAAGAAGGGACGGAGATATAAAAGAGAGAGGAGTTTTTGCTGCTGGAGGATATCATACACGGTGAAACACAGCAGCAACAAGAGAAAGAAGACAGCAAGGGAAAAGGGGCGCTGGCCACTTTTCATATAGGCGATTCTACTCAATCGTTCATCGCAATTCTTTCGGGTTTGATTTAATTTATCTCTTGATTGTTTTCCATGGGTTTTGAGAAACCCATGATGAGCTAAACCCTTCTATATTGGTTAGGGATGTAATCTGATGTTTGAAGACATGTTTATCAATTGAATGGCGCATATGCCATGATTTCATGCTGTTTTTAATATCGTTCATGTTCTACTGCGTATAATAAAATATGATTGATTGCTGATTTATTTGAGTTCGAAATTAGATAAATAAGCATTGACATCTATTTCTAGACTGGAGTTCCGAGAGTCGGTGTTATCGAGGGACTCCGGACACAAGTAGCATAGCATATTTGTTAACAATACTTAAAATTGCCATGCACATATGTGTAGAAGCTTGACCTAGGCTAAATCCTGTGGAGGTACTCACTTGGGTTGTTTAGATTAACCTCAACTCACAAAGACCATAGCTATCATTGGGTTAAACTCGAGTGGAGGTACTAACTCAGGTTATCCAGTGCTAAGAATTCAAAGGGTGGAGGTACTCATTCTTTGATGATATTAGGAGTTTTGCCGAAGTAGACGAGATAACTGGCTACTTTAGGTTTCTTGGTATTACTAATGCATGATTGATTGGGTATGCTTTGATTGATAACATGTTGGATGACTGAAGATGAAACCTCTAACCAATGCTTTCTCTCTTATTTCACAACCTTAATCACTTACGTTTTTACTTATTTGCTTTAGTTTAATTTAGCTTAAAACACGATTAAAACCCCCTTTGCTACTTACTTACGTGACTGAAAATACACATATATTGCTGCCTCCTTGTGGGAACGAACTTGTTCTTACTCCTATACTTCATTATATTTTTAGAGAATAAGAACTCGATTATTTTGGACGATTGACAACCGACCAGAATCCAACCCGGACCTCACGTCCATCTTGCATCAAGTTAGCCGCTACTGAAGCGAGCTACGAACTGAAACCCGGAATTATCCAGATGCTTCCATTATTCTTAGGAAAAGAAAACGAAAATCCCTATTTTCATGTTAGGGAATTCGAGGAAATATGTAGCACAATCAGGATTAGAGACTTGAATGACGAGTCTATTAAACTTAGACTATTTCCCTTTTCACTAAGAGACAAAGCCAAGTCGTGGCTGTATAGCTTGGTCCCTCAGTCGATTGAAACCTATGCCCAACTTACTTCAGCTTTTATTCAGAAGTTCTTTCCTAGGAACAAAATTTCGTCTGTTAGGCAGAAAATATGCACGTTTTCCCAGCTAGAGGGAGAGCCTCTATATGTGTGTATAGAAAGGTTCAATGACTTATTGTCCCAATGCCCGGACCACGGAATAGAGGAATTAAGGCTAGTGCAGATCCTCTATGAGGGTTTAGACTACGCATTTATAACCTTGGTCGAGTCTTTGTCAACCGGAGGGTTCGATAGTAAGACTCCTGCTGAAGCGATGAAATTTTTGAGTGACATCGCCGAAAAGACCCAGCAGTGGGAGAGCATTAAAGAGCCAAAAAGAACAATCCTTCTAGGAAGAGGAAATGTTAATAGGGTAGAAGGATCTTTTGACCCAAAGGCCCAAATAGAAGCCTTATCTAGAAGGCTAGAACTGGTCGAAATGAATCAAGTCAGTAGTTCAGAGCCCAACCAATTCGAAGAGCAGGCTTTTGCTCTTTATAATAACACTAGATTTGATAACCAGAGAAAGTTCGACCATATTCGGAATCTTATAACCCTGGATGGAGAAACCACCCGAACCTTTCCTGGTCGAAAGGCCAGGCTCAAGGTCAGTTTAGTAATGCTAAAGGTCCTCCAGGCTTCAGTTATAAGAATTCGGCTGGTCCAACTCAGCTTAGCAATGACGACATGTATGAGCAGAGATTCCATACCTTAGAAAAAGCTATTTCTTGTTTACAAACCTCAGTTAGTGACATTATTGCGGCTCTGAGAGAAAGAGAACTTGGTAGGTTCCCTAGTCAACCCGAACCCAATCCTAGAGGAGTCAATGGAATGTTGACTGGTGAGAAATCATCCAGTCATGTGAATGCAATTAGTACCCTTAGGAATGGTAAGGTAGTGGATAACAAGGTAACTAGGCCCGTTAGTGAACAAACTGTAGTTCATCCTGACCCAATAGTTGAAGAGACTGATAAAGTCTCCGACGAGCCTGAGGCAACCCCTCAGAGAACCGATTTTATGCCTAGAGCCCCATTCCTAAGGTTGTTAGCGCCTACTAGGAATGAATCCAATTTTAATGAAATAATGGAAGTATTTAAGCAGGTCTCTATCAACCTTCCATTATTAGATGCAATTAGGAAGATTCCCGCCTCCGCCAAGTTCCTTAAGGACTTGTGCACGCGAAAACGAAAGCATAGTGTGCAGAAGAAAGCCTTTATAGCTAGTCATGTAAGTTCCATTTTGCAGAATAGTACAACTCTTAAGTACAAAGACCCAGGTTCCCCAACCATAGCTTGCACAATAGGAAACTACCGGGTAGAAAGAGCCTTACTCGATTTAGGAGCCAGTGTGAACTTACTGCCGTACCATGTGTACCTCCAGCTAGGACTAGGCGATTTGAAACCGACTCAGATGACTTTGTAGTTAGCTGATAGGTCTGTGAAAATTCCTCGTGGTGTCATAGAGGATGTTTTGATTGAAGTGGATAAATTTATTTATCCAGTGGACTTTGTTGTGCTTGATACCAGACCTGTGCCTGATCCAGAGAACCATATACCAGTTATACTAGGTCGCCCGTTCTTAGCAACATGTAATGCGATCATTAACTGTCGTAACGTTGTTATGAACTTGTCTTTTGGTAACATGACTATTGAGCTGAATATCTTCAACATTAGTAATCAACCACCTGAGCTAGATGACCCCACCTTAGAAACCGTCAACATGATAGAGACCCCAGTTCAGGAGTCATTACCAAACACTTTGATAGAAGACCCGTTAAAAAAATTTCTAGCCCACTTTGGATTAGAGTTTGATGAGTTAGGCCCATCAGAGACCTTACATGTGATTGTAGCTCCAGATTTGGATAGTGACCAAGAGAATAGGTAGTAACCGTGCTTCAGGACAATCAGAAAGCCTTAGGAGGGACCATAGCAGATATTAAGGGAATTAGCCCAAGAGTTTATATGCACCAGATCCATTCAGAGGAGGAATCCAAACCGTCTAGGGAGATGCAGCGTAGGCTCAACCCATTAGAAAATCCATTAGAGAAATGCCTAGCCAACTATAGAATTGATGGCGATAATGATAGTGTTATTAATGAAGTGAGCACTTTGTTAGGTTCTGCACCACCATATTATAATTTAGAAGAAGCAATTGACTATTTTCGAGAATCTGACGATCCGGAAATGAGGGAAATTGTTATTAGTCTATCTAGAGACACTGAAAACTCTAAGTTTGGGGGTGACTATCATTCTCCATGTGCTATACCATTAACTCTTAGGAAGGTCCCTAGCTTGGGACCTGACATATGCACGTCTGCCATTGTACAAGATCATCTTCGAGCTAGATCCAATGATCATCCTGTTCAGAAACAAGTTCAGTTGCAAAAAACCCATCCTCTGATCGATGTGGTTTACCTAGATAGGGATCAAAGTGTGTTCAGATTGTTTATCTTCGTAGCTTGCTGCTGTTTTCTTCTATTGTGGATAACACTATTTGATTCAGATGATCCAAAGTTGTTCCGATTATTGCTATATTATTTAAGGAGGTAACTTATGCTCATGCGACACGGTAATATCTTTCCCTAATTCCTTTTTGGGCAGTGTTTAGAAACATTGAGGACACTGTTTAATTTAAGTTTGGGGGTATTGGGATATTTTTTTTGGATTAATAAGATTTGGAATTTAGAAGCATGTGAACAATTCAGGGTGACACTAACCACTCTAGGTAGATGGAAACTTAGCCATTTTGCTATAAGGATTGGTGTGCCCAGCTAGATGGTCTATTCATAAAGGAGACAGAGTTCAGGTGTTAGAAATACCATGATAGTTGTCACTACCATATCACGTTCTGTTTTATTATTTGCAATTTTGTGTTTCTCTGAGAGTATTGGTGGGTCCTAGCATCAACATGTTAATTAGCACTGGATGACATTTAGTGTGTTGAGATCATGCCCCACATGAATAATACGTTAGTGTTTTAGAGTTATGTGTGTGGTCCCCCTGTCTCCGTCGCCTAAGCAAGCGTGGAATGCAGGATCCATGGGAACACACATGTATTAGGTGTCAGAAGAAAAAAAAAAAAAATCGAAAAAAGTTAAAAAAAAAATTGAGAAAAAATAGTATTTGGTATTTTAAAGTTCTCCCTGTCGCCTAAGCAGCGTGGAACGCAGGATCCATGGGAACTTGTAAATATTTTAGTTAGTAGTAACTGTTGGAAATAAATGGGGAGTATCTCGACACACTAGGTTTCATCTCGGTACTGACCTTCAGACAGATATGGGACACATCGTTCGCCTCAGTCAACATTTGCGACCTTCTACAGTCTACGTTCATCTTCTAAGTCTTTTCATGTGATGGGTGGTTAGATAACTGTCTGAGTAGAACTCTGTTGTCTTAGATATGAATTTTAGTATGCTTGAGTTAACACTCGTGTACAGTGATTGGATCCATAAAGGGTAATGGTCCCTATAGCCGGATATCTGAGTAGCCAACTAACTAGCTTGTTTAGTGTCTATCCTGAATCATTCACATGTTGCTAAGATCCAAATCCAGGTTTTGTGGGTATACCTCTTGTAAACTCTCACGAAACAAAACTCGTCCGCTAGGGACACCTATGGGTTTAACGGCTTACTGCATATGCTAAATGTAGTCACGATTCCTGCGAAAGTGAGTTAGGATTTTTACTTTATTTTTAGAGTAATTTGCTCGAGGACTAGCAAAATTGTAAGTCTGGGGGTATTTGATAGACACATTTTAGTGTCTAATTTGCACCTTAATTTCTAGTGAGTTACTATTCGATTTTGCGTTTATTACGTGTTTTTATGCCTTTGTAGGTACATTAGAAGAATAAAGATTTGTGGAAAAATTGGCTCAAAAAGTGATAGGCACCCAAGGACAAGTGTTATTGGCACCCCAAGAATGGATAAGGG
>JAJJMC010014729.1:0-12893 GCA_023531435.1 Papaver californicum | reverse complement strand
TAAAAGGATTTTTCTTTATTACTCGATCTTAGTTATGTAAATTGTATTCAAGAATTTGATTGGTTGTTTAGTCGAAAGGATTTTTTGGCATAAACAATTTGGCGCTAGAAACAGGGATTGAAAAAAGGATTTATCCTACCTGATAAATGAAAAAGAGATTTAATGAAAAAACTAAATCATCCAGGAAAGAAAAAATTTTGGTAAGAAAAGATGGGAAAATTTAATTTTGCAAGATGTGAAAAGTAAGGGTAAAGCTTATTTACATAAGTATATTTTATTAACATGAAAAATACCTTGTGAGGAATAAAATAGATAAAAATATGAAACAAAAATTTTATGAAGAAGGAAAAGCTGGACTTGTGATAGGGAAAGTTTACAGTTAAAATAATAATTAGAATCTCTTATGATTTAATAAATAAGAGTTCATTTGACTAATTTTCTAAGAAAATATTTTTAGATATCGAGGAAGGAAAACGATCGAGAAGGCAAAAGATAGTGAAGAAACAGCAAATTCTAGAAAATATGTCTCGAGACGCGAATTCTGGGAACCAAAATAGTAATGAAGGCTTGGAAAATAGACAAGAAGAAGGGAGTGATTCAGGACAACAACAAAGTATTGAGGGAAATCATACCCCAAGTCAAGAATTAATGTCAAATACTGTGGTTCAGAATTTCTCTTCAGATCATGAGAGTTCTCAAAGAAAGACACGACAAATACAGGACCTATTAGAAGAAATAAAGGAAATAAGAAAGGAACAAAGAGCAAGCAACCATCGAATTGAGTTACTAGCAACCGAAAATCAAGTTTTAAAAGATGTAATTCAGCGAGAACAAAGACCAACTGTGACAAGAGTACGAAATCAGGAGCCAATGTCGAGTAGACAAATATCAAGAAATGAACAGCGGAATCCATATCAAAGAGTAGTGTTAGCAGGATCGACATCTCGGGTAAGAAGACAACAGGAAAATGAGATTCAACGAACCCAATGGGAAACATGTTTAGAAGCGATGGCACAAATGAAGGAAGAGATTAAAGGATTAAAGAATAAAGAAGGGGGAAGGATAGAAGAGGTATTGAAAGAAGCAAAGCGAACACCGTTAGCGCAACACTTAACATGTGTATCGTTACCAAGAGAATATAATATTCCAGTGTTCGAATGTTATGATGGTACCAAAGATCCAACATCGCACTTAAAGTATTATAACCGAGTGATGTCACGATGGGACGATCATGAAGCGATCATGTGCAGATGTTTTCCGTCAAGTTTAACAAAAACAGCATTATTGTGGTACGACAGATTACCGGAAAATTCTATCAATAATTATGCACAATTGGTCAGGAAATTTTTAGAAGCATACATGTATAACAGACCAATTGATTCAGGGGAGGACAGACTTTATTCTTTAACGTCATGGCCAGAAGAATCGATCCGATCATATACAGCTAGATGGCATTCAATATGTCAAGCAATAGGTGAATTAGACCCAATGACAGCTATAAACCATTATAAATGGGGGATTGTAGATCGGAAGAGTCTGCTCTTTGTTGAAATCCATCGAAATAATCCAAAAACTGAAGGCAAACTGAGAGAAATAATAGAAACATGTGCAAGACTCCAAGATATACAGGAGCAAGGATCAAGAATTAATTCCAGAAGTCAAGGAAATACAAGAAGAACAAATTCAGTTGAAGAATCACCAGAACAGAAAAGAAAATTTCTTCCAAGATTTGAATCAAAAGAATTAAAACATCCTCGACAAGGGAATGGAAAAAATTTTGCTCAACAATTTCGAGAAAGAACTTTTACCAAGCTTAATGTTTCATATTTCAGGTTATTCAACATTTTGAAGAATCGACCAGGTTTTCAATGGCCAATAACAAAGGGAAATCAACCGGAACTTACACAACATTCCAAAGACTACTGTGAGTACCATAACTACAAAGGGCATACAACAAACAACTGTAGAAATTTTATAGCATTGGTACAAAGAATGGTCGATGCTGGAGAATTGAAGGAATTTGTTCAAAAAATTGAACCATCAAAGAAATATGATGAAGGCAAAGCAATACATATTCCATATAACAAACAGACAATTAATATGATTTCATGTGTGGAAAAGTGTGATACAGATTTGAATGTAGCAATCAACAAGAAATTGTGCAAGAGAATTCGGAACCACGAGGCCTTTAGAGTTCAAGGAAGGTAAGTAGAATTATGGGAGGATTGGATGGCACATCCATTAACATTTTCTGCACAAGAAGTAAATCAAGAAATTGAAATGCATAATGACCCTCTTGTGTTGACGTTATTGATATCTGGTTGGAATGTCAAGAAAATACTCTTGGATGGGGGCAGTTCATTAAATGTGATGTTCTACAATACATTTTGTAAAATGGGTTTCAAAGAAGATCAACTCATCACTTCACGATTTGTCATTTATGGATTTAATGGAATATCGTCCAAGCCAAAGGGAGAAATTGATCTTGAAGTTTCAGCCGGACCGATCAACATTCTGACAAGATTTAGTGTTGTGGATGCACCATCCCCGTACAATGCTATAATTGGAAGACGATGGGTTCATCAATTAAAGGGTGTAGTATCAACTTATCATCAGTATCTACGATTTCCAACACCACGAGGAGAGATGGAGATAAAGGGTGATCAAGAAGATGCTAAACTTTGTATAATGGCAGAGACAAGAATAAATGAAGAACGGGAGCATTTACAATGTAAAAAGAAAAAAGAGTCAAGAATTAAAGCAAAGGAAGAAGAAATAAACCAATACCTAGAAAAAAATGCAAAAAATAAAATAGAAAGTGAAAAAGGAGAGAACAGCAAAAATCAAGAAAATTTGGAAAACCAGCCGCAAAAAGGGGCGATGTAGCAATTAAAGGGAACCCCAACTCCAATTGGGATTCCAAAACCAGTTTTCACCCCAGTAGAGCAAACAAAAATCATAAACATTGGCACCACAGAATGCCCCAAGCAAGTGCGAATTGGGACATTAATAAAATCAGATGTGGAACAACAGATAGTCAAATTGCTTTGTGAATATACAGATGTGTTCGCTTGGAGAATAGAAGACATGCCGGGGATCGATCCCAGCATCGTCCAGCATGAGTTAAAAATACATCCTGATGCAATTCCTTTTCGCCAACGGATACGAAAAGTCGCACCAGAATATCATGAACCAGTGGAAAAAGAATTAACAAAACTTTTAGATGCAGGGTTCATTCGAGAGGTACGATACCCTACATGGATTTCTAATATGGTAATTGTCCCGAAGAAGAACGGTGGAGTAAGAATTTGTATAGATTTCACCAATCTAAATAAGGCATGTCCAAAAGATAGTTATCCACTCCCAAACATTGACCAGTTAGTAGATGCTGTTGAGGGACATGAGATGTTATCATTTATGGACGGACAATCTGGGTACAACCAGATAGCATTAGCAGAAGCAGATCAGGAACACACATCGTTCTTTACTCCGTGAGGATTATATTGTTACACTAGAATTCCATTTGGACTACGGAATGCAGGAGCGACATATCAACGCCTAGTGGATGCAATATTCAAACCATGGATCGGAAAAACTTTGGAAGTTTATGTGGATGACATGTTAGTAAAAAGCAAGTTATATTGTGATCATTTGCGGAACCTGGCTGAAATTTTTGGTGCACTACGAAAGTATAAGATGAAAATAAATCCAGAAAAGTGTATTTTTGGTGTTACATCAGGGCGATTTTTAGGATATCTGGTTACAAAAGATGGAATTCAAGTTGATCCAGCAAAAATACAAGCAATAACGGATATGCCATCACCAAACAGTATAAAGAGTGTACAGAAGTTAAATGGGTGTTTGGCTGCACTAAGTAGATTTATTGCAAGATCATCAGAACGATGTAAACCCTTTTTTTGATGTACTTAAGAAGAAAAATAAGTTTGAATGGAACGATCGTTGTGAGCAAGCATTTCAAAGTATAAAATTACATCTTGCCACGTTGCCAGCATTACAAAAAACCAGAACCAGAAGAAATGTTAACTTTGTACATAGCAGCAACAGAAAATGCAATCAGTGGAGTAATGGTGCGAACGAATGAGAAAATCGAGAAACCTGTATACTACATCAGCAAGACTTTGAATTCAGCAGAAAGAAATTATACTAAGATTGAACAATTAATTTTGTCAGTGGTATTTGCTACTCAGAAGTTACGCACTTATTTTCTCACTCATTATGTTCGTATATTAACCAAAGCTCCATTGGAATCATTTTTAAAGAATACAGGGAAGGTAGGAAGAATAGCAAAATGGAACGCTCAGCTAGAACAATACAACATTGTTTATGAGATACAAACTGCGCAGAAATCCCAAGTTCTAGCTGATTTTTTGGCAGATTTTCCAATCGAGGAAGAGTATGAAATTCAAGGACTTCCGGGGTGTGAAGAAGAAGAACCAGTAGATATCCTAGATTCAAATAGTTCACAACGATGGGAGGTTTTTGTTGATGGGTCGCGAAATAAAGAAGGAGCAGGAATAGGTATCGTGATTACAGCACCAAAGGGAGAACGTATGGTACACTCATTTCGACTTGAGTTCGAAGAACATACGAATAACATAGTAGAATATGAAGCAGTGGTCCATGCTCTCAAACTCATTATTGAACTAGGAATAAGTGATGTAAGACTCACAAGTGACTCACAGCTGGTGATTAGACAGATCGAGTTAAAATATCAAACGGTCGATGAGGACTTGGAACGATACAAAAATCTTGTACAAAGTTTAACAGTTTGTATTCCAAATATTATTTTTCGACATTTGTCTCGTGAAAAGAATCGACATGCAGATGCACTGGCGTATATCTCGTCCATGATTAAATGACCCAAATACTAAAGCGCTAAAAATTGGGAGAATATACGAGCCATCCATAAGAGCACAAGTATTAAATAACATAGAGGAAGATGGTATTGATGTGGTTTAGAAAGTGGTAAATAAAGGTTCGATTCTCGAACTTGTGAAGGTAATGATTTTAGAAAATAATGATTCTAATTAACTCTAGAAAATTTCAGGAGTAAGAAAAAGACTAAATAACCTAAAGATGATTTTTGAATAATTTTAAAAATACCAGGAATCAGGAATCAGGAATCAGGTAATTCTAACAACCTATGTGATTAATCAGATAATTCTTTTTAAATTAATTGAAGCCCAAATAATTGCCAAAATTGGTTTTGTTATGCTAACAAACAGAGGTAAATCACAAGCATGGACTATCAAAATTAATTAACTAAGCATAATCCATCAAGCAAAAGCACAACTGTTGAAAGAAAACCGTTTTTACTATTCAAAACTATGCAATTTTAATGATAAAAGAATTATAAATAATTATTAGAAAATAATTAAATCACATAAAATTGAGAAAATTACCTTATCCATCATCCCAGTAAATAGACTTAGCTCATGGTGGAAAAAGATTGCTCAAAAGTTGATTTCATTGCTCAAAAAGTCGATTACAAAGTTGAATAACACTGTAACAGCTGATTTGATACGCTTATAAGCGTTACAGGAGAGGGTTCAGCTGTTACAGAAGAGTTTAAGCAACAAATGGTTTGAAGCAATAGACGACAGGAAAATTCAAATCAGCAACACATATACATGTTACTGAGTCTTCTTCTCCGGCAGTGATGGATGAAGAACAGCCGGCCGGTGCAGCAGCAGCTCGTCGGCGGTGACGGAATATTGACCGGAATTCTCTAAAATCTTCTCTAAGCTTTTGTACTCGATTCTCTTGGCTTCTCTTGGTATTTATAGATAGTAGAAACCCTAGAGAGAGTTCTAAACCTAATAGAACTCTCTAGAACAGCCCACAAATCCCATTCCTAACCGAAACCAAATTCCGGCCATGTTCATGATTTTTCAACTGATTTCACGGGATCTTTTTGCTGTTTCTCGATTGTTCTAACTTGTGTGGGTTATCTACTAACATTTGGAACAATCTGGAAGCAAAAGAAACCAAATTTCACGTTGCTTTTGTGTTGCCAGTAAAAACAGTCGAGTCCGATGAGTTGACCCGGTGACTCGGCCCGATCCAACTCGCTGGGTTGACCCGCTGGGTTGACCCGATCCAGGGGTGCCCCAATCCAAAGTGTGGGTGCTTTGATCCATTTTCCCGGGTGCCTTGAACACTTTTTGAGCCAATTTTTCCACAAATCTTTATTCTTCTAATGTACCTAAAAAAGCAATAAAACACGTAATAGACACAAAATCGAATACTAACTCACTAGAAATTAAGGTGCAAATTAGACACTAAAATGTGTCTATCAGGTATCGATGACTCAGCCATACAAAGTGCCACATCTACATCGCAACAAGAAGATGACCAACCAAGTGAGCCAGATTGGAGAGCCCCGATACATCAATATTTACAAAATAAAGTGTTACCAACAGATTCTAAAGAAGCAAGGAAAATTCAACTTAAGTCAAACCGTTACCAACTTAGAGATGGAATTCTTTATCGACATTCTTTTCTTGGACCATTATTTCGATGTTTATCACGAAAAGAAGGATTATGAATTCTCAAAGAGATACATTATGGAGATGCAGGAAACCATAGTGGAAGACGATCGCTAGCGTTAAAAGCCAAAATGCAGGGTTATTATTGGATTTCCATGTTGAAAGATTCGGAAGAAATGGTTCGAAGGTGCGAAGAATGTCAACGATTCGGTAAGAAAATCAAAGCACCAGCTACGGAATTAAATTCAATACTTAGTCCATGGCCATTTGCGAAATGAGGAGTTGATATAGTCGGACCATTAGCTGAAGGCACAAAGAAAAGAAAATACTTAATTGTGGCCACTGATTATTTCACCAAGTGGGTAGAAGCAAAAGCACTAGCACGAATCAGAGATACTGATGTTTTTACATTTCTATTCGAGAATATCATTTGTAGGCTTGGGATTCCAGCAGCGATAGTTTCTGATAATGGAAAATAACTCCAGGGGAAGAATATCGATATGTTATTTGAAACATATAATATTCAAAAACATAAGTCTACACCTTTTTACCCACAAAGTAATGGGCAAGCAGAATCCACAAATAAAACAATCGCAACAAATCTGAAGAAAACATTGGATGGATATTATAATAAGTGGTGCGAACAATTACATAATACATTATGGGCATATAGAACCACGAGAAAAGCTTCAACTGGAGAATCACCATATCTTCTTACTTATGGAACAAAAGCAGTAATACCAACAGAGGTTATTTTGCCTACGACCAGAACAGAAGCATGGGAGAAAAACCTAAATTCAGATCTCATGTTACAAAAATTGGATGACTTGGAAGAAAAAAGAGAAGTGGCACTCCAAAAGATGGAGAATTATCAAAGGGGATTAGCTCGAGAATACCATAAGCGTGTAAAATCCCGAAATTTTGTCCAAGGTCAATATGTCCTCCGACAAATAACAGAACACCAAAGGGACAAAAGAGCAGGAAAATTCGCACCAACATGGGATGGACCATACGTGATTCAAGCGTCGGCAGGACAAGGGTCGTACTATCTTCAGAATTTGCAAGGAGAAATTTTAAAGCATCCGTGGAATGCACAATATTTAAAGCTTTACTATCTGTGAATAACAATGCAATGTTACCACAAAAAGCAGGTACATAGACAATTAATTCATTAATTTCTTTTATAATCACTCCAGGAACATCGTACCATGGAGAATATTATAATTCCATTAATCCTGGAATGTCATATACTTTGAATCCAGGAACATCATATCTTGGAGATTGTCATGATTATTAATATAATCAAAATTCCATTAATCCCGTAATTTCATATACTTTGAGCGCTCAAAATTATTCCAGGAACATCATATTCTGGATATCGTTGCGATTGACGACATAATCAAAGTCAAAAGGTAAACATCCTTATAGAGTTTCACTAACAATGAAATTCTTAATCAAGAAGGAGTTCCTAATTATTGGTTTATCAATTTTCAAAGTACAGTTCGGGACCAACCCTGTATCTTACCCCTGGCCCGGGTTTGTTTCGTATGTGTGGGATCTCGAACAACATGATTTGAGGTAAAAAGTACTTCAATTTATGGTACTCGGAGAATTATATGATAGCTAAAAGAATTACTTAATCACATTTTCTTGTGCAGGAAACAACATTAAAGATATATCAAAAGGATGCAAAAGAAAATCAATGAAAGATAAACAAAGTACAAGATAGTGGAGTTAACAGTAAATGAAATTACAAAGGACATAATCAGATATCGGGAAGACCGGATCGAGATGGTGGAGGAGGAACTGCAGGCACAGAAGCGCGCTTACTAAGCACTGAAGGATCGGATTGTGCACGATCTAAAGCAGTATTGAAGGACATTGCAATTTTCGCTTTAGCATCCTGCCTGACCCATTGAACGAAATCACGCCCAAAGTTGATTTCTTTGTGAAGCTCTTCGATCTTTTGCTGATTTGCTTCTATTTGAGCACTAAGACGCGATCTTTGATTTTTCTCTTCATTTAGTTCTGCAACTAATGAGTCAATCTCTTGTTCACGAGCATTAATTTTAGAAAGTTCAGTAGATAGTCGAGCATGTAAACTCTCAATTTTTAGGGCGCTAAGCGTCACATTATGCTCAGAAGTCTTTAACTCTTGTGTGATGTTCTTCACTGAATCTTTCGCTGTATTAAGCTCAGTTTCTACTTGTATTGCTCGATCCTTAGCTTCATTAATTTTTTTCTCCAATTCTGAAAATACAGGAAAATATTAGACAAATTTTATGATATCAAGAACTATAAAATTAGGTAAACCAAAAATGTACCTCTGACAACAGATTTAAACTCTAATTCTTTTTGAGTTAGCAATTTTACAACTTCTCGATATTTTGATTCTGATTTATTACGCCTCCAAGTGGTTAAATCAAAACTATCGTTCAATTGAGTCAGTTTTTCTCTAACCACATTCATCTCTTTGAAGATTTCCCTTGCATGATTATTCAATTGTACCATTCTACGATCGAACCTAAATAGGGTCTCCATATTTTCCACTGAACCTAGTATAAAACTTAAATGTTTCATATAAATCAAGTAAATAAAATAGTAATTGAAAAGGAATGAAAAATAAACCTTGATTTTGATTCTGAAGATCTTGATTATGACCTTCAATAGTTTGGAGACGTTCCTGTTGTTGTTGATATTGATCATTATGCTGATGATGAAGTTGTTGAAGTTGTTGTTGAAGAAAATTATTTTGCTGTTGCAATTCATCATTCGCTTGTTGTAAGGAAGCATTCTTTTCCTTCATATCCACTGATTCTTTCTTAAATATTAATCCCATCATGGTAGCTCGAGCCTTATAAAATTTATAACCGCTAAATAGACAATCATTACCATATTGAAGTTGGGCTAAAGCTTGTTGTGGAAGTGAATATAACGAACTATCGGAAACATTCAAAATTTCATTAAAGGTAGGAGGAGGCTTCACAGGAGATATTTGATCGAGAATATCACTCTTAGACCATGCATCCAGAGTTTCATCCAAAGGAATCGCACTAAGTGAATTCCGGAATCGAGACATGAAGCCAGAATCAGATTTGATACTCTCAGGATCTGCTGAAACATTCCAAAGTCCCTGAGAAAGAAACCATTTGTAGGCTTCTTCTTCATCACCAACTAAATTAAAACCTTCACGAGAGATTTGATCGGAAACAGACTTCAGAGTAGAAGGGTCGACACTTGGAATTGTAGTATCGACCTCAACAACAACAGAAGTAGATCGAACCAAATCATCGGAAGGCGCGATCGATTCTAGAATTACTCCAGTAGTCCCTTCGACTTCAGAAGGGATCGAAACACCAGGAACGATCATATTAGAAGGAGGAGAGGTTTCTTTTTCAGTATGATCAATAACATTCATTTCTTCAACAACAGGGGTGTTGGCTCCAACAATCATATTCTCCACGTCATCAATCGGATTTATTTCAGCATTATCTTTTTCCGACGAAATCTCTTTTTCAACATGAGTTACTTCATTCACTACATCAACAATATCTTCATCAATAACAATATCATCTCCCTCTTCTTGAGGAAGACCAGAAAAAGTTTCCAATGCACCATTATCAGGTACAGGGGAATCAAGCACGAAATCAAAAGGTAGTGGAGAAACGATGTTATAGAAATTGGATGAAGTACCAGAAGGAGGTGCAACAGTAGGATCGGATCGTTCCGATACCACAATTTCTGCTGGCATCGAGGAAACTGGAATAACATCGATAGGATCAGACTGATCCAATGGAAGAGCAACAATCGAGCTTCCTTCTCCCTTATTCAAACTTGAAGCCGTCTCTCCTACAACCTCAGTTGAGAGTTCAAGAGTTCTGGGCTTTTTCTGCTTCTTCTCTGCTATGAGAATTAATTTTCGTTTTCCTTTACCCTCAACTGCGGGTTCGATCGTTTGTTCATTCTCGACGATCTGTCTATTCTCGACGATTTTAATACCGCGATCAGGTGGAGGAAGGGGGATACCGATGTCCAAAGAAGGATCGACCTGGAATTAAAAAAAAAAAAAAAAGTAAAAACATTTAAAGAAGACATTAAAGATCGATACACTATATCTAAAAAGAATGATATCAATTAAGAATTTCGAACCTTGAAGTCAAATTTATAATCATCAAAGTTCAATTTCCAGGGGCAATAGTTCGGGAAACAATTGCGAAGATGCTGAATTTCACTAGTAGGAATGTCACCGTATACCCAAGGTCCCTCGATCAGAATAGGGGTGCGATACCATTTATAATCATGTTCTCGACGAATTCTCTCGTTCGAAGGAAAGTCAGCATTGGTATATGGAGCTACCTTGATTCTGGGGTCATCAACTTCTCGAAGTAGAGGAAACCCTTGGGAGCATTTGCGAACAGGACTCACACTCCATTTAACATAATTTTTAACAGTAATACCATCACCATAAGTATTCTGGAAATTCTCAGGCGTATAATGAATACGTTCTGAAAGATCGGGAACATAACAGGTAAGACGGGTACGACCCTCACTGCGAAGGGTGCATTCATCGAGAATTCGCCACCAATTGCCATTATACTGTGTGATAGATCGAAGTTGAGTATGTGGAGCCCTGCTGCGAGTAGCAAGAACTCTGAACTGGAAAGGGTTGTTCTTTTCATACAGAGGGAGATGAAGACCAGCTTCCAAGGCACCAACAGAAATTAATAATCTATGATGGCTATATTGAAATTTTCTCATCAAATCGAAGGTCATCATATCGGAAGCACAATCAACAAAAGAAACCTTAAATCCTTGAAGATTATGTCTTCTTTTAAATTCTTCAATATCCATAGATCGATAGCTATAAGATGACATTGATCGCTTACTCTTGGGGGCAACATTAGGGACATCGGGAGAAGAATCCCGTAAGGTACGAGGTACAGCAGGAGAAGGAGTAGCAAGAGATAAATCTCGACGAGAAACAGCATATCGAGATGAAGAAGACCTACTTGATCTCCTGTTTTCACCTTGATTGCTGGCAGCATCAGATTTTCTTGGAGACATATTGAAGATCTGAGCAAAAAGAAACAAAAGAAAGAAAAAATTAATATATGAAGAAATTACCTAGCAATAATTACAGTGTAAAAAAGAGCCTTTTCATTCATACATAACCTGAGAATCACAATCTTTTTACTACACCGATAAACCCTCAGCCATGAAAAGAAAATTTTGAATCAAGAAAAATAAAATTACTTACATGAAGAAAAGAAGTTAACAATGGTCAAATTGAAGTAGAGAAGAAACCAATTAACGAGAACAGAGCTCCTGAGTAGTGGGAAGATTTGAAAAGTTTAAGGAAGACAAAGTGCAATAACTAAAAAAGAAAAAAAAAACAGCATAAAGTTACAGGATATTTAAAGAAGAAGAATAGTAACCGCCACAAGATGGGAGAACAAAATAATCGGAAAAGATTTGATTTCATTGGAAAAAGTGTAACTGACATAATCATGTTAATGCCAGCGGAAAACTCGGATAACGTGCAGAAAAGAAACTGAAAAGTTAAAAACGACAAGTCCTTCTCTATTTTTCAAAATCTCGGATCGACCGTTGGATGATTTTGTAAAAAAGAGAAGAAGGGGGCAAATTGTTAGTAAATTAAAGAAGCATGACACGTGGAAGAAGATCAAGTTAAGAAGCAACCAGATTAAAAAAGACGAGAAACACAGGATCACTATTAAAGATATCAAATTTCAAAACGACACGAGACGTTTCCTGACATCTGAGCGATGAATTGCATGAATGCCACATAAGATCGAGAAAGCTGAACAGCATCGAATAAAACAAACAGCATTAAATGATAGCTGATCGGGAAAGTAAAAAGTTATTATTATTATATTATTTTATGATCGAGAAAGCAAAATGTAATAATTATTTTATGATCGAGAAAGTGAATTGTAATAATTACTCTATTATTTTAATGATCGAGATCACACAAGTCTTTGAAGATAAGGAAACACGTGTCGGACATATAAAGCATCGAATCAAGAAGTAATTAGGAGCAATCTGTCATCTATATGATCGCACCAAGTAAAAGACAAAATACAAGAACGATAGATACATCGAAACAAGATGGATCGACCCAAAGAAGAATTGATCCAGAACGATGACCAGGCAGTAAAAAATGACACGTTGCATAAAGAGCGACCCAGGAAAATAGATCTATAAATAGAAGAGATCAAACAACAAAGAAGGGGACGGAAAAAAAGATATAGAAGGAGAATTAGAGAAAGAGAGAGAAAATATTTTTAGGTACGAATCTATGGAATATAATAGTATGATGTAAGAATTTCTGTATTTAAATTGAAAAGTGTAAGGATTATAAAC
>JAJJMC010014726.1:0-11273 GCA_023531435.1 Papaver californicum | reverse complement strand
TTATGAAAAAGATGATTCTTTATTATTTTAAAAGAGATTTCTCTGTTATTCGTTTACATTTATTTAACTTGTATCCAAGAGTTTGATTGGTTGTTTAGCAAAAGGAATTTTTGGCTTAAACAATTTGGCGCTAGAAACAGGGACTGAAAAAAGGATTTATCCTACCTGAAAAATAAAAAAGGGATTTTTTATTAATGAATCATCTAGGGAAGAAATTTTTTTTTTTTTTTTTTAAGAAAATATGGGAAAATTTAATTTTACAAGATATGAAAAATAAGGTTTATTTACATAAGTATGTTTTATTAACGTGAAAAATACCTTGTCAGGAACAAAATAGATAAAAATATGAAACAAAAAATTTTTGAAGGAGGAAAAATTGGATATGTGATAGGGAAAATTTACAGTTAAAATAATAATAAGAATCTCTAATGATTTAATAGATAAGAGTTTATTTGACTAATTTTTTGAGAAATTTTTAGATATCGAGGAAGGAAAACGATCGAGAAGGCACAAGATAGTGAAGAAGCAGCAAATTCTAGAAAATATGTCTCAAGACGCGAATTCTGGGAATCAAAATAGTAATGAAGGCTTAGAAAATAGATTAGAAGAAGGAAGTGATTCAGGACAACAACAAAATATTGAGGGAAATCATACCCCAAGTCAAGAATTGATGTCAAATACTGTGGTTCAGAATTTCTCTTCAGATCATGAGAGTTCTCGAAGAAAGACACGACAAATACAGGACCTATTAGAAGAAATAAAGGAAATACGAAAGGAGCAAAGAGCAAGCAACCATCAAATTGAGTTACTAGCAACCGAAAATCAAGTTTTAAAAGATGTAATTCAGCGAGAACAAAGACCAACTGTGACTGGAGTACGAAATCAGGAGCCGATGTCGAGTAGACAAATATCAAGAAATGAACAGCGGAATCCAGATCAAAGAATAGTGTTAGCAGGATCGACATCTCGGGTCAGAAGACAACAGGAAAATAACTTCCAACGAACCCAATGGGAAACATGTTTGGAAGCGATGGAACAAATGAAGGAGGAAATTAAAGGATTAAAGAATAAAGAGGGGGGAAGGATAGAAGAGGTATTGAAAGAAGCAAAGCGAACACCGTTAGCGCAACATTTAACGCGCGTATCATTACCAAGAGAATATAATATTCCAGCGTTTGAATGTTACGATGGAACCAAGGATCCAACATCGCACTTAAAGTATTATAACCGAGTAATGACGCGATGGGATGGTCATGAAGCAATCATGTGCAGATGTTTTCCGTCAAGTTTAACAGGGACAGCATTATTATGGTACGACAGGTTGCCGGAAAATTCTATCAATAATTATGCGCAACTGGCCAGAAAATTTTTAGAGGCATACATGTATAACAGACCAATTGATTCAGGGGAGGACAGACTTTATTCTTTAATGTCATGGCCGGAAGAATCGGTCCGATCTTATACAACTAGATGGCATTCAATATGTCAAGCAATAGGTGATTTAGACCCTATGACAGCTATAAACCATTACAAATGGGGGATTGTAGATCGGAAGAGTCAGCTCTTCGTTGAAATCCATCGAAACAATCCAAAAACTGAAGGAAAATTGAGAGAAATAATAGAAACATGCGCAAGACTCCAAGATATACAGGATCAAGGATCGAGAATTAATTCTGAAAATCAAGGAAAAACAAGGAGAACAAATTCAGTTGAAGAATTACCAGAACAGAAAAGGAAATATCCTCCAAAAGTTGAATCAAAAGAATCAAAACATCCACGACGAGGAAATGGAAAAAATTTTGCTCAACAATTTCGAGAGAGAACTTTTACCAAGCTTAATGTTTCATATTTCAGGTTATTCAACATTTTGAAGAATCAACCAGGTTTTCAATGGCCAATAACTAAGGGAAATCAACCGGAACATACACAACACTCCAAAGACTATTGTGAATACCATAACTACAAAGGACATACAACAGACAACTGTAGAAATTTTATAACATTGGTACAAAGAATGGTCGATGCTGGAGAATTAAAGGAATTTGTTCAAAAAATTGAACCATCAGAAAAATATGATGAAGGCAAAGCAATACATATTCCATATAACAAACAGACAATTAATATGATTTCATGTGTGGAAAAGTGTGATACAGATTTGAATATAGCAATCAACAAGAAGTTGTGCAAGAGAATTCGGAACCACGAGGCCTTTAGAGTTCAAGGAAGGCAAGTAGAGTTATGGGAGGATTGGATGGCACATCCATTAACATTTTCTGCACAAGAAGTAAATCAAGAAATTGAAATGCATAATGACCCTCTTGTGTTGACATTATTGATATCTGGTTGGAATGTCAAGAAAATACTCTTGGATGGGGGCAGTTCATTAAATGTGATGTTCTACAATACATTTTGTAAAATGGGTTTTAAACAAGATCAACTCATCACTTCACGATTTGTCATTTATGGATTTAATGGGATATCGTCCAAGCCAAAGGGAGAAATTGATCTTGAAGTATCGGCTGGACCGATCAACATTCTGACAAGATTTAGTGTTGTGGATGCACCATCCCCATACAATGTTATAATAGGAAGACGATGGGTTCATCAATTAAAAGGTGTAGTATCAACTTATCATCAGTATCTACGATTTCCAACACCGCGAGGAGAGATGGAGATAAAGGGTGATCAAGAAGATGCTAAACTTTGTGTAATGATGGAGACAAGAATAAATGAAGAACGGGAGCATTTACAGTGTAAAAAGAAAAAAGAATCAAGAATTAAAGCAAAGGAAGAGGAAATAAATCAATACCTAGAAAAAAATGCAAAAAATAAAATAGAAAGTGACAAAGAAGAGAATAGCAAAAATCAAGAAAATGTGGAAAATCAGCCGCAAAAAGGGGCTAAGTAGCAATTAAAGGGAACCCCAACTCCAATTGGGATTCCAAAACCAGTTTTCACCCCAGTAGAGCAAACAAAAATTATAAACATCGGCACCATAGAATGCCCCAAGCAAGTGCGAATTGGGACGTTAATAAAATCAGATGTGGAACAACAGATAGTCAAATTGCTTTGTGAATATATGGATGTGTTCGCTTGGAGAATGGAAGACATGCCGGGGATCGATCCCAGCATCGTCCAGCATGAATTAAACATACATCCTGATGCAATTCCTTTTCGCCAACGGATACGAAAAGTCGCACCAGAATATCATGAACAAGTGGAAAAAGAATTAGCAAAACTTTTAAGTGCAGGATTCATTCGAGAAGTAAGATACCCTACATGGATTTCTAATATGGTAATTGTCCCGAAAAAGAACGGTGGAGTAAGAATTTGTATAGATTTTACCAATCTAAATAAGGCATGTCCAAAAGATAGTTACCCGCTCCCAAACATCGACCAACTAGTAGATGCTGTTGAAGGACATGAAATGTTATCGTTCATGGATGGACAATCTGGATATAATCAGATAGCGTTAGCAGAAGCGGATCAGGAACATACATCGTTCTTCACTCCACGAGGATTGTATTGTTACACCAGAATGCCATTTGGGTTACGAAATGCAGGAGCAACATATCAACGTTTAGTGGACGCAATATTCAAACCATGGATCGGAAAAACTTTAGAAGTTTATGTGGATGACATGTTAGTGAAAAGCAAGTTATCTGGTGATCATTTGCGAAACCTGACTGAAATTTTTGGTGCACTACGAAAGTATAAGATGAAAATAAATCCAGAAAAGTGTATTTTTGGTGTTACATCAGGGAGATTTTTAGGATACCTGGTTACAAAAGATGGAATTCAAGTTGATCCAGCAAAAATACAAGCAATAACGGATATGCCATCACCAAACTGTATAAAGAGTGTACAGAAGTTAAATGGGTGTTTGGCTGCACTAAGTAGATTTATTGCAAGGTCATCAGAACGATGTAAACCCTTTTTTGATGTACTTAAGAAGAAAAATAAATTTGAATGGAACGATCGTTGTGAGCAAGCATTTCAAAGTATAAAATTACATCTTGCCACCTTACCAGCATTACAAAAACCAGAACCAGAAGAAATGTTAACTTTGTACATAGCAGCAACAGAAAATGCCATTAGTGGAGTAATGGTACGAACGAATGAGAAAATCGAGAAACCTGTATACTACATCAGCAAGACTTTGAATTCAGCAGAAAGAAATTATACAAAGATTGAACAATTAATTTTGTCAGTGGTATTTGCTACTCAGAAGTTACGCACTTATTTTCTCACTCATTATGTTCGTATTTTAACCAAAGCTCCATTGGAATCAGTTTTAAAGAATACAGGGAAGGTAGGAAGAATAGCAAAATGGAACGCTCAGCTAGAACAATACAACATTGTTTATGAGTTACAAACTGCGCAGAAATCCCAAGTTCTAGCTGATTTTTTAGCAGATTTTCCAATCGAGGAAGAGTATGAAATTCAAGGACTACCGGGGTGCGAAGAAGAAGAACCAGTAGAGATACTAGATTCAAATAGTTCACAACGTTGGGAGGTTTTTGTTGATGGGTCGCGAAATAAAGAAGGAGCAGGAATAGGTATCGTGATTACAGCGCCAAAGGGAGAACGTATGGTACACTCATTTCGACTTGAGTTCGAAGAACATACGAATAACATAGTAGAATATGAAGCAGTGGTCCATGCTCTCAAACTCATTATTGAATTAGGAATAAGTGATGTAAGACTCACCAGTGACTCGCAGCTGGTGATTAGACAGATCGAGTTAAAATATCAAACGGTCGATGAGGACTTGGAATGATACAAAAATCTTGTACAAAGTTTAACAGTATGTATTCCAAATATTATTTTTCGACATCTGTCTCGTGAAAAAAATCGACATGCGGACGCACTGGCATATATCTCATCCATGATAAATGATTCAAATACTAAAGCACTAAAAATCGGGAGAATATATGAGCCATCCATAAGAGCACAAGTATTAAATAACATAGAAAAAGCCGGTATCGATGACTCAGCCATACAAAATGCCACATCTCCATCGCAACAAGAAAATGATCAACCAAGTGAGCCAGATTGGAGAGTCCCGATACATCAATATTTACAAACTAAAGAATTACCAACGGATTCTAAAGAAGCAAGGAAAATTCAACTTAAATCAAACAGCTACCAACTTAGAGATGGAATTCTTTATCGACACTCTTTTCTTGGACCATTATTTCGATGTTTATCACGGAAAGAAGGATTACGAATTCTCAAAGAAATACATTATGGAGATGCAGGAAACCATAGCGGAAGACGATCGCTAGCATTAAAAGCCAAAATGCAGGGTTATTATTGGATTTCCATGTTGAAAGATTCGGAAGAAATGGTTCGAAGATGCGAAGAATGTCAGCGATTTGGTAAGAAAATCAAAGCACCAGCTACGGAATTAAATTCAATACTTAGCCCATGGCCATTCGCAAAATGGGGAGTCGATATAGTTGGACCATTAGCTGAAGGCACAAAGAAAAGAAAATACTTAATTGTGGCCACCGATTATTTCACCAAGTGGGTAGAAGCAAAAGCACTAGCGCGAATCAGAGATACTGATGTTTTTACATTTTTATTCGAGAATATCATCTGTAGGTTTGGGATTCCAGCAGCGATAGTTTCTGATAATGGAAAGCAACTCCAAGGGAAGAATATCGATATGTTATTTGAAACATATAATATTCAAAAACATAAATCTACACCTTTTTACCCACAAAGTAATGGGCAAGCAGAATCCACAAATAAAACAATCGCAACAAATCTGAAGAAAACATTGGATGGATATTATAATAGGTGGTGCGAACAATTACATAATACATTATGGGCATATAGAACCACAAGAAAAGCTTCAACTGGAGAATCACCATATCTTCTTGCTTATGGAACAGAAGCAGTAATACCAACAGAGGTTATTTTGCCTACAACCAGAACAGAAGCATGGGAGAAAAACCTAAATTCAGATCTCATGTTACAAAAATTGGATGACTTGGAAGAAAGAAGAGAAGTGGCACTCCAAAAAATGGAGAATTATCAAAGGGGATTAGCTCGAGAATACCATAAGCGTGTAAAATCCCGAAATTTTGTCCAAGGTCAATATGTCCTCCGACAAATAACAGAACATCAAAGGGATAAAAGAGCAGGAAAATTCGCACCAACATGGGATGGACCATATGTGATTCAAGCACCGGCAGGACAAGGGTCGTACTATCTTCAAAATTTGCAAGGAGAAATTTTAAAGCATCCGTGGAATGCACAATATTTAAAGCTTTACTATCTGTGAATAACACCGCAAAAAACAGGTACATAAACAATTAATTCATTAATTTCTTTTATAATCACTCCAGGAGCATCGTACCATGGAGAATTTTATAATTCCATTAATCCCGGGATGTCATATACTTTGAATCCAGGAATGTCAAAACTTGAAGATTACCATGATAATCGAAATTCCATTAATCACGAAATTTCATATACTCTGAGCGCTCAAAATCAATCCAGAAACATCATATTCTGGATATCGTTGCGATTGACGACATAATCATACACGAAAGGTGAACATTATCCTTAGAGAATTTTATTAACAATGAAATTCTTATCAAGAAGGGGTTCCTAATTATTGGTTTATCAATTTTCAGAGTACAGTTCGGGACCAACCCTGTATCTTACCCCTGGCCCGGGTTTGTTTCGTATGTGTGGGATCTCGAACAACATGATTTGAGGTAAAAAGTACTTCGATTCATGAGACTTAGAAAATCATATGATAGCCAAAAAGATTACTTAATCATATTTTCTTGTGCAGGGAACAGCATAAAAGGCAAGTCTAAAAATTACAAAAGAAAATCTTTGAAAAAACACACAAAGTACAAGATGGAGGAGTTAACAGAAAATGAAACTACAAAGAATATAATCAAATATCAGGAAGACCGGATCGAGATGGTGGAGGAGGAACTGCAGGCACAGGAGCGCGCTTATTAAGCACTGAGGGATCGGATTTTGCACGATCTAAAGCAGTATTAAAGGACATCGCAATTTTCGCTTTAGCCTCTTGCCTGACCCATTGCACAAAATCACGCCCAAAGTTGATTTCTTTGTGAAGCTCTTCGATCTTTTGCTGATCTATTGCTACTTGAGTACTAAGATGTGATGATTGATTTTTCTCTTCACTTAGTTGTGCAGTTAATGAATCAATCTCTCGATCACGAGCATTGATTTTAGAAAGTTCAGTAGATAGTCGAGCATGTAAATCCTCAATTTTTGTGGCGCTAAGAGTCACATTATATTCAGAAGTCTTTAACTCTTGAGTAATCTTTTTCACTGAATCTTTTGCTGAGTTAAGCTCAGTTTCTGCTTGTGTTGCACGATTCTTAGCCTCATTTAACTTTGTCTCCAGTTCTGAAAATACAAGAAAACATCAGACAAATTTTATGATATCAAGAGCTATAAAATCAGTTAAACCAAAAATGTACCTCTGACAACAGATTTAAACTCTAATTCTTTGTGAGTTAGCAATTTTACAACTTCTCGATATTTTGATTCTGCTTTATTACGCCTCCAAATGGCTAAATCAGAACTATCGTTCAGTTGAGTCAGTTTATCTCTAACCACATTCATCTCTTTGAAAACTTCCCTTGCATGGTTATTCAATTGTACCATTCTACGTTCGATCCTAAATAATGTCTCCATATTTTCCACTGGACCTAGTATAAAATTTAAAAGTTTCATATAAATCAAGTAAATAAAATAGTAATTAAAAAGGAATGAAAAATAAACCTTGATTTTGATTCTGAAGATCTTGATTGTGATCTTCAATAGTTCGGAGACGATCCTGTTGTTGCTGATATTGATCATTATGTTGATGTTGAAGCTGTTGTAGTTGTTGAAGTTGTTGTTGAAGAAGAGTATTTTGCTGTTGTAATTCATCATTCACCTGTTGTAAGGAGACATTCTTTTCCTTCATCTCCGCTGATTCTTTCCTGAATATCAATCTCATCATGGTAGCTCGAGCTTTATAAAATTTATAACCACTGAACAGACAGTCATTACCATATTGAAGCTGGGCTAAAGCCTGTTGTGGAAGTGAATATAATGAACTATCAGACAGAGTCAAGACTTCATTGAAAGTTGGAGGAGGCTTTACAGGAAATCTCTGCTCAAAAACATCACTCTTGGACCATGCATCCAAAGCTTCGTCCATGGGGATCGCACTAAGTGAATCCTTGAATCGAGACATGAAGCCAGAATCAGATTTGATAATATCAGGATTAGATGAAATATTCCAAAGCTCTTGAGAAAGAAACCATTTATATGCTTCTTCTTCATCCCCAATTAAATTGAAACCTTCACTGGAGATTCGATCGGAAATAGACTTCAGAGTAGAAGGATCGGCACTTGGAATTGAAGTATCGACCTCAACAGCAACAGAAGGAGATCGAACCAAAATTTCAGAAGGGACGATCGATTCTACAATTACTTCAGAAGTCCCTTCGACTTCACCAGGGATCGAACTGGAAGGAGGGATCGAACTGGAAGGAGGGTTTTCATCTTCAGTACGATCTGTAATGGTAACTTCATCAACAATGGCGGTATCAGCCTCAACATTTATGTTTCCCATACCACCAATTGGAAGTATCTCGGCATTATCTTTCTCCGATGAATTCTTTTCTTCAGAATGAGATACTTCATTCACTACATCAATAAGATCATCAATAACAATATCATCTCCCTCTTCTTGAGGAAAGCCAGAAAAAGTTTCCAATGCACCATTATCAGGTACAGGGGAATCAAGCACGAAATCAAATGGAAGTGGAGAAACAATGTTATAAAAATTGGATGAAGTACCAGAAGAAGGTGCAACCATAGGATTGGATCGTTCCGATACCACAATTTCTGCTGGCATCGAGGAAACAGGAATAACATCGAGAGGATCAAACTGATTCAATGGAAGAGCAACCATCGAGCTTCCTTCTCCCCTATTCGTACTAGGAACCATCTCTCCAATAACCTCGGTTGAGAGTTCAAGAGTTCTGGGCTTCTTTGGCTTCCTCTCTGCTACGAGAACTAATTTCCGCTTTCCTCTACCATCAACTACGGGTTCGATCGTTTGTTCATCCTCGACGATCTGTCTATTCTCGACGATTTTAATACCACGATCAGGTGGAGGAAGAGGGATTCCAATATCTAAAGAAGGATCGACCTGAAATCAAAAAAAAAAAAAAAAAAAAAAAATAATAATAAAAATAAAATAATAATAAATAAAAATATTTAAAGAAGTCATTAAAGATCGATACACTATAAAGAAATGGTATCAACTAAGAATTCCGAACCTTGAAGTCAAATTTATAATCATCAAAGTTCAATTTCCAGGGGCAATAGTTCGGAAAGCAGTTGCGAAGATGTTGAATTTCACTAGTAGGGAGATCACCATATACCCAAGGTCCCTCGATCAGAATAGGAGTACGATACCACCTATAATCATGTTCTCGACGAATTCTCTCATTCGAAGGAAAATCAACATTAGTGAATGGGGCTACCTTGATTCTGGGGTCATCAACTTCTCGAAGAAGAGGAAACCCTTGGAAGCATTTGCGAACAGGACTAACACTCCATTTAACAAAATTCTTAACAGTAATACCATCACCATAAGTATTCTGGAAATTCTCAGGCGTATAATTAACACGTTCCGAGGGATCGGGAACATAGCAAGTAAGACGGGTACGACCCTCACTGCGAAGGGTACATTCATCGAGAATCCGCCACCAGTTACCATTATACTGTGTGATGGAACGAAGTTGAGTATGTGGAGCCCTGCTGCGAGTAGCAAGAACTGTGAATTGGAAAGGGTTGATTTTCTCATACAGAGGAAGATGAAGACCAGCTTCCAAGGCACCAACAGAAATTAATAACCTATGATGGGTATATTGAAATTTTCTCATCGAATCATAGGTCATCATATCGGAAGTACTATCCGCAAAAGAAACTTTAAACCCTTGAAGATTATGTCTTCTTTTAAATTCTTCAATATCCATGGATCGATAGCTATAAGATGACATTGACCGTTTACTTTTGGGGGCAACATTAGGAATATCGGGAGAAGAATCCTGTACGGTGCGAGGTACAGCAGGAGAAGGAGTAGCAGTAGATGAATCTCGACGAGAAACAGCGTATTGAGATGAAGAAGTCCTACTTGATCTCCTGTTTCCACCCTGGTTGCTGGTAGTGTCAGATTTCCTTGGAGACATATTGAAGATCTGAGCAAAAAGAAACGAAAGAAAGAAAAGATTAACATATGAAGAAATTACCTATTAATAATTATAGTGTAAAAAAGAGTCTTTTTATTCATGCATAACCTGAGAATCACAATCTATTCACTACATCAATAGACCCACAGCCATAAAAAGAAAATTTCGAACCAAGAAAAGTAAAGTTACTTACATGAAGAAAAGAAATTAACAATGGTCAAATTGAAGTAGAGAAGAAACCAATTAACAAGAACAGATCTCCTGAGTAGTAGGAAGATTTGAAAAGATTAAGGAAAACAAGATGCAATAACTAAAAGAGAAAAAGACAGTAGAAAGTTACAGGATATTTAAAGAAGGAGAATAGTAACCGTCACAAGATGGGAGAACGAGATAATCGGAAAAGATTTGATTTCATAAAGAAGAGAAAGTGTAACTGACATAATTATGTGCATAAAAGTAATAAATACAGAGCCAGCGGAAAACTCGGAGAACGTGCGGAAAAGAAACTGACAAATCCTTCTCTGTTTTTCAAAATCTCGGATCGACCGTTGGATGATTTTGTAAAAAAAGAGAAGAAGGGGGCAAATTGTTAGTAAATTAAAGAAGCACGACACGTGGAAGAGGATCAAGTAAAGAGACATCAAGACTAAAAAGGGTGAGAAACACAAGATCACTATCAAAGATATCGAATATCGAAAAGGCATGAGATGTTTCCTGAGCAAAGAGCTGCATGAGTGACACATAAGATCGAGAAAGCTGAACACCAACGAATAAAACAAACAGCATTGATTGATAGCTGTTCGGGAAAGCAAAAAGTTATTAATATTATATTATTTTATGATCGAGAAAGTAAAAGATAATAATTACTCTATTCTTTTAGAGATCGAGAAAGTAAAAGGTAATTATTATTATATTATCTTAATGATCGAGAAAATACTCTATGATCGAGGCCACAGAAGTCTTAAGGATAAGGAAACACGTGTCGGACATATAAAGTATCGAACCAAGAAGCTGTTAAGAACG
>JAJJMC010014721.1:1429194-1523990 GCA_023531435.1 Papaver californicum | reverse complement strand
AGGGAAATCAACCGGAACATACACAACACTCCAAAGACTATTGTGAACACCATAACTACAAAGGACATACAACAGACAACTGTAGAAATTTTATAACATTGGTACAAAGAATGGTCGATGCTGGAGAATTAAAGGAATTTGTTCAAAAAATTGAACCATCAGAAAAATATGATGAAGGCAAAGCAATACATATTCCATATAACAAACAGACAATTAATATGATTTCATGTGTGGAAAAGTGTGATACAGATTTGAATATAGCAATCAACAAGAAGTTGTGCAAGAGAATTCGGAACCACGAGTCCTTTAGAGTTCAAGGAAGGCAAGTAGAGTTATGGGAGGATTGGATGGCACATCCATTAACATTTTCTGCACAAGAAGTAAATCAAGAAATTGAAATGCATAATGACCCTCTTGTGTTGACGTTATTGATATCTGGTTGGAATGTCAAGAAAATACTCTTTGATGGGGGAAGTTCATTAAATGTGATGTTCTACAATACATTTTGTAAAATGGGTTTTAAACAAGATCAACTCATCACTTCACGATTTGTCATTTATGGATTTAATGGGATATCGTCCAAGCCAAAGGGAGAAATTGATCTTGAAGTATCGGCCGGACCGATCAACATTCTGACAAGATTTAGTGTTGTGGATGCACCATCCCCGTACAATGTTATAATAGGAAGACGATGGGTTCATCAATTAAAGGGTGTAGTATCAACTTATCATCAGTATCTACGATTTCCAACACCACGAGGAGAGATGGAGATAAAGGGTGATCAAGAAGATGCTAAACTTTGTGTAATGGCGGAGACAAGAATAAATGAAGAACGGGAGCATTTACAATGTAAAAAGAAAAAAGAATCAAGAATTAAAGCAAAGGAAGAGGAAATAAATCAATACCTAGAAAAAAATACAAAAAATAAAATAGAAAGTGACAAAGGAGAGAATAGCAAAAATCAAGAAAATTTGGAAAATCAGCCGCAAAAAGGGGCGAAGTAGCAATTAAAGGGAACCCCAACTCCAATTGGGATTCCAAATCCAGTTTTCACCCCAGTAGAGCAAACAAAAATTATAAACATCGGCACCATAGAATGCCCCAAGCAAGTACGAATTGGGACGTTAATAAAATCAGATGTGGAACAACAGATGGTCAAATTGCTTTGTGAATATATAGATGTGTTCGCTTGGAGAATAGAAGACATGCCGGGGATCGATCCCAGCATCGTCCAGCATGAATTAAACATACATCCTGATGCAATTCCTTTTCGCCAACGGATACGAAAAGTCGCACCAGAATATCATGAACAAGTGGAAAAAGAATTAGCAAAACTTTTAGGTGCAGGATTCATTCGAGAAGTAAGATACCCTACATGGATTTCTAATATGGTAATTGTCCCGAAGAAGAACGGTGGAGTAAGAATTTGTATAGATTTCACCAATCTAAATAAGGCATGTCCAAAAGATAGTTACCCGCTCCCAAACATCGACCAACTAGTAGATGCTGTTGAAGGACATGAGATGTTATCATTCATGGATGGACAATCTGGATATAATCAGATAGCGTTAGCAGAAGCGGATCAGGAACATACATCGTTCTTCACTCCACGAGGATTGTATTGTTACACCAGAATGCCATTTGGGTTACGAAATGCAGGAGCAACATATCAACGTTTAGTGGACGCAATATTCAAACCATGGATCGGAAAAACTTTGGAAGTTTATGTGGATGACATGTTAGTGAAAAGCAAGTTATCTGGTGATCATTTGCGAAACCTGACTGAAATTTTTGGTGCACTACGAAAGTATAAGATGAAAATAAATCCAGAAAAGTGTATTTTTGGTGTTACATCAGGGAGATTTTTAGGATACCTGGTTACAAAAGATGGAATTCAAGTTGATCCAGCAAAAATACAAGCAATAACGGATATGCCATCACCAAACTGTATAAAGAGTGTACAGAAGTTAAATGGGTGTTTGGCTGCACTAAGTAGATTTATTGCAAGGTCATCAGAACGATGTAAACCCTTTTTTGATGTACTTAAGAAGAAAAATAAATTTGAATGGAACGATCGTTGTGAGCAAGCATTTCAAAGTATAAAACTACATCTTGCCACCTTACCAGCATTACAAAAACCAGAACCAGAAGAAATGTTAACTTTGTACATAGCAGCAACAGAAAATGCCATTAGTGGAGTAATGGTGCGAACGAATGAGAAAATCGAGAAACCTGTATACTACATCAGCAAGACTTTGAATTCAGCAGAAAGAAATTACACAAAGATTGAACAATTAATTTTGTCAGTGGTATTTGCTACTCAGAAGTTACGCACTTATTTTCTCACTCATTATGTTCGTATTTTAACCAAAGCTCCATTGGAATCAGTTTTAAAGAATACAGGGAAGGTAGGAAGAATAGCAAAATGGAACGCTCAGCTAGAACAATACAACATTGTTTATGAGTTACAAACTGCGCAGAAATCCCAAGTTCTAGCTGATTTTTTGGCAGATTTTCCAATCGAGGAAGAGTATGAAATTCAAGGACTACCGGGGTGTGAAGAAGAAGAACCAGTAGAGATACTAGATTCAAATAGTTCACAACGATGGGAGGTTTTTGTTGATGGGTCGCGAAATAAAGAAGGAGCAGGAATAGGTATCGTGATTACAGCGCCAAAGGGAGAACGTATGGTACACTCATTTCGACTTGAGTTCGAAAAACATACGAATAACATAGTAGAATATGAAGCAGTGGTCCATGCTCTCAAACTCATTATTGAATTAGGAATAAGTGATGTAAGACTCACCAGTGACTCGCAGCTGGTGATTAGACAGATCGAGTTAAAATATCAAACGGTCGATGAGGACTTGGAACGATACAAAAATCTTGTACAAAGTTTAACAGTTTGTATTCCAAATATTATTTTTCGACATCTGTCTCGTGAAAAGAATTGACATGCGGACGCACTGGCATATATCTCATCCATGGTAAATGATCCAAATACTAAAGCACTAAAAATCGGGAGAATATATGAGCCATCCATAAGAGCACAAGTATTAAATAACATAGAGAAAGACGGTATCGATGACTCAGCCATACAAAATGCCACATCTCCATCGCAACAAGAAAATGATCAACCAAGTGAGCCAGATTGGAGAGTCCCGATACATCAATATTTACAAACTAAAGAATTACCAACAGATTCTAAAGAAGCAAGGAAAATTCAACTTAAATCAAACAGCTACCAACTTAGAGATGGAATTCTTTATCGACACTCTTTTCTTGGACCATTATTTCGATGTTTATCACGGAAAGAAGGATTACGAATTCTCAAAGAAATACATTACGGAGATGCAGGAAACCATAGCGGAAGACGATCGCTAGCATTAAAAGCCAAAATGCAGGGTTATTATTGGATTTCCATGTTGAAAGATTCGGAAGAAATGGTTCGAAGGTGCGAAGAATGTCAACGATTTGGTAAGAAAATCAAAGCACCAGCTACGGAATTAAATTCAATACTTAGCCCATGGCCATTCGCAAAATGGGGAGTCGATATAGTTGGACCATTAGCTGAAGGCACAAAGAAAAGAAAATACTTAATTGTGGCCACCGATTATTTCACCAAGTGGGTAGAAGCAAAAGCACTAGCGCGAATCAGAGACACTGATGTTTTTACATTTTTATTCGAGAATATCATCTGTAGGTTTGGGATTCCAGCAGCGATAGTTTCTGATAATGGAAAACAATTCCAGGGGAAGAATATCGATATGTTATTTGAAACATATAATATTCAAAAACATAAATCTACACCTTTTTACCCACAAAGTAATGGGCAAGCAGAATCCACAAATAAAACAATTGCAACAAATCTGAAGAAAACATTGGATGGATATTATAATAGGTGGTGCGAACAATTACATAATACATTATGGGCATATAGAACCACGAGAAAAGCTTCAACTGGAGAATCACCATATCTTCTTGCTTATGGAACAGAAGCAGTAATACCAACAGAGGTTATTTTGCCTACAACCAGAACAGAAGCATGGGAGAAAAACCTAAATTCAGATCTCATGTTACAAAAATTGGATGACTTGGAAGAAAGAAGAGAAGTGGCACTCCAAAAAATGGAGAATTATCAAAGGGGATTAGCTCGAGAATACCATAAGCGTGTAAAATCCCGAAATTTTGTCCAAGGTCAATATGTCCTCCTACAAATAACAGAACATCAAAGGGACAAAAGAGCAGGAAAATTCGCACCAACATGGGATGGACCATATGTGATTCAAGCACCGGCAGGACAAGGGTCGTACTATCTTCAGAATTTGCAAGGAGAAATTTTAAAGCATCCGTGGAATGCACAATATTTAAAGCTTTACTATCTGTGAATAACACCGCAAAAAGCAGGTACATAAACAATTAATTCATTAATTTCTTTTATAATCACTCCAGGAACATCGTACCATGGAGAATTTTATAATTCCATTAATCCCGGGATGTCATATACTTTGAATCCAGGAATATCATATCTTGGAGATTACCATGATAATCAAAATTCCATTAATCTCGGAATTTCGTACACTCTGGGCGCTAAAAATCAATCCAGAAACATCATATTCTGGATATCGTTGCGATTGACGACATAATCATACACAAAAGGTGAACATTATCCTTAGAGAATTTTATTAACAATGAAATTCTTATCAAGAAGGGGTTCCTAATTATTGGTTTATCAATTTTCAGAGTACAGTTCGGGACCAACCCTGTATCTTACCCCTGGCCCGGGTTTGTTTCGTATGTGTGGGATCTCGAACAACATGATTTGAGGTAAAAAGTACTTCAATTCATGGGACTTAGAAAATCATATGATAGCCAAAAAGATTACTTAATCATATTTTCTTGTGCAGGGAACAACATAAAAGGCAAGTCTAAAAGTTACAAAAGAAAATCTTTGAAAAAACACACAAAGTACAAGATGGAGGAGTTAACAGAAAATGAAATTACAAAGAATATAATCAAATATCGGGAAGACCGGATCGAGATGGTGGAGGAGGAACTGCAGGCACAGGAGCGCGCTTATTAAGCACTGAAGGATCGGATTTTGCACGATCTAAAGCAGTATTGAAGGACATCGCAATCTTCGCTTTAGCCTCTTGCCTGACCCATTGAACAAAATCACGCCCAAAGTTGATTTCTTTGTGAAGCTCTTCGATCTTTTGCTGATCTATTGCTACTTGAGTACTAAGATGTGATTTTTGATTTTTCTCTTCACTTAATTGTGCAGTTAATGAATCAATATCTCGATCACGAGCAATAATTTTAGAAAATTCAGTAGATAGTCGAGCATGTAAACTCTCAATTTTTGAGGCGCTAAGAGTCACATTATATTCAGAAGTCTTTAACTCTTGAGTAATCTTTTCCACTGAATCTTTTGCTGAATTAAGCTCAGTTTCTGCTTGTGTTGCACGATTCTTAGCCTCATTTAACTTTGTCTCCAGTTCTGAAAATACAAGAAAACATCAGACAAATTTTATGATATCAAGAGCTATAAAATCAGATAAACCAAAAATGTAGCTCTGACAACAGATTTAAACTCTAATTCTTTATGAGTTAGCAATTTTACAACTTCTCGATATTTTGATTCTGCTTTATTACGCCTCCAAGTGGCTAAATCAGAACTATCGTTCAGTTGAGTCAGTTTATCTCTAACCACATTCATCTCTTTGAAAACTTCCCTTGCATGGTTATTCAATTGTACCATTCTACGTTCGATCCTAAATAATGTCTCCATATTTTCCACTGGACCTAGTATAAAATTTAAATGTTTCATATAAATCAAGTAGATAAAATAGAAATTGAAAAGGAATGAAAAATAAACCTTGATTTAGATTCTGAAGATTTTGATTGTGATCTTCAATAGTTCGGAGACGATCCTGTTGCTGCTGATATTGATCATTATGTTGATGTTGAAGCTGTTGAAGTTGTTGAAGTTGTTGTTGAAGAAGATCATTTTGCTGTTGTAAATCATCATTCACCTGTTGTAAGGATACATTCTTTTCCTTCATCTCCACTGATTCTTTCCTAAATATCAATCCCATCATGGTAGCTCGAGCCTTATAAAATTTATAACCACTAAACAGACAGTCGTTACTATATTGGAGTTGGGCTAAAGCTTGTTGTGGAAGTGAATATAACGAACTATCGGAAAGAGTCAAAACTTCATTAAAGGTTGGAGGAGGCTTTACAGGAAATCTCTGCTCAAAAACATCACTCTTGGACCATGCATCCAAAGTTTCGTCCATAGGAATCGCACTAAGTGAATCCTTGAATCGAGACATGAAGCCAGAATCAGATTTGATAACATCAGGATTAGATGAAACATTCCAAAGCCCTTGAGAAAGAAACCATTTATATGCTTCTTCTTCATCACCAACCAAATTAAGACCTTCACTGGAGATTCGATCGGAAATAGACTTCAGAGTAGAAGGATCGACACTTGGAAATGAAGTATCGACCCCAACAGCAGCAGAAGAAGATCGAACCAAAATTTCGGAAGGAGCGATCGATTCGAGAATTACTTCAGAAGTCCCTTCGACTTCAGGAGGGATCGAACTGGAAGAAGGGATCGAACTGGAAGAAGGGATCGAACTGGAAGGAGGGTTTTCATCTTCAGTACGATCAATAACGTTAGCCTCTTCAACAATGGCGGTATCAGCCTCAACATTCATATCTCCCACACCACCAATTGGAAGTATCTCGGCATTATCTTTCTCCGATGTATTCTTTTCTTCAGAATGAGATACTTCATTCACTACATCAATAAGATCATCAATAACAATATCATCTCCCTCTTCTTGAGGAAGGCCAGAAAAAGTTTCCAATGCACCATTATCAGGTACAGGGGAATCAAGCACGAAATCAAAAGGAAGTGGAGAAACGACGTTATAAAAATTGGATGAAGTACCAGAAGGAGGTGCAACCATAGGATTGGATCGTTCCGATACCACAATTTCTGCTGGCATCGAGGAAACTGGAATAACATCGATAGGATCAAACTGATCCAATGGAAGAGCAACCATCGAGCTTCCTTCTCCCTTATTCGAACTAGAAACCATCTCTCCTATAACCTCGGTTGAGAGTTCAAGAGTTCTGGGCTTCTTTTGCTTCTTCTCTGTTGCAAGAATTAATTTTCGCTTTCCTCTACCATCAACTACGGGTTCGATCGTTTGTTCATTCTCGACGATCTGTCTATTCTCGACGATTTTAATACCACGATCAGGTGGAGGAAGAGGGATTCCGATGTCCAAAGAAGGATCGACCTGAAATCAAAAAATAAAAAAATAATAATAATAATAAAAACATTTAAAGAAGGCATTAAAGATCGATACACTATAACTAAAAGAAATGGCATCAACTAAGAATTCCGAACCTTGAAGTCAAATTTATAATCATCAAAGTTCAATCTCCAGGGGCAATAGTTTGGGAAACAATTGCGAAGATGTTGAATTTCACTAGTAGGGAGATCACCATATACCCAAGGTCCCTCGATCAGAATAGGGGTGCGATACCACTTATAATCATGTTCTCGACGAATTCTCTCATTCGAAGGAAAATCAGCATTAGTGTATGGAGCTACCTTGATTCTGGGGTCATCAACTTCTCGAAGAAGAGGAAACCCTTGGGAGCATTTGCGAACAGGACTAACACTCCATTTGACAAAAATTTTAACAGTAATACCATCACCATAAGTATTCTGGAAATTCTCAGGCGTATAATTAACACGTTCTGAGGGATCGGGAACATAGCAAGTAAGACGGGTACGACCCTCACTGCGAAAGGTACATTCATCGAGAATCCGCCACCAATTACCATTATACTGCGTGATGGAACGAAGTTGAGTATGTGGAGCCCTGCTGCGAGTAGCAAGAACTTTGAATTGGAAAGGGTTGTTTTTCTCATACAGAGGAAGATGAAGACCAGCTTCCAAGGCACCAACAGAAATTAATAATCTATGATGGGTATATTGAAATTTTCTCATCGAATCATAGGTCATCATATCGGAAGTACTATCCGCAAAAGAAACTTTAAACCCTTGAAGGTTATGTCTTCTTTTAAATTCTTCAATATCCATGGATCGATAGCTATAAGATGACATTGACCGTTTACTTTTGGGGGCAACATTAGGAATATCGGGAGAAGAATCCCGTACGGTGCGAGGTACAGCAGGAGAAGGAGTAGCAATAGATGAATCTCGACGGGAAACAGCATATTGAGATGAAGAAGTCCTACTTGATCTCCTGTTTCCACCCTGGTTGCTGGTAGTATCAGATTTCCTTGGAGACATATTGAAGATCTGAGCAAAAAGAAACGAAAGAAAGAAAAGATTAACATATGAAGAAATTACCTATTAATAATTACAGTGTAAAAAAGAGCCTTTTTATTCATGCATAACCTGAGAATCATAATCTTTTCACTACATCGATAGACCCACAGCCATAAAAAGAAAATTTCGAATCAAGAAAAGTAAAGTTACTTACATGAAGAAAAGAAATTAACAATGGTCAAATTGAAGTAGAGAAGAAACCAATTAACAAGAACAGAACTCCTGAGTAGTAGGAAGATTTGAAAAGATTAAGGAAAACAAGGTGCAATAACTAAAAGAGAAAAAGACAGCAGAAAATTACAGGATATTTAAAGGAGGAGAATTGTAACCGCCACAAGATGGGAGAACGAGATAATCGGAAAAGATTTGATTTCATAAAAAGAAAGAAAAAGTGTAACTGACATAATCATGTGCATAAAAGTAATAAATACAGAGCCGAAAAAATCGGCAGTACAGTTAATACCAGCGGAAAATTCGGAGAACGTGCGGAAGAGAAACTGAAAAATTAAAAAATGACAAGTCCTTCTCTATTTTTCAAAATCTCGGATCGACCGTTGGATGATTTTGTAAAAAAGAGAAGAAGGGGGCAAATTGTTAGTAAATTAAAGAAGCACGACACGTGGAAGAGGATCAAGTTAAGAAGCATCTAGATTAAAAAAGGTGAGAAACACAGGATCATTATCAAAGATATCGAATATCGAAAAGACATGAGACGTTTCCTGAGCGAAGAGCTGCATGAATGACACATAAGATCGAGAAAGCTGAACACCAACGAATAAAACAAACAGCATTAATTGATAGCTGTTCGGGAAAGCAAAAAGTTATTAATACTATGTTATTTTATGATCGAGAAAGTAAAAGATAATAATTACTCTATTCTTTTAAAGATCGAGAAAGTAAAAGGTAATTATTATTATATTATCTTAATGATCGAGAAAGCAGATTATAATAATTACTCTATGATCGAGGCCACAGAAGTCTTAAGAGATAAGGAAACACGTGTCGGACATATAAAGTATCGAACCAAGAAGCTGTTAAGAACGATCTGTCATCTATACGACCGCACCAAATAAAGATAAAGTACAAGGACGATAGATACATCGAAACAAGATGGATCGACCCAGAGAAGAATTGATCCAGAATCGATGACTAAGCTGAAGAAAACGACACATGGTATAAAGAGCGATCAGAAAAATAGATCTATAAATAGAAAAGATCAAACAACAAATAGGGGGACGGAAAAAATAGAAAGAAAAACCTGAGAAAGGGAAGAGAAGAAACTTTTAGGTACAAACCTATGAGAAGTAATTGTATAATGTTTGAATTTCTGTATTGAATGGAAAAGTGTAAAGATTATAAACCCAGAAATTGCAAAACTTAGATGATTTATTGTATTGAGCTTAAACAATTTATGAAAAAGATGATTCTTTATTACTTAAAAGGATGTTTCTTTGTTATTCGTTTACATTTATTTAACTTGTATCCAAGAGTTTGATTGGTTGTTTAACAAAAGGAATTTTTGGTTTAAACATCAGGGATGGTGAAAATTTAGATGTTGCTGTGTTAGAATTGACTTAACGAGAGTGGTAGAACAAAGACGGAAAAGAGGAGAGGTAGAAAAGAAAAAAAAATCCTACTGTGTTAATTCCTAATAGCCAGGGCAAGAAAAGGCAAAACTCGCTTTCATGTAGGAGCTACGTACAAGCTGATCGAGGTGGGCTATAGCATAACCTGGACTAGATTATATATTTATAGTGTTTTGGTACCCTTGAAAATCACTTCTAACCAATAATCAATCACTTCTGTAGTATAATCAATTCAGTCAAGGTGGATCAAAAGTTATCTCCCTTCATCGAGTGCAGTTGTTATACTCCAAACATACCAAAATAGGTCGTCTAGAGCGGGCTTAAACGCTGCCATTATGACATTATCATGCAAACAAGTTCGAAAAGAAGTCGTCTAGACAGCCACCGGAACAAAAACCATCATATTATTAAAAGCTAGCACTACTCAAGCATTAAACAAATCCACACACCATAATGTTTCGATCATCATATTCAAATTAGACAACATATGCCTAGGAACACACATTTATTATGATGACAGCTTCAACTGCGAAAAGCAGCAATCATCTTTTCTTTCTTTCTTTTTTTTTAATCGGTAAAGAAAAATATGTTAAATCAAAAAGTAGGGGTAAATTGATACGAGACATCAACAAAATTCTCAAAACTAAAAGCCCAAGTGTAAGTTGTATACTTGACCATACTGATGATATGCACCTCCAATTAATTTTTCCCATTAAATATTCTTCCATTGTATACTGCGAGAAGCAGCAATCACCTCCCCTGGGGAGTTGTAGGGTACATCCAATATCCCAAGGTTAAACGTAACAGACCTCTTCCACAGCTTATTGGTTTGCATACACAAGGCTGCTTTCCGCATCCATAACAAAATTGGGCTTTACATCTGTAAACATATACAAGAAAAAAAACAACCATTTCAATCATATTTTATGAATTTTCGCAGCACTAGATATCAAAATATTTAGTATTCTTTGTAAAGATACAGAGAAATAAAAAGAACCTGCAAGTGATGATGTTGCAATAACTCTGGCCATCCAGAACTCGTTGAATGTAAAGGTTGCAATTTGGGCATCGAACCCATTTCTTTCGTTTAACCATCTCCATGAACAAAACATCGTTTCTGTCCATACCAATATCAATCGCTATGGCGCCTGTTTGACGACATTGATGGTTTTCTTTCCATGGAACCATACAACTAAAACAAAATACTTCCTTGCAGTTTGGGCAGTCTGATCGTTTCACCGTAGACTTAGTTTTCACACACTCGTTCAGAATCAAATCAGAACACTTGCGGTTAGGGAAAAAACATCTTCCATGGACAAACCCACCTTTCGATGCATCTTAAAGTACTGCAGACTCACAAAGAACACGACAGCACTTCTCGAATACTTTATTGGGAGGAGGATCGAACGACACGATACTGCATCCATGAGAACCGAACAATTCATATTAGGGCACTTTATAACCGACATGTTGTCGTGAATCACTTTTGTTTCGATATACTTGGCGACACAATTTGTGCAATAGGGATGGAAACATCGACTTGCCTCCATGTTTTTGAATTTTTTATTCAATGGAACTGGCTTTGTACAGATTTCGCAGGTGAAATAGCTGTCGCTGCTGGTTGCATTGTCGTGGTACGAGGGTTTGAAAAGCTTGTTGAGTGTTTGATATATGGTTTCCATCGGAAGAAAAAGGAGGAGGTGCAGCTCCGGATGAAAAACTATTGGATGCGGGAAGTATTACTATCTTGTATATCCAATCTCAAGGGTACTTGGTCTGATGATAGAGCTCAACTTGAAGACCTTCTAATATCCCATTTCAAATCTATAAGTACAGCTACAAATCCTTTTCAAAATAGTTTTATCATTAACTGCATAGAGTCTTGCATTATCAATGAAGACAATGATAAATTTTTAAGCAAATGAAATCCTGGATAGCCCAACAAGCAATATCTAGACCTTGTAGAGACTGATGTGTGGAATATAGTTCAAAACTTTTCATCTCTAAACTTTTGCTTAAAGAAATGAATTATATATTTTTATCTCTTATACCAAAGGTCACCAATCCTGTAAATCCTACATATTTTCGACTTATTTCTCTGTGTGATACTAGTTATAAGATAATTTCTAAAATTTTGATTAATAAAATAAAACCAATGCTCTCAAAATTGGTAAGTCCATACCAATCATCTTATGTACCAAATAAGAATATACAACACAATGTGGTTATAGTTCATGAGCTAATTCATTCTATGAAAATGAAAAAGGATACAGTTGGAATTATGAGATTAAACTCGACATGTCAAAAGCATTTGACAGAGTTGAGTGGACTTTTATTATAAATGTTCTTAAAAGATTGGGATTTTCAGATACCTGGTGTGAACTTATACATCAGTGTATTAGTACTACTACCATCTCAGTTATTCTCAATGGCTCCCTTTGTCCAGCCTATAAGCCTACTAGAGGTCTGAGACAAAAGGATCCACTGTCTCCTTATCTATTTATTTTATATATGGAGTGTTTCTATAGATATCTTTTACATGCAGAAGAATCCTACCTGATACATGGAATCAAGGTAACTAGAGGTGCTCCAAGCATAAATTATTTGTTGTTTGTTGATGACTGCTTAATATTTACTAAAGCTTCAAAATCCGAAGCCAATAATCTTATGTCTCTAATCAAAGACTTTAGTTTTATATCAGGACAAATCGTTAATTTTCAAAAGTCAGCTTACTTTTTTAGTAAAAATGTTCACCTTGAACATTGTGTTTCCCTCGTAAGATAACTTAATGTTAGAAAAGTTGATCTAAATGAGAAATATCAAGGTATCGCATTGTTCCATGGCAGATCTAAGGTTGAGACTTGTATTCCCTTAGTATAACAGTTTGATAAAAGAATTTTTAAATGGAAAGGAAACCAACTTAACTAAGCTTGTAGATCCATCTTAGTTAAACATCTTTTTAATGCTACTCCAACATATACTATGAACTCTTTCCTTCTTCCAGATACTACCATTCAAAAAATGGAAAGGGATCAAAGAACTTTTTGGTGGTGTAAAGACTCAATTAGAGGAGTTTATCTCAAAGGTTGGGGTAATGTATGCACTCATAAGTCTCAAGGAGGGTTAGGTTTTAGGAAACTAAAGCAACTAAATCTAGCCCTTCTCACAAAAACTGCTTGAAATCCCATTCATGCTACTTCTGAACTCTGGGATGTCATTTTAAAATGCAAATATTTTAGTAATTGTCACCCTTTGCATTATTCTAAAACTAGCCAACCCTCTTGGGTATGGAATAGTATTTGCATTGGTCTTGATATTATCAAGAAGCACTCTATATGGGAAGTTAGAAATGGTGAACAAATTAATACATTCTATGAAACTTGGATTGATAATGGTTCTACTCCTCTTTGCATTTCTTATCCTCACCCAAATTACATTGTATCTCAATCCATAAATCAAGAGACTCATAGTTGGGATACCAATCTGGTTGAATCTTTTTTCACTGATGATAATTGCCAGAAAATTTTAAACACTAGAATTCCTCTCACTGGTTGTGATAGAATCATATGGCCAGATACTAAAACGGGTTCCATCACCGTTAAGTATGTGTATAGAGTTCTAAATAATGAGCCTAGTAGTGTTAATTCCCCCACTAATCTTTCGTCTATCTACAAAGCCTTATGGAGTTCTATTTTGTTGCATAAGGTCCATATTTTTGTCTGGAAATATATTGAAAATGCCCTTCCGTCTAAATATTGATTTTCCAACTATATTCCCAATTTGAATACTTGTTGCAAAATGTGTAATTCTGGTATGGTAGAATCTGCAGAACATATTATACTCCACTGTAGTTTCTCTAGATTTGTTTGTCCTCAATTCCTCATGGTAACCTTGTTCTCCATGATTCTAATACTAATATCACAATTTTGGATTGGGTTATAAAGTGGTTATCCTCTAATCATAGTCTAGATAAGATTTGCTTCATATTTACAACTGCATGGTGTATTTGGAAGGAGAGATGCTACAATATATTTCAGTAGAAACAGATCAATAACATCAGTGTGTCTCAATATTCTTGCAGATTAACAATTGAAACTCCGAATACTTTACAATCTGACAGTAACAATAGGGTTCAACAACATACTGTTACTTCTGCAAATATCATCGTACCTACAGAAGTTCTTCCAGCTGACTGCTTTATTGTCTTATGTGATGCTTCTTTTGACTTAACAACTCATAAATCGGGTATTGGTTTGATTTTAACAAATGCAACAAGTGAATATAAGAGATGCAAAACCATCTTAGGAGTAGCAAAGGATGCCGAAGAAGCCGAAAGTTTAGCAGTGCTAGAGGCTATCAAAATGATTAAAGATGTTGAACCATTCTAAGATAGCAATCAAAGGAGACTCCAAAAATGTCATATCCTACTTAAATAAAAGTTCAGACCAAATTAGTTGGTCTAGTTCTACTATTCTAGATGATTGTGTTTTCCTTCTGAACATTTTTACATTTTACAAATTTATTTATGTTAAAAGATACTTAAATGATTTGGCGGACAAAGCTGCTAAGTATAGCAGAAAACATAATGTAACAGGTGAATGGGATAGCTTTCCTCCCCATGTTATCTTCTGAATCTTGTGCTACTTCATGATTTAATACAATCATTTCTCTAGCAAAAAAAGAAAATCTCTAGGGTGAAAAGGAATATCCGATATCTAATTATAACATGGATAGAAATCGGAATGTTGATATTTAGTAGGCTCAGCACCTGGGCTTAGACTTGAGCCCTATGTTCTCATGGATTGGCAAAGTTCTTAGTCCATGGTGCTTTGAAGTTGGATTCAATCATATTATGCTCGTGATCTTTCTCTTATCAAATTATCTTCTTAAACTGCATGAGGTGCTCTTTCATGGCTAGACCTTTAAAATTATGGTTGGGCTTGGTATATGCTTGAGGTGCTCTTTCATGGCTAGACCTTTAAAATTATGGTTGGGCTTGGTATATGCTTGTGAAACTACCCTTGCGGCCTTGCCACCAACTGCACAATTCTTTATTTCAAACAAGCAGGTCAATCAAATGTATGTAGTAGCATTCCTTTATGTTTTGTTCTGTTTTGTTTTTAAATCGTGAAAAAGAAATTATATTGAAGAAAAAAGAATTAGTTACAACTAGAACCGAAATCTAAACATTTAAAGGTCTAAACAAATAAAGCTTTCACGTTTAACAGTAAGAAAACCCTTGTTTCCTATTGGTCGAAATAAGGTTTTTTTAGTTTTTTGTGGAACGCACGTTTTGATAACGACACTTGGCATAATTTGATTGGTGCAAATATTTAGGGATTAAAGAAACCCACTTTTCTATTGGCTTTTTTGTTTTAAAATTATTACACTTCGCTTACATCAAATACTTAATTGTATCAGATCAACGTCACCTACAGTGGGTGGACAACATCGTAAATCGACGATCTACGTTTAAACATCTTTAATAAACGGCTACTGTTAAATTTTAAAAAATAAATAAATTAAATTTGGAATTCGTTACAAACCGGGACTATGAACAAAAAAAAAGTTATATACAATCAAAACAGAATTTTGGTTGGAGCAAATATTTAGGGGTCCAAGAAACCCACTCTCCTATTGGCTATTTAGTTTTAAAATTATTACACTTTGTTTACTCGCAATACTTAATTATACCGGGTCAACGTCAGCTACAGCGGGTGGACAACACTTCAAAATAAAATACACGGCTGCCACTTTAAACGGTTACTAGAAATACTTAATTGGCAAATAATCGGCTGCATAGTATGATCCATGTTTCTATAAACCTTCTCAGCCAACTGCAATGTATAAAATCAAATACTTAAATTAGAAACTACTAACCAAATTAAAAAACAGTGTAATAGTCCCCTATATTTGAAACAAAGAGGTTATGCAAAGAGAGAGTTGCTGAACAAACCGGGTGTCATGATTCATCATTCTCAACGTGTCCATGATTCTAGTGATGAGTTCTATGCCTAATTCTCATTTAATATTAACATATATGGTAAAATAAAATAACCAAACCACCATTAATGGTTGATGAACTTTTCAACCAGCCGTCATGAGGCGATGGAGCGAAGCCTCGTCACACCAAATCAAAAATTCTAGTTGAACTTGATCGGAAGGTAACTTTTATGAAAAATTAAATAAGCCCAGTGTATAACACGGGTAGAAATCTAGTATAAATTACAGGCGGATACAACAACTTTCTGATAATGAAAGAGTAAGGAAATAACTAAGCCGGAAAAAGAAAACTTACAAGAAAAGAAAGCCCAAAAGACACAACTTCATCAAAGACCAAAAGATCCAGAAGATGTTCAAATCATAAGGGTTCAGGAGTTAACCCTTAGAGGTGAGAATCTAATTAAATATCGTCGTCACCATTTGCACCACCAGTACCGAATCATTGCAAAACCTCCACTTGATTGATTTTGTGATCTTAATTATCAACAGAAACCGGTACCTTCACCGATTAAAAATGGTAGATATGAAGCAAATTCATCATCAGAAACCAACACCTTTGTTGGTTAAGAACTGAAGATGAATGAGATGAATATATCAGAAATTAACACTTAAATGATTAAGAACTGAAGATTTACGAGATGGGTGTATAAGGAAGTGTGATGGAACCTTAGAGAAAAAACAACAACTTGATTTGGTCATTGTCAATATATGGTTATAGACTTATAGTTAGTGAGGTGGTGAACTAATTCGAACTATGGTTTGAGGCTCATTGAAGCATGTTGTTAAGATACTGTTGGGGTTGGACTTGGACTTGGTTTGCTCATTGAAGTGCCACAAGCCAAAGTGGAGGTGATTTTAGTTTTTTCTTTATTCATGATGTAACGGATAATAAAGAAAAAAAAAAAAGAGAGGTTTTGTTCGGACTTCAAATATTCCTAAGAATATTGACTATGAACAACGATAATTATTTAGACTTCGGTTTCCCGACTTTAAATCATAATCGATTAAACTTGAACAAGTTTTAGAAATTAATTATTATTAATCAAATCCAACTGCTTAAATAATACATGGAGGACTTTTTTATAGACTTGGGGAAAAACCTTAATTTGCTAGTTAAGAAAGGATGAAAGAAAAAAACTAAACCGACTCAAACCTTAATTTGCTTTTTTTGGCAAATTTTGGTCGACCTAAAATAATGAAAATACTCATAAAATAAACTATTTTTCGCAAACGGAGACCCAAACGTACTCCTAACGAAAAAGTTATTAATAAAACAAAAACTTTCCTTAAATAGCAAAAACGTTTGTTTGAAGCCCTAAACGATGGAATTTGGCTAAAATCTGAAGACCATGAGATGAAATTGTGTCATATATTGATCGTTGGCCGTTTCCAATCAAAATGGACCCTTCTTGAGCAAAGTTATGACACTTGAGTCTTTAGCATCCATATAGGCTATAGCCTGCTCATCTGCATCATTCTCCCGGGGTTGAAAGAAATTCTCCCTCGAACTTTCTTGGTCATCATCAGAACTATCACCATTATATGGCACCAAGTGTTTGACATTAAAACATTAGAATTCCGGATGTGACTTGAAAGCTTTAAATTGTAGGCATTGGGATTAATCTTCGCGACAATTTCCGAGGGACCAATCTTGCGCGCCTTCAGTTTGTTATACTCGCTAACTGGAAAACGATCCTTTGTCAATATTGCCCATACAAAATCTCATACTGCAAAATCCACAACTCTGCGTTTCTTATCTGTCGCCTCCTTATACCTCTCATTAGCTCGAAACAACTGTTCTTCAGCCAACTTGTGAACCAGTTGCAATTGTTGGATACGTTCTTCCGCACGAACTTCAATTCTGTTCAGATGAGGAACAGGTGCTAAATCTACTGGTGCTCGTGGATTGTAGCCATAAACAACCTCGAACGGACTCATACCCAGAATACGGTTTACTGAACGATTAAATGCAAATTCATCTTGACAAAGTTTATGATCCCAAATCTTCGGATTGTCTCCAACCATACACCGAGGTATATCACCCAGCGAACGATTCACAACTTCTGTTTGGCCATCACTTTGAGGATGATACGCACTACTGAAGTTAAGCCTTGTATTAGCTAATGTCCACAAGGTTTTCCATAAATAACTAAGGAATCTTGTGTCTCGATCACTAACAATTGAACATGGCAATCCATGTAGACGATACAATTTACGGAAGAACAATTCACCTACCTTCAGTGCCTTAGTAGTCTTCTTGCAAGCAATAAAATGGGACATTTTTGAAAAACGGTCAACAACTACAAATACTGAATCATGTCCCCTCTGAGTTCGAGGTAAACCCAATACAAAATCCATGCTCAAATCTTTCCAGGGTTGACTTGGAACTTTAAATGACATGTACAACCTTGCATTAATTGTTTTTCCTTTTGAAACTTGATAGATTCGACATCTATCCACGAATTTAGCAAATTCACGCCTCATAGTTGGCCAATAATATGGCTTCGAAACAAGTTGGAAAGTCTTATCGCTTCCCATGTTCCCCTCGTCATGTAACTCCTTAATAATCTTCAATCGGAGACTAGAATCAGGAATACACAATTGGTTACCTTTGAAGAGAAATCCTTCATGCATAAGGTAATCACTTCGTTTGCCTGAACTGATATCATCCACAATCTCCGCAAATTTCGGATTGGTTAGAATATGGTCAGAATATGAATCAAAATTTATTACCTCAGTTCGCATGGTGTTGACTGTCATACTCCTTCGTCTTAAGGCATCATCAACTTGATTCTGCGACCCAGCTTTGTGCTTTAGTACAAAAGTGAATTCTTGCAAATAACCAACCCACTTACCATGTCTTGAAGAAAGCTTCTCTTGAATGTTGATGTGCTTCAAAGAATCATGATCAGAAAACATAATGAACTCGTTATGAATTAGAAAGTGACGCCAATGCTTCAAGGCTTGAACTATAGCATAAAACTCCACATCATACGTACTATAGTTGAGCTTAGCACCATTCAACTTCTCACTGAAATACGCTACAGGTCGTCCTTCTTGACTCAAAACAGCTCCGATTCCCACCTTCGATGCATCACAGTGTAGCTTAAACGGCTTGCTGAAATCAGGTAACACTAATAGTGGTGCAGTTATCAGCTTTGTCTTGGCAGCTTCAAAGGTTTCGTCAGCTTCCTCAGACCATGAAAACTTTCCTCCTTTCATGCATTCAGTAATGGGTGCCATATGGTGCTGAAGTGGCGAATAAAGCACCAGTAAAAAGAAGCAAAACCATGGAAACTTTTTACCTAGTGGAATGTAGTAGGTGTAGTCCAATTTTTTACAGCTTCAACCTTGGACTCATTTACCTTGATTCCATCTTTGGTGACGACACAACCGAGAAATAGAACTCGATCTGTCATGAATGAACACTTTTTGATGGCTGCAAATAATTTCTCCCTGTGTAGAACTGAGAGCACTTCTCGAAGATGTTGAACATGCAAGTCCATGTTAGCACTATAAAGAAGAATATCATCGAAATAAACAACCACAAAAGTACTGATGAAGGGTATGAGTACTTGATTCATGATACACATGGATGTACTTGGCGCATTGGTCAACCCGAATGGCATAACTATCAACTCATATAATCCTTCTCGAGTTTTGAAAGCAGTCTTCCACTCATCACTTTCACGAATTCTGATCTGATGGTACCCACTCTTCAAATCGAGTTTGTTAAACACCTTTGCTCCACACAACTGATCTAACAAGTCATCTAATCTGGGAATTAAAAAAACGGTATTTGACTGTGATTTTGTTGATGGCTCGACTGTCAACACACATTCTCCACGTTCCATCTTTCTTTGGAATCAACAAGGATGGTACTGCACAAGGACTTAGACTCTGTCAGATCAATCCCTTTGGTAGCAAATATTCCACTTGACGACGAAGTTCTTCATGCTCCTTAGGACTCATTCTGTAATGTGTTTTATTTGGCAAGCTTGATCCAGGAACGAGATCAATACGATGTTGTATATCCCGGAGAGGTGGTAGCTCGTCCGGCAAATCGTTAGGAAAAATATCCATAAATTCCTTAAATAAAGGTTGAGCTGAAATGGGAATACTATTTTCATCATGTTGTTCTTCTTTGCCAATCAACACATACAGTTCACCTGCATCTTCTACCTCATCTTCAAACTGCTGAAACGACAAGAGATTGGTAGCTTCGCCAGTAGATGGTGTAGGTGCAATCTCTTTACTGGGTACAAGTACTATACGTACGTCGTTCCATAAAAAACTGTAGGTATTCTTATACCCATCATGACTACTTTTCCTGTCAAACTCCCATGGACGACCCAACAACAAGTGACAAGCATTCATACTAGTAACGTCATACCATATTTTATCTTTATATTCGTCATACCAGCTGTCGCCCTCATCTTTACGTGGAGTGAGACAACTTCTTCTTACTACAAAGTTCACTCCTCTATCTCCAGCAACTACTTCATCGACAAGTTCAAAATCATCCTCATGATCCTCTTCATAATCAGTTACCCAGCCATCTTCTTCACGGTCGTTTTCAGTGAAAAATACCTTGTTTGCTCGTTCTGCTTTTTGACATTCACTGGCTTCGTGCCCAGATTCTCCGCACTTATTACACCTACCTCCAAAAGTGGTAACTTGGGTTTTATTTGGTGTTAACGAAGAATTAAGTTTACTAGAAGTACTAGATGTTGAAGTACTACGGTTACTTGATGGAGATGCTGCCACAATTATACCCCAATTTAAGCTTCTACGTCCTACTTGTTTCTCAATATTCCTTGCTCTATGATGTGCATTCGAAAAAGAGTAACAATCAAACATGTTGAGTGTATCCTGATATTGTTGAGGGAGACCACCTATATAGCGAGCGACTTTTTGCTCGTCTAATTCTGACAAGTCGTTAAGAGAAAGAAGTCGGTAAAACTCCTTGGTATAATCGTCTATAAAACGTTCCCCCTTCCGTAGGTTTTGCAGCTTCTGGTACATCAATCCAATGTAGTTATGTGGTAAAAACTCTGTTCTCATGTGTTTCTTCAACTTCTCCCATGATACTAACTTCTGTTTTCCTTTACGACTGTGTGGCATCTTGTGTTGTTGCCACCACGAATTAGCCCTCCCACGAAACATAATCGCTACCAAAGAAACTCGTTTGTTATCTGGTACTTCATTGAATTCCAATATGTCCTCAACCGTATTCACCCAGGAGAGACTCTTCCGGTTCCAAACCACGATAAAATTCTGGGATCTCTACTTTTATTCATGCCTTCCAGCGATCATAATCTGTTTGTTGATTTATTCTACCTTCGCGATGCCCTCTAGCAAAAGGGTTAGCATTATCATCTTCTTCTTCCTTCCGAAGGTTAAACCGACCCAACAAACCTTGGACATATTCAATGAATTATTCTCTAGATCTTCATGGAATGAAACCCTCTGGACCTCCTCCTCGACCCTGACCGATTGCTACTCTTGGTGGTATCTTATCAACCCTAGAATCGACTTTGCTCTGATACCAAATGATGCAGCGGATAATAAAGAAAAGAAAGAAAAGAGAGGTTTTGTTCAGACTTCAAATATTCCTAGGAATATCGACTATGAAAAACATAATTACTTAGACTTCGGTTTCCCGACTTTAAATAATAATCGATTAAACTTGAACAAGTTTAAGAAATTAATTCTTATTTATCAAATTCAACTACTTAAATAATACATGGAGGACTCTTTTATAGACTTGGGGAAAAACCCTAACTTGCTAGTCAAGAAAGGATGAAAAAAAAAACTAAACCGACTCAAACCCTAATTTGCTATTTTTGGCAAATTTTGGTTGACCTTAAATAATAAAAATACTCATAAGATAAAACTATTTGCCGCAAACGGCGACCCGAACGTACTCTTAATGAAGAAGTTATTAACAAAACAAAAAAAATCCTAAAATACCAAAAACGCGTGTTTGAAGCCCCAAACGATGGCATTTGGTTAAAATCTAATAACCATGAGACGAAGTCTTATCATGTTTTGATCGTTGGTCCGTTTCCAATCAATATAGACCTTTCTTGAATTAAATTACAACACTCGGATCTTTAACCTCTATATAGGTTATAGCCTGCTCATCTGCATCTATTCCGTTACGGCATTCTACTTTCAGATATATAGGTGATTCGTTTAGTTTAAAATAGCTTGAAATAACGGTGGAAATTGGTCAGCTCAGCAGTGAGACAAAAAGGTTACAAAAACATACAAAGTGATAACCGACATCCATTTGCTTTTAAGTTTTAAGAGCAACTGCAGTCATCGATTAAATCCCAGATCAAAGATTAAATTTGATCGATGATCGGTGAATTCGTCCCACACAGTGCGATTAGATATAGGATTTAATCGACGAAAATCACTGTTCAGGATTAAAAGTGATCGTTGATCGACGAGTAAAAGTTATAGTCGAGCGAAACTCTACTGTCTCGCTTGTGAACAAACGACGGACCAACATTTCGCTTAAAAACACGGGCGAAGAGTAGACATTTTGCCAACTCAAGCGGGATACTAATGTTTCGCTTGCTGCGACGAGAACCCAGCAGCTCGCATACACATAAGCGAATAGCTGACATTTCGCCCAAAACTACTGAACACGGGCGAGAGTACACGGTGTCGCTTGGAGTTGGGCGAGATGCTAAGGCGTCACTTGGAGTTGGGCGAGATGCTAAGGCGTCGCTTGGAGTTGGGCGAGATGCTAAGGCGTCGCTTGGAGTTGGGCGAGATGCAAGGCATCGCTTGGAGTTAGGCGAGATGCTAAGGCGTCGGTTGGAGTTGGGCGAGATGCTAAGGCACCGCTTGGAGTTAGGCAGATGCTAAGGAGTCGCTTGGAGAGTCCATAAATCAATTGATCGTTAATATGTTGTCGTTGATATGTTACCGTTGGGTAGTATAACGGCTATATTTTTACCCTATATATATGGGATACTAGACCAATGGCATTTTACTAAACTCATTCATTGTGTATTTGAAAATTCTAAAGTTCGTTCTTATTTAATAAGTTTGGAAATCGATTAGAATTATGGCGCCATCAAAACCACGATGTCCAAATTTTTCGTCTTTTGAATATGTTACGATGTGGACAATTCATTTGTCAATTTCTCAAGATTGTAGCATTGGTGCCGATCAATGTGAAGAACAATTATGGTCACGTATACTATGTCGGATGAAAGAAGCTATACCTTCTATGCCAGCACGTACTTGGACCTCCCTTCAGAAACGATTTCAAATTATAAGTAAAGATGTGGCGCTTATGTCTGCAAAGGAGGCTGAAGTAGAAAGGGAACGTCATACTGGATGGGGCCCCAAAAATAAGGTAACTACTCATTTAATTATGATTATTACATTAATCTATATGATTGTATATCCTTTAACAAATTGAATTGAAACACCAGATTGCAGAAGTACGTAGGCTTTTCAATGAAGCAACTGGTCGAAGTTTTAAGCATGAAGATTGCTACACAGTTATGTTAGATAATATTAAATATTCTCGTAGGTCGACAGCTGTTTTCGATTCATCACAAGCAGAGTCTGATTACGACAACTAATCTCTGGACGTACAGGATTCCTCAGACTTAAGCCTAGATGGTCCCAGTGCCTATGAAGACCTTGGAGATATCCCTAACACATTAATCCGTCTGATGGGGAAAAAAGAGGCGAAACGACAGAAGACAAAGAGGAAGGCAAAATTTACTGAACAACAGGAAATGATGAAAAATATTTATAAAGAGCAACAAAACTTCAACGCCAAATATACGGAACAAAAAGAAATGAAGATAGCACAAAGATAATCTGAGTTTGCAGCAAAATTAGATTATTCAAAGGCAAAGTTTGCAGCAACACAAGCTAGGCAAGAAGCAGAAGAGGAATTTCGTATAACGACGATGGATATCTCCCAAATGGATGATGTATCAAGACAGTACATCGAACTTAGGAAAGGAGAAATTTTGAAGAAAAGATTAAACCAATCGTAGAGGCCATTATTATTTACCATTGTCATATTAAGTTTGAATTTTCATGAATTTATTTAGAATTTTCAGTTTAGTTTTTAATCAATAAATTTTTATGTTTTTAACGTCTCCTAATTTAAATTAAAAATTAAATTTAGAATTATTTTTAAAATTACTTCAAATACTAGATGGACTCGAAAGAACAATTAAAATATAACTCGACTAATAAATAAAGATAAAATGACTCTCGCTTTAATTGCAGGTACACTAACAACAGATTTACCCCCAAAGCACATGTAAAAGTTCACTCTTCCCCAACAGATGACCATATGTGTTCGATCAAGTCATTTCTCAAACGAACCCCAGTTTATTTATCGAATATTGCACGTCTGTGTTGGTCCTTCACCATTCTAGAAAATTGAACAGTGTTGTCCTTTGAAAAAACAACTGGAGCACCGTGGCTACGTTGCTCATAACCATGTTCAAAAATCACCTTTTTACTGTCCTTTATTTTCTTTTTCTTTTTTTACTTGAGAATCACTGTTTTACTGGCCTAGAATAATGCAAGATTAAAACAAAAGGCCTAGAATAATGCAAGATTAAAACAAAATGTACTGTGCACGTCTTTTTATCAGTTAGAATAATATCACAACATAGTTTCATAAATTAACTCCTACATTGTTATCAATCTGCTCTTTTTACGTATACCAACGAACTCTTCCTATTCCCGTTTCATTAAAGAATATAATATTTTCTCCTTTCTATTTTAAAATAATAATTTAAAATTATTTTTTATTATATATTCCCTCCATTTCTGGAAAAGTGTTACTATCGCTTTTTTATTTTAGCCTAAAAATAGACCAATTTAAAAAAGTAACAGTAATTCTTTTCCTGAAACGGATGTAGTATAATTTAATAAATTTTATACTTTTTTATAAAGATATTAATAATATTTTATTTTGGAACTATAAATTTATTTATAAATATACTAATAACAATCAATATTTGAAGATATTTTTCAAGAGCATAGATAGAAAATTTTTATATCTCTCTTTATTTCTTAATCTGCATAAAAACTCTCAAACTATCATCTAGAGTGGAACAAAAAAAAATACTCCCTCCGTTTCAGGAAAAGAGTTACTTTTCCTATTTGCACAATTGTTAAGGCAAGATGAGAGAGAATAACTTTTGTAATTTATTTCCTGATTTACCCTAACAAAAAGTTTAATACTACATATATCTTTATAATGAGAATAATAACATTTCTTAAAATAATAAGGGTAGTTTTGAAAGTTTGTTATATTGAAAATGAAAGTAACTCTTTTGTTGGAACAAAAGTTTAAAGAAAAAGTAACTCTTTTCCTGAAACGGAGGAAGTATAATTTTTTTTTATTTTATCTAATGTATATTATAAACATTTATTGACCCTGAACAATAAAGATTCTCAATATCCTACCTAGATAATTTTTTCTAAAATCGTCTTTTTCGCTTCGCATGCATACTATATTTTTATTGGTGGGTCATATTGCTTTCCTTGAGGCCCATAGAGTTTTTCGTTGCCTTCTGTTAGCCTATGAGGGAATTTTAGGGGAACCTGGTTAGACAATCTATCCGAGACCATTGCATGAGCAGAGAATACAACATGAAACTTGGAAGAAGAAAATTGATGATAGATTATTGAGTTTTAAATTTATAAAAACTTACCTTTTACAAAATATTATTTGGAATAAAAAAAACTTTACTTTATATTCAAGGCCTACAAATGAAAATTGGATCCAGCTGGATCTTCAAGTGCCTTTATGAAATAAATGGCAATAACAAATATGAGTACACAACAAAAACAATGATGAAAGTAAAATAGAACTACCATTGATTGTGTAAATCTTTTTATGACATTATGAATAGTTGTTCTAAAGTAAGTTAAATTTTCATATAAACAACACATACTCCATTTTTTTCCAACCAAACATGTCTACATCTCTCGATATCGAGTAGTATAAGAAATGAAATCCCAAAATGGAATCACACCTATCATTGAACTTTTAGTTATTTGGTTTTTGTGGCCCAATATCCTTCCCATAAGACAAATTAAGTACCCAATTTTCCAATGTGGTGGTCACACATAAATTATTCACACAACTAAATAACTTAATCTAATTTTCACATGTTATTGTGGCACAATTTTGTGATGATAGCTGAAGATTTGATCCTGATCTGTTGCATAATGCTTTGGGACGGAGGGAAGAAGGGGTACCCGTAGAATCTTTGGATCCCAGTTGATTTTGGATTTGAGTAAGAATGTGCTTAAGTTTAGGATAATTTGTATACCTTATGAATACAAATTTGTAGGCTATAATTAACATTTTGTGTCTCTAACGAAATTGAAAAATTGGTGAATGTTAAAAGTTTTTATTTGACTTGTCCTGGCTTCATCACTGATAATGCTAAACTCAAATTGACACTCTTTTGAAAGAATATGTGCAAAATTAGATCCATATCACCCAACTTCAAAGTTAAAAGGGTGTCCCATGATCCATGGTTGCCACGGCCCATAGAGGGTACCAAATTAATTCATTGAAAATTTTCAAACCTTTATAAAACAAAACAAAACAAAACAAAATAATCACAAAACCTTTTGTAAAATTTGGTAACCCATAAATATAACTGTTATGGCTATGGTAATGATCTTCACTCCAAATTGGTGCTAATTTAGACTAAAAAGCAAAATAAAATGTCACCTCAACTTTATTGCATGTTGCGGATGTGTTCTATTGTCCCATTACTCTCAATAATGCTTTTTCACTTTGTTTTTTTCGTTTCATTGCATGAACAAGTTGGAGTTGGTCTTTGTTTCTTAGATAATAATGTAATCTTTGAAAAAACTTAGTTATGGTGATGGACGGCAATAGAAGATTCACCATTTGTGAAGCAGTAATACATCATTCTCATCTACTTTTCATTTTTCTAAATATAGTTGAACACCATAAAAGTAGAGGAGAACACTTGTAGTCTTTTAAATCTGGCTCATCATCTACATTTACCTAATATGGGATTTGCATTTGACTTGCTAAAGTTCATGACAGTGTGCTGCATAATACTTTGTTAAAAATTATAATATAAAGATTTATACATAATGATAAATTTTGGATCATGGTACATATTTTAATTATTAGGTACCTAAAGTAAATTGTTAGTTATAATGAGAGGTTTTAGACAATAGATAGTTTTTGAATTACAATGCAATTTTTTCAAGTTAATTTTGAGCCACTTGACACTTTTTGACTATATTAGCAGATTATTTGGGTACTTTAGAATAGATTTTAGGTCACCATACTGATTTTGAGTCACGGGATAAAATCATGTCAAAAGGTAATATTTCGTCACTTGATAAATTTTATGCCACATAATATTTTCTCTGCATATGATGTAGATTTTAGGATATTGTATTTATAAAATTTGGTTTAAATTTTGAGTCCAAATAAAATTAGACTAAAATAAAAAAGTGATATTAATACTTTTTTAAAAACAGAGAAAGTATTAGATATAATCAAAGGTGTAGGTTTAATACACAATAACAATTATTTATTTATTTTAAACCACAAGGTTAAGGGTTTTGATTTTTATTTCAGATCACGAGGTTGATTTTTGGTCACAACACAACATTTAGCCAACAAAGTAACTTTTGAATCACTAAGTAGAATCGGGCAGTTTTTTTTTTCAACACAAAATGAAATAAAATACTATCACCTAATACCATATGAATTTGACACGACATATGAGAATACTACCTATCTATTTCCTCGATCCATAGTTTTGAATATAAATTAAACATTTTCTTTACCAGAATCCTCGCTTCTAAAAAGAAGTAAATAAATTGAAAATAATAAAAACAGAGAAGCATGTCTTAAGGAAAATAAACCATTTGATTAAGATAGAAGACAATTACACCAGTGAGTGATGAAGGCAATCTTTTGATTTTTGTCATCAAAAAGATTTGCTCTAAATTTATTTATTAATTACTATTTTTGATTTTGTGTTCTCTCCACTTGCATCAAATCCACATGTCTTCTTCAACCTTCATCTATCTGTCTTTATAGAGCAAGATGTATGGTTGGCCGTTGGATTGGTCGGTGGTTCAGTTAATTCTCACTGACATCAGCCACATGAAAAGAAACTACTAAACGATTAGTCAACAGCAAATGTTTAATTTTTATAGTTAGGATTGTGGTAACTTTGAACATGTCTAAATAGTAAAAATGTTGTAGTTGGTAATTTTTTTTCTTTTTTTTTTTTTTTTTTTTGAAGGTTTGTAGTAGTTGGTAATATGGAATCATGGATGGTGGTAGATTCTAAGATTCTAAGTTGAGAATTCACATATTCATCGTGAGTTTGTCAATAATTAGTTAACTGCGGATGGTTAATTTTCCGATGTTAACTGCGGATGGTTAATTTTCCGATGTTAACTGCGGATGGTTAATTTTCCGGTGTTTACAAATTTTACGATAATTCTTTTTTTTCTACTCCTTATGTTAGGATGCTAGTTCTACGATAGTAAAAGTTAAATGATCGAATTGGTCAATTTTGACCCATCTCTTGGTGATTGATCACTCAACCAACTCTTATAATTTAGAGGTTTGGATTTCCAAGTGAAAATTAGTTAAAATCTTAAAAATTTCACTTAAAAATTTCTAGAAAAACCACTATATTTACAGATAATATCTAAGAAATTACGTAGAAGTATTCTGTTTTTCTTAAAATGCCATGTATGTATATCATACACACAAAATACTTTGAAAAAATATTTCCACAATTTAGAGATACTACTAAGTACTAACCAGCTAGTTAGGTTGCCTAATAAGGTTTATCCTTTTTATGACGTGTTTGGATGGTGAGAAGGGAATTCCATTCCTGAAAATTATATTCTCTAGGAAAAAGTGGAATTCTAAACCCATCACCTTCCATAAATTTTATATTCCATTACTTCTTAAAAATTATATTCCCAACCATTATCTATTTCTATTTACCAAACATGGAATAAAATTATATTCCTGGGTAAATCTCCGACCAAGCATGTAATTAGGGTTTTGGATTACTAATATACTTAACTTAACTTAAGCTTGATTATCGGAAGTAGTTGAAAAAGCAAACAAATAGCAACAACACATCACTTTTCCATTAACTTTAGATAAAGTGATAGTATTAATTAGTAAAACACCCATACAAATTAGAAGAACGATTTTCAAAAGCATCTTTAATACCTCTTCATAAATACAACTTTAATCAAACCCTCTTTCCCACAACAAAACCAATCTCTTTACCAGAGTTCAGATATTTCCATCCCATAAAAAAAATTACTTTTATTTTTCGGTTTATTGGCCGGAGGTAGAATCAAAAGAAAAAAAAGAAAAGAAAAGAAAAAAAAGATAGTCACCACTGCAACTAAAATAAACTATACTAGGGAATATCTATCTTGGAGAACAAATGCTCTCCACCACCCACTTCTTCCTAATTTCCCACTATCCAAACCTTAGCTTTTAAGTTAAAGCAAAGAGAGAGTCAGAGACTCAGAGCTTAGTCATTGAGATATACAATCAAAAAACAGAATTCATGACATATTTTGGTAAGAGTGTGAGTACCAACATTAAAAATGGTAGAGACAAGAGAGAAGAAGAAAGACAAAATAGAAGGACATTATACATTTATTTCACTTGCAACCAAATTTCTGTTACAACAACATTTAAGAATTTGTTTTTCTGTACACAGCCACATTCTCTCTTCTCTTTTCCATCACCAAGAAGATGATGATGATAATATTATATCTACACAGTACAAACCCCACCAACCCCGACAAAAAAAGAAAGAACTGGAAAACTCAACAAAAACAAAAACAAAAACAAAAAAATCTCTATCCAGCTTGATCTATTTTCACCGCAAAAAAAGAAAGAAAACAAAATATTATCTACTGATGGAGTAAGAACGAGTGCACACACCTTGAAGCGTCTCGTTGAACAAGCTGGAGAACATTGTCATAGACTGGAACACGCCTGGTAAACCTGTTTGTATGTTATTCAGTGTCATTGCTCGTGTTACCTCAACTGCCTTGGCATATTTTGTCATTTCATCTTCTACTCGTCTTTGGCATGCTGCAAGGTCCATCTTCTTCTCTGAAAGTGGGTCTCGTGCATCAAAAACTTGGGCTCCACCATCGGATTGTCTTCCACTATCCGGCATTGCAATCCCGACCATAGAGTAAGATTGGTAGAATTTCTTTTCAATGGTTCGAAGAGACGAAGCCTTCTTTTCAAGCTCCTTTACAGCTATCTCTCCCCTCTTTTTGACTTTGAGTTCTTCTGTCTGTTTTGTGGTGATAACGTGGACCACGTTGACGAAACTCTTTATAGACTCGGAGGCAACCGTGTCGGGGAGTCGATCTAGGGCTTGTTTCCATTCATCGAGAAATGCAAAGAGATTTGCAGGGTTTGTGGTAGGTTCAGTGGTGGTGATGTCCTTGATGGGCTGAAGGCTGAGATTGATCCAACTGTGAAGGGACTGAATATAATCACGTTGGTATTTTATGAGGCGGCAAAAGCTAGAGTGCCAAGAGGAGACCGCTGATTCAAGATGACGGGTTGCTTGCCGGTGCAGCTCAGTGGTTGACTCTCCTTTGTCTGCTCTGTTTATGAGGCCTCGAACTTGTTGAACAATGTTATTCTGGAGTTCATGATATTGATTCATTGACCTCCACATGTACATTAACCTGCATAACATGTTTCCGAGACATAAATAAGCAATTAGTCGTTACTTTGCAAATGGTTAACGAACAAGCTGAAGAAAAGTTTCGAGTCAATTATGTCAAGAGAAATCAAATCCCAATTGCATTTGTTATTCGGTACTGATAAGTGGTAACCTTGAATGACTTGAAAAAACTGTTATGCAATATTTGATGTTCAAGTGTAGTTCAACATACAAGGGTTGATGATGGAACAAACAACGAAGATGTCAGGGTATGTATAGTATCCTACGGAATACAGGAGTAATATGAGCACAAGTGTACTAATGAACTCCTTATATAATTGGATCTATCTGATTAAACATTTGAGGATGCCAGATATATTGAACAATGTTAGACACAAGAAATTTTTACACCCACAACATGGAGATAACAGAAAATAAGAGTCAAGGAAAAATTGACTTACCCATGGCATATCTCGACAAGTTGAGGAGTGAGCTCAGTGTCCCTAACTTGGACAATAGCAGATGAAGTAGTGGACACAGACTGTGATGTTACCAAAATCATAGACTGCAGCTTCTTTATGGATGCCTTTGTCTTGTCCAATTTAGCTTCTCCACCTCCCCTGTATTCCAAAGATTGCAATGTAGATAGCTTCTTCTCATGCTCAATATTTGCCCCTTCGCGAGCCTAAAAATCAAGCAACACAACACACATATAAGGAACCTCTAAAACTAAGACCAATGGCTCCAGCTTACACAAAACTTGACACGAGACCTGAATTATGCGAAGTCATACTACTAAGTAACGATGAATTTGATGTTCAATATCCTAGCGGTTCTCAATTTTGTGTCACAAACAAGCAATAAAATCATACCTTAACTTCCTGGTATAGCTTCTTTTCCCAAGCCAAGAGTTGCTCCAATGTTGAAAAGTGACTCTTCGGACCTTGTTCCACAAGCGCACCGGTATCCAATCGATACTTAATCTCTAACGGAGGTTTTGAAGTCCAGCTTGAACTCAAATTTGTCAAAAGACTATTTGAATGATACACAGTTTCTGTTCCAAATGTGTGAAACCACAGTCAATTCCAAACCAAATAAACTTAATTTTCATGAATTTCAACCGTAAATCATGAATTTCTTTCTAACTTACTCTTCAATTGGCGGAAACTCCGGTCGAGCTGTGCACGACTAATTTCAAGCAGATCTGAGACAGGCTCACCAGCACCAGCAGCTTTCTCAAAATACTCTTTGATACAAGCTGCAATTTCAGCAAGATCTTTATGTCTAACTACCAATTTCATATCTGATATCTCACCACCACCGCCGCCGCCGCCGCCTCCTCCCACGCCATGATTATGAACAGACTTATTACCCATATTCCAACTAACAGAAGATCCAGCATCAAAATCAGATTTCTGATCAAATTGACCATGCCCCATTGTTTTATTCCCAACTCCATTATGAACAGATGAACCGAAATTTGATCTAGAACCCATTTCAGATCTTGATTCTAAATCTTCTTCGTCGTCATCGTCATCATCACCAGACTTAGTATCTGAACTTGTTGTACTGTAATGATCTCCCCATTCACTACACTGCACCTCTTCCCTTTCCGCTTCCTCCTCCTCCTCCTTCAGATGATGATGCTGCTGCTTTGAATAAACACTACTAGACATTTTTGATTGATTATCATCCTCAAGATTAGGATTTTTTCTGAAGAAATCAGAACCAGGAGGTGAAGGTGGATAGAAATTCTCCCAATTCCATACTGAAGAAGCTTGTGACTGAGTCTCGGAATAATTTGATTCACCACCAAATTGAGATTTCTTCTTAATAACCTTCTTCTTCATAACATTATGTGTGAAATTAGGGCTTGATTCTGACAAAATATGAGGAACTTTAGACCTAGTTATAGTTGGTGAAGAAGACTCATCATTCTCTTCAAAGTAAGAGTACTGCTTCAATGGTGAAGAATGGGTTTTTGTTAATTTTGGTGTCTGAGTAACAAAATCAGAGTTCTGATAAGAGATTGAAGACTGAGTTCTTGTCAAATTAGGGTTAAATGAAGGATCTTTATGAGTAAAAGAAGGGTTTTTAGTGTGAAGAAACACAGTTGGGGTTTGATTAGAAACCGAAAGTGGTTCACCGGAAGCAAAATCAAGTAAAGCAGAGCCAGTCAAACGGAGAGACCTTAAGTAATCAGAGTGTGCAGCTGATAAATGATTTCTTGCATTAACCGCTTCTTTGATTAATCGTTTTCGTTCTTTACAGCGACGGACTGTATCTTCATTGTCTAGTTTTGATGCTACACATCCACCCATTGATGAAGATGAAGAGAGATTCTTGTTGTTGAGATGGTTTTTTGAGTTTGGGTTTTGAGAGAGAGTGAAGAGGAAAGAGAGGGAGTTGCAGAAGAAGAAGAAGAAGACTAGTTTTCCTACTTCTACATTAGAGACAACTTCTTACAGAGTGTGTGAAGTGAAGTGAGGAGAAAAGAGTTTTTTGCTTTATTCCATTTTTCTCTCCACAAAGAAAATACTTTTTCTATGCTCTGTTTGACTACAGAGTTGTTGCAGTCTACTTTGTTGTATACGTTGGGAGTCTACTTGCTCCTATACATTGTACTAGTATTGTACATCATATGTCGTTGCAGTAAACCGGTAATAAATCATTTGGTGACCATACCAGTGATCAGCGTAAACAATTTGGAAACTCTGCAAGATGATACCAGTGATTTAAGTTCATAATTTTGAAACGAATCATAATATAATATTACAGTTTAGATACCTACTTGATTTACAATTTTACACTTTATTTATTTTCATCTGATTTAGGTCGGATCATTTATATTTTATTCTTTTTTATGTTTGATTTTTTGTAGGATTCAGTAACTCTCTACGAAATAGCTTTTGAATTTTTTAAAAACAAATACATCATTAGCAACTCCGATAACAATTTTAGAATTTTTTGAGTATAAAAATATCCTAGCAAGAATACTTGTTAATTTCAAGCTCTAATTCACCTTTCATTGGAATTGCCTCTACATGCACGATTGTTTACCAGACAGGGACGAAACCACATAAAAAGATGGGTGTGCAGTTGTTCACAACTTGCTCTTAATCCCAATTTAAACTATTTTAGCCAAGTTTTAATTATATTTATACAATTACACCTCCTTAAATATATGTCTATTGGTGGCTTATCCTCCCATTTTTCGAAACCTCGCTCCGCCCCTATTACCTGCCACCCTAATTCATAAATTGAAGCATAGTACACAAATATTTTCTTTTATAAAATTGCTTCTACGTCTTTGTGTACATAGCTTTTCATACTTTATCTTTTTTTTTTCTTTCTAAAAAAATCTTCTTTTTTTTTGTTGATCAAATAAAAAATATTCTATCTACTGTTATGCACACTATTCGTATGTCACCATCTCTATCTATCTATCAACCCAACCAACTTTTATTTCTCACCGTAAGAAATAATTTCTTTTTTGCCCTATCTCTTTCAATGGAAGAATTATTTTTACTTTATAATTTCAACAAAAGAAAAAAAGCAAATAAAAAAAGTTAGAACAAAAATATTATTTTTCTAAGTAAAAAAGGAAAACAGCCACTAAGGAATTAGGAAAGGACTAATTCATGCCATTGCTTGTCTCCTAAAGTAATTTTCATCATTGGATATTTATTACGTGGGTGTGGCGAGTTTGTCGAAGATGGGTACGGATTGGTTATAATTGCAAGCGCCCATTTTTTGGATTAGGGGCACCAGAGGAATGTTAAAATAATATGCATTGTAATCTAAACTATATCAAGTGACTCGAAGCCTGTCAAGTGGCCGAAAACTGTCTCCTGACCTAAAATTTGTGTTACAATAATCCAAATTTTGCTTCATGGCCTAAAACTTGTCCCGTTACTTAAAATATGAACGGTGATTCAAATTTTGTCGGGCGATTTAATTTCTATTAAAGACATATGTCAATGCAATGAGATAAAAGCAGATTGGTAAAGAGATATGGTTTTGTCAAGCAGGGATTTCATTCTTAGAGCAACACCAGAAGTATATAAACTCCTTTCAATACTTCATGCCTATCATGCTTTACGATTGGATGGCCTATAACAACTACGTTCATCAGATGGGCTATAACTCTGATCTTCCACCTGCTGGGTAAATACGACCTTGTTTTCATAAGCCCACTACAAAGGCCCAATGGCCAACCCAAAACAAACTGGGGTGTAAATAACAGGAACCGTCGGGGGTGCAAACATAAATCTCTACCTCATAAACCTATGCCTCTTTTCAGCACTCTCTCATTCTTTCTCCTTTCTAAAACCCTAAAACCCCCGCCATTACCACCATCCTCCACCTCCAAAGGCGGTTCCTCCATAACCAGGGTTCAACCATTCATTCCCCCATTTCTGGAACCCTATAACCATGGCAACGACATTAGAATCACAGTTACAAGTAATTAAATCCTTAAACAATTTAGAAATCAAATCAACTAAAAAACCATTCACAAATCCATCAATCCTATACGATCCACGAGTCGCAGCTGATCTCGACATCGATTCACTCTATTCTATTGCTATTTCAAGTTTAGATGTATTAGTAAAAAGTGATGTTCGACTTGGAGCGTATAAGAATAGTTTGTTTAGTTATAAGAGTAGAGAATTGAATAGAGGTTTACAAGGTAGAGTTGAAAATGAAGAGATTAATGTATCGATTTCTTCGTATTTGAGGTTGTTATCTGGTTATTTGTTGGTTGATTCTGCGTTACATACGTTGGAGTATCTTGTGCGGCGTTACATGTAATGTGCTTGTTTGGTTAATTTCTTACTTTGTTTTACTTCAGAGTTAATTTGTTTGTGGTTTGTGAGTTGCTGATGTTTTGTTGATTTTGTTTTTGTAGGATTCATGTGTATAACATTGATGAATTGGTGAATTGTGCGTTGCCATATCATGATACCCCTGTTTTTGTAAGGATTGTTCAGATAGTGCAATTGAAGTAAGTGTTTTGTTGATTGAGCTGAAATGTGTTGTTTTAGTTGTGTTGCCGGTTTTTGCAAAATTATGGTTGTTTTTCTCATTCGTGTATGTAAATGTGGATGAATTGGTGAATTTGCCTTGTTATGTTATGCGTTTTTAAGGGTTGTGAAAATAGTGCCATTGAAGGATGAGTATGTTTACTGAGACGAAATGTTTGTTTAAAAAAAAATTACTGTTGGTTTTGCAAAAAATTTATTGTTTTTTTTTTACTGTTGCAGAAATAGTAAGTGGGGATTTCTTGAAGCGGTTCAGAAATCAGGTGCACCACCACCGAGAAATGTTATAGTGCAACAATGTATAAGAGACAGAGGGCTTTTGGTGGCTTTATGTGAATATGTGAGTTTTTTTTTTTCTGTAGTTTTTTTGGATTGTAGATTGTTTTTTATTTTTGTTTTGAGTGTTTTGGTGAATGTTGGTATATTTCTTTTGCAGGCAATGCCGGCGAAGAAATACCAGCCTTCCGTTGCCGTTATTAGCTTTTTCACTACAGTTGCTGTTGAGGTACTTGGTGCTTTGAAGGTTATAGATGCTGATACCGTGAGAAATGTTATTCCATTTGTACTTAAAGGACTTGATCCAAATGTGAATGGAGGCCCTGACCATAAGGTAAGGATGCATTTATTTTATGGTTTTTGAATTTGGATGAGTTATACCTTGTGCCATATTTTGCTTTTTATTCGTCTTCCAAGTATAATTTTATTGATTCGTTTAAACATGCTAAAACATTTTCAACAGCTAGTTTATAATGTAAGTCTACAAGGAGATAGAGAGAATCACAAAGTGTAAATTTGTACATTAAAGGTATATGCTTCATTTATCTTCAAATGAGAAATTCTGTGTAGACATTACATTAGAACCATATTGATCAGTAGTTTTACTTAATGAGACAGATATCATTAATGAAGGTAGTTACAAGAAATTCATATGAAATCATTTAAGATCATTTATCAGTTTTTTTCTTACCATTTTGGTAATGCCACGGCTCCCCTTTCTTTCGTAACACATTTCTTGTTTACGGCTGTACTGTACATTTTTCTTTATCTTCTTCTCGCAGGCTGGTGCCTTGATGATAGCTAGTTTATTGGCAAACAGAGCAGCATTGTCGTCTGAGCTTATCAAGAATTTGATTGCGTCAATTGCAAGGATAGCTCAGAAAGATGCAAAAGAATTTGCAGATTTACCGTGGCTTCGTACATCACTCATGGCTATCATAAGCCTTGTGCAGGTATTTCCGTCTTCGGTACACTTAGACTTGGTTATATCACATTTAGGATATAACTCACAACTGATTCTTATAAATGTACCAACGAGATGTGCTCAACTATTGTAATTTGATAAGCAAAATGCTTTGATCTATGGTTGCACATCTTGTTTGCTTAATCCCTGAAATATGGTGATTAAAGTCAAAACTTGAAGCACTTGTATATCCTACAAGAGAGCTGTAGAAGTAATCTATAAATGCTCCTCAGCCGATACGGATCTGCACCTAGGGAGTAGGGACCGGAGCATGCTTAGATAACCTATGAAGCCTGTTACTTGAGTTGATTGAAGATACCATGTGAAACCTCTTTCTTTCTGTTTTTAAACGTTTCTATCACTCATATCGTTTGCAGTATGCTTGTTTTTCTGCGTGTGTAGGAATGTATCTGGTTGTCCTTAATCATTGTTAAGTTTTGTGTTGTTGGCTTCAATATTCAGCTTACTGCATTTAGTTTGTGTACAATGTGTCTAGGCCTTTTAAGTTTGGGTCGTGCATTTCTAATTCTTGTTCTTTTGTCTCTTTGTGTTTATTCAGTCACAGTCCATTCAGATGTTCCCAAAGAAAGCAGTGGAGATCCTTAATGAAATTAGGTAGTTACCTTGGAACTGAACTTGAATAATTTTCTTTATCTTATGAGTCCATGATGTGCACATCTGTCACTTTCTATCTGATGCAATCTTTTCATTTTCTCTTGAAGGGATTTTGCTGGAGTACTTTTTGGACTGTCGAAGGAGTTCAACATAGAGACGTTCTTGACAGTTTATTTGGAATCATTGGTTAACTATAGGTGACTTATCCTTTTCTGTAGCACCACTTGCGTGACATTGTCTCCTTTTTTGCATTTGCATTTGCATTTGCATGCAAGATTGAGATTCTCAACTTTCTTTTTTGCAGTTCTTCAGATGAATATTGCCGTCGCGCCTTGATATCCACAATAGAGACTGTCAACGTAAAGGGTTTTATTCATAATATTGTGATTAAGGTGCTAACTTCATGCATGGCGTTATCGAAAAGAATGGATAAATCTGAATTACGTGATTCAGGTACCTTGATGTCAACATTGAAACTTAACTTTTACAGAGTTTTCTTTGACTAAAAGTAGAAGCATGTAACTATTTTATCCTTGGGACATTGGCTTTGATTGCACTGTTAAAAAGACTTTTGTGCATTGAACCAAATCTGGAAAAGACAAGTACACCGTATCTATTACTAATTGATATATTGTTCTGTCACAATACCCAGGATGCTGGGCCAAACAAGTGTTCGTTGTTATTGATAAGAATTATCCGTCTGAGCTGCAGGGAGCTGTTAGAAAGTTCCTGGAGGTCTGTTTACTGATAAGAGGTTTTCATACTTCAGTACTTTTTCCACAATTTCAAATTGTTAACTGTGCTCTCATCTGTTGTAGGACTCAAATGTGAAAACTAAGAAAGGTGACTCGGTTTTTGAGGTTCTGTGCATGATGTTTGATGGCAGTTTAGATGCATCAGCACCTATAACTGATTCAAAACTGTGGTTCTCCCTTGAACATCCAAAGGTATGCACCCTAAGGAAAAAACATGTTCATCAGAAAATAGATTTTAGTACTAGCTGTTCTTCTTGCTGATCATATTTGAAGCTATCTAATGGTTCCAACCTTTTTGGATGTGGAAGGCGGAGATCCGTAAAGCTACCCTATCCAGTTTGGCCAAATCAAAGATTCTGAAAGCTGAAGCTGTTGATTCTCAGGTTTGGTGCTTTATCTCCTATTATGCAAGAAGTTAGAATCTTAATTAGTTCTGCCGTACCCAACTAATATGGATATCTGGGCATGTTTATTTTTGCTGCTCTTAACATAAGTATACTTCACTTCTAACATACTGTAATTGTACCCTTATGCTCTGGACTCTCCTGAATTATTTCTCCCGGCTCGATAGATCTGCGTCAACCAATATTATTAAACTGATTTCGTTCTCCCTTATTTATTGTGTTCCAGAAGCTTGCTTCTATTCAACAAGCAATATTGAGGCGGCTTCAAGATGATGATCTTAGTGTTGTTCAAGCAGCTTTATCTCTGGATGGGTTGACTAGAGTCATTAGCCTGCCTGATCTTCTCGGGGCATTACGTGATACTCTTCTTAGATGTGCTGAAATCGCAAGTGAGTATTGTTCATGGATCCTTCTAAAGACCTTCATGTGTCTGCAAGATTTTAATCAACTGTTGTGTTGGTATTTATGCTGATGAGTTAGCAAACTTGTGATATAATTAAATGAAGTTGGGTCCTCTTATTCGTCTGCCTCCAGTTACAATTTTGTCTCTCCATGAAGTCGCCAATCTTGATTGACATGTACTTTCTTCTCATCAGCGTTTTATTTTTGTAGGTGCGACACTTGCCCCATCTGAAGCTTGTGTTGTTGCTTGTTCATGCCTTGAATGTGCAGTTTTGTACTTCAAAGATCTGACTGAATATAAAAAAGAAGTTGCTAGAATGTTGTTTCCCTTACTTCTAGTTCTTCGAAAGGTTCGTTGTCTTTAAAGCCTTTCTCTCAAAATCTTAATGCAATTTCTCGTATATTTTCCCCTCAAGCATTTTGAAAAATTGGTGTACGATTGCATTGATGCATTTGTATGTGTGCATGTTTTGGTATTACAGACACAGAAGTTAAACTTAAAGGCTCTAAAATTGGCTAAGGAAATTCAATGGTCATTTTACAAGAGTATATTTCTTTCATGTGATCTAATATCCTCAGCACAAGAAAAGGTAAATTCCCGTGAATTCTGTTGAAGATCAGGACTTTGAATAATCAATGGTATGTTGCCATGAGCTAAATAGATTTGATTCTAATTTTGAAACAACGCAGAAACTGGAACCTAGCTCAACTGAAATTAATCTGAAGACAATTGGTGCTTTTGGTGAAGCCTTTGCCGCACAACCCATAGAATGTTTAACTTGGTTGATCGAGTGTTCCAACGATTCGGAGCTGTCGAAGACATTGTTCTTCTTAGTTATACTGCAATCTCTTAGCATCGAAAAGAAAGGTTAGGTTAAGCATTTATTTTCTCGTATAGCATTTATTTTCTCGTTTTTCTTGAATTTTCTTCACGCACCATTATTTTATGAGGATGTTACAAGGTAGCGTAAGCATCATAGGCTATATCTCGATTAAGAACCTGATACATGAAATAATACTCCTCTATTTGGTAAAGTTATGTGTATGTGACTATGTGCAAGGTTAATCGTTTCTTAAACCTGATACCAACTTTGAGGAACCTTTATCCAATTTCTTCAGTTCAGTAAAGTTCTCTGTTCACATTGTTACATCTCTTTTTTATTCTTTCTTATGCTTATCTGTATGGCTCAATGTTAATTTTAAACCATGGTATTCCTTAGTTGGTCTAACTTTGTAGGAGCTACAGTTTTGGAAATCATACATGGTTACATCGACTCTCTCAAAGAGTTGTGTATGATATTCAAATTGCTAATTGAAATGTTTAGATCATTTGATAGTTCCAGTGCCAAACATTTGGCAAGATTGGTTGTAAAGAAATTTGTTTGATAGGGGCATGTTAAATTATTTAAATTGATGCTGCAAGCAACTTCTGTCTTGCTAAGACCCTTTTCATTGTCGATAATAAGTTTTGTTGCATGTTAGTCATTTATTTCTTTGCCTGCGTAATTCTAGTGTTTATTTCCTGACTGGAAATTGTATCATTTTTTTTGACTTGTGTATTTTCATATTAGATCCTGCTGGATTTGCAATACTATTTCAAGCTTGCTTCCCAGTTCTCAAGCAGGAATGGAGTGTATATGAGTCTACGAGTTATAACCTTCCAGAGAAAGAGGTAGAATGTTGATTTATAGCCAAATTCAGATTTTGGTGACTTGCAAACTTCCTGTTACTCACATTTTCCTCTCACGTGACATCTTATTGGCAGCTAACTGTGGAGAAGCTGGATAGGGGTTGCAGTGACTTTTTGGGCCAGCTTTTAAATTCCAACTTCAAAGCATTAAATGCAAATATTTTGGTTTGCATTTTTTGGAGGTTACTGCAAGCATTTGTTTCGGCGGTCCAGCTGAATAACACGGTCTGTTGCTGCTCTTTATTTGATCGATTATGTTTTATAGGGTGCACATTAATATCGTCTTGGCTGGTGTTAGTTGTTGCATTGTGTAGAGTCACTCATTCATGGATTTATATCTTTACTTGCAGGCTCAAGCTGACAGTGGAGAGTTGCTATCTACTCTTCATGAGTTGTTTGTCTTCTTTGCAACATCTCGATTGGCACATGTTTTGCGGGGACAGTTTCATTCAGTTTTGGTGAAATGCAACATCTCTACAGTCAACTTCCTGTCCAAATATTTTACTGAAGAAGGTTCCCATTTTTTTAATCATGCCTGATGATTGATGGAGTTATATTTTTCTTTTTTGCATTGGTTTTGACGACATTTGATGCTGTAGTTTTCATTCTAATGAGTTTCTTTTTTCAGGTGTCCCTGTTACAGTTCAAATTGAAAGTCTTCATAGTATTGCTTCTGCTTGTTCGCAGCTGTCATTGGAGAAAAGTATAAGAAACGACCACTTCCTTCCCCTTCTCAGTTTTCCTTCAGTTTTGGTTCCCCTTTCAAGTGAAAACAAGGTTTACTCTTGGTTGCTCATTTGCATTTTTATTTTTATACTTCCTGCTAATAATATGGTAGCGGAATGTTGTATAGTACATTCCTGTTCTATTTTTAACAATTCTGTTTTTGAATTATAGTTTTTTGTTATCTTGTGTGTAATTTGCTTTTATATTATTAAAATTATTTATACCTTAATGGCACATTTCATCTTCATCTCCAGGACATCCGAGCAGCAGCAGTGACGTGCATGGAGGGGCTCGACGCACTGTGGCAGTACGTGTTCAAGTCTAACGGGAAAAACGGTACTTATTTGCTTAGAAATTTTATTGAATAGATCAAATAATCTACCTTGATTTATGCACAACTTTTTTTCATTATTATTACTATTATTATTTCATGTTTTTCGTTTTAGGCTGAAGTGTTCTAATGCTTTCAACATAACAGGGAATGATGCTATGTTGACTCGTAGCACTTGGACACCTTCCCTAGGGAAACTTTTGGAGTTAATAGTACAACAGAAGAGGCTGATCTTATCTGATGGGAAGTTTATTCCATCATTTATTACAGCTGTACTTGGCCCTCCTTGCTATAGTCTTGTTGTGCCGCAAAGTATTGATGAAAGGTTCTATAAACATTCTTCTCAGACTAGCATTTTCTTTTCATGGCATGGAGATGTCTTGAACTTGTCATTTGACAATTGCATTTCTATAGTCTGCTTACCTTACCTTGTCATTCTTCTTCCTCTCTTATATTGTTTATGTCTTCTATATTTAGTTTTGATCAGCGCACGAAGGAAGCTGTCCTCCTTTTCGTTTTGAAATCTGCGGTCAAACTATCTCCTTATGGGAAGGTACACCCTAGCTTGTACGAATATATATGTTTTCTACCTTGTTACGCGTCTTCTGCACTATTTCGACAGAGAAATTAATCTTTCAGTTCTTGCATTTTTAGTTGAGCAAACTAGCTTGTTGTATAAATCATCGAACTTGGACCTTCTCTCACTTACTTAACAAAGAATCTTTTCGCAGCTTGTCATCCTATCATTGTTTAAAAGAATGAGCGGTTCTATCATGCATACAAGTAGTATTAAGTTGTTACTCTCTGAACTCTTGGAAAGGCGCAGTGAATATTTTAGCCCCAATAAATCCTTTCGAGCATTATCAACCATTGAAATCGACACATTATGCATTCTGCTGGAGGTACTTATATAAAATTTTAAGACTTCCTCTCTTGTTACTGTAGCTTTTTTCTATTATAACATCTGAAGAGTAACTTCTTGCCTTTTAGGGCTGCTCTTCAGCAATTGCTTCTTCTTCTGAAACAATATGGTCCGAGCATCTCATCAAGGCATTGAAAGTAAGCAGTTACTTAGTTTATTTGGTTACTTTTCCTTGCCTTATTTTTTTTCGTTTGTACTAACATGCTTGTTCTTCGATACTTCTAGGTCGATAGTGAGCCCCCAGAAGATCCTGCTATCGTAAGGCCCTGTGTAACTGTGCTTCAAAATCTGAATTGCTCCCTATACGATTGTTTGAATACCGAGACACAGGTTTGTTTGCGCTTTCTTTGATGTTCTCGAAATGTTCGTTTTTTTATGGTGCATTTTACCATGGTATCGAATCAGCTTACATTGTTTCTAATTGTTTTGTATGTTATTTAAATCTCTCTGTTGACCAGGACCAAGTATTTCAAAACCTTGTGTTTCTGTTTCGAAATGACTGTGGTGAAATTCAGAATGCAGCCAAAGAAGCTCTTCTCCGAATCAATGTTTGTTACTCTACCTTGATCGAATTTTGGTGTTTACTTTTGGATGTTACTCATATGTGTGCATGTTCCTTTTGCTTAGCAATTGAACTGAACCTCTTTGTGCTAATGTTTGGCAGGTTACATCTTTAACTGTAAGCAAGTTGCTTAAGTTGATTCTTGCAAAAGAAGGCCAGTTAAGTCTTTCTTCTAGTGGAAAGAAGAAAACAAAACAAGTAAAACAGTTGAGTGATCCCCTCCAACATGATCTCTTTTATAAAGAAGGAAGCATAGTCACTTTCCTTAGCTCACTCCTTGATGCTTTGCTAATGAAAAAAACTATAGAAAACAGGTATTGACACCTAAATTATGACTCTTATTAAGATTATTCCATTACCGTGGTTACTTTTTGCTGCCAAAGTTTAAAGAACAATATTGTGCTGTAAGACTAACTAAAGGTGTTGATATCTGTGGTAGGGTGTCTCTGATAAGGCCTCTATTTGAGGTTCTCGAAAAGGTCTTTTCAGATGACTGGCTCGCTGGCAAAGCTCAGAATTCTTCTGGAGTTACACAAACTACTGGCAGTACAGTAAGTTATGTTCAACAGGCTGTGTTATCAGTCCTTGAAGACATAACTACTTCCATATCTGCTGTTCCATTAGAGGTATCTACAGTTCACATACTGTGTAATGTAATATAATTCTATTAAAAATGCAATCAGTTCTTGTTTTAGTCTCATTTGCATTTCCTGTGCTTCTTCTGAATGCAGGATAAGGTAAGTAATCAATTGGATATGAAGCTATTAGTTGAGTGCGCACGGGCAGCGAAGGATGCACTGGCACGCAATCATGCATTCTCTCTGTTAACTTCAATTGCGAAAGTTGCACCGGAAAAAGTATTGGAGCATATTTTTGGTATCTTTACTGTAATTGGGGAGTCAGCAGTTTCCCAGGTTGGTTGACGTTCACCTTACCCTAGTTCTTTACTGTTGTCTGAAAGTTGATTTTGTGGAATCATAAGCTATGTGTTGACTCTACTACTTTACTTTTAAATATTGTTTTCAGAGTGACAGCTATTCACAAAAAGTCTTTGAGGACCTGATATCAACGGTAGTTCCATGTTGGATATCGAAAACAAATAATGCTGAGAAACTTCTTCAGGTACTTTATTCGTTATTTGTTTCATTTCAAGTGATAATCAAATATATTCTGCAGCCTTTTTTGCTTATTTAATTTTCCCTTGTTGATTCCACTGGTCAATTTTGTCTTTCAGATTTTTATAAAGGTGTTGCCTGAAATTGCTGAGTGCAGAAGGATCACACTTATCGTCTTCTTGTTGAGGTATTTTTCTGTTCTTGCAGTATTTCTGAAAGGCTTCATGATCAGAAACTCAAATTGACATGGTTAAAATTCAGGGTTCTTGGAGAACAAACTACCCTGGCGTCTGTATTTATCCTGCTTATTCGTTCATTGGTTTCACGGACAAGCAAGTCCCCAGAATCCTCTGCTTCTTCTGTGACTCACAAAGAGTGGGAGTATCTGTTTGCTACACAACTATGCGAGCAGTATTCATGCATCATATGGCTTCCATCTCTTGTTGCTCTTCTGCAACAAATATCGGCAGGGAACCAATCCGAAGAACAACTTGCTGAGTTATTACTTGGAATGCAGTTTGTTGCACACAAATTGCAGGACACAGAGTTGGTTTTCAAAATTGAATCTGGGGAAGTCTCAGATGAAATTCAGGTATGTGATTTCAGTTTTTTTTTCCAGGGTAGAATTTCTCATCTCATTTCTGTTCATCTTGGCCAACATAATTATTTGGTTCACTTTTCAAAACCATACTTCCTTTGATATCTGAAGAATGATCTGTTGGGTACATTTGCAGAGATCACTTGGAGCACTTCTGGAGCAGGTTGTTACTCACTTGGAACTTCTTGATGGAAAAGGAAAGCAATCGAAGGTTACTAGTAGTGTGAAGAAAGAATTGAAGGAGTGTATGCATACTGTCTTGAAGAACATCACAAGAAAAATGCTTCCTTCAGCATATTTTAAAGGAATAGTTCTGTTGTTGGATCATTCAAATGGAAACGTGAAAAAGAAGGTATAATGGTGTTACTGATTGTATCTTGTAACATTAGGCCTGGCTGGTGTTACTCAAACCTAGTCCCCCCCCCTAGTAACATGTAAAATATTGAATTTGGAAGCCCTCCTCCAACCACAGCATTCAGGTTATGAAAGCTGGGGATGTTTTGGTTAGCTCGTACACATCTATGCTTATATTTGTTTGGTTTAAACATGTTGGACTTACTAATTCACTTTTTTTCTTCCATGCAGGCTCTTGGGCTTCTTTGTGAGACTATCAGGGAACATGACATGGTTAAACCAAAGCGGAAGGGTAAAATAAATTTGAAACATGAGTCAGCTACCTCCTGGATTCATTTGGATGAGTGTTCTTTGATGTCTTTTGAAGGAATGTGCTCGAAAATTCTTCACTTGGTTGATAGTTCTACAGATGAGTCCAGTGTTCCAGTAAAGCTATCTGCACTCTCTGCATTTGAAGTATTGGCTAATAAGTTTCCCTCGCAAGATTCTATCTTCATCTCATGCCTTGAATCTGTTACAAAACAAATTGCTTCTGAAAACTTGGCGGTTTCTTCCAGCTGCCTTCGCACAACAGGTGCTTTTGTCAACGTGCTTGGTCCTAGGGCATTATCGGAGCTTCCTCATATCATGGACTACTTGTTGAAGAGGGCTCGTAACATCACATCTTCAGCTAAAGTACTCAAAAATAGCCAAGAGAAAGCAGGACTTCAGGATTCCCTTTTGATATCTGTTCTTGTCACCTTGGAGGCTGTAGTAGACAAGCTTGGTGGGTTTTTAAATCCTTATCTTGAAGATATTATAGAGCTTATGGTCTTGCATCCAGAATATGCTTGTGGATCAGATATAAAGTTGAAGGCTAAAGCAGATACAGTGAGGAGGCTTGTCTGTGAGAAAGTACCGGTAAGTCTTTATATACAGATATTTTTTTTTTTGAAATGAGAATGGAGGTTTATTTCTTTTTAACCTTAATACACAAGGTCTTATTCATTATATAATGTTTGACTTGTTTTTTCTGTGATATTCAGGTCCGTCTTACTGTAGCACCATTGTTGAAGGTTTACACAAAAGCTGTCCAATCTGGTGATTCCAGTTTATCAATTACTTTCGTAATGTTATCAAATCTAATTGGTACCATGGATAGATCAGCCGTTGGAATGTACCACACCAGGATATTTGAACTGTGCCTATTAGCGCTCGATCTTCGCCGGGAAAGTCCTGTTTCAGTTAAAAGGGTCGATATTGTAGAAGAAAGTGTTATTGACTCGATGATTGTTCTGTCTTTGAAACTTACGGAGAACATGTTCAAGCCTCTTTTTCTCCGGAGCCTTGAGTGGGCAGAATCTGAAGTTGAAGGAACTGGCTCTACTGAAAGCAGGAAATTAGATAGAACTGTATCTTTCTACAGATTTATCAGCAAGCTTGTTGAACGCCACAGGTGAGCTGATTGTCTTCTTTTTTTTGTTTTTTGTGTGTGAAACTCTGACGGAGTGTGATAGAAGGTGTTTTTGGGTTGGTAAAGAATAAAGGTGGGTAGAAGTTCTGGTTATTAGCCTAATCATGTGATGGAAATATATGCCCGATTTATTTATCGCACCCAAGTCCCCTGCTTTTAGTAAAAGTAGAAGATTGTTATTGGTAGCCTACGAGAGATAAATTTATGTAGTGGAGAGCTGTTTTTAGTTATAGGGGTTTATAATAATGAGTTAGTATCCTTTTAGATATTCGCCAACATTTGGAATCCTGTTATCTTCTGTTTAATTCTTAACTTATTGGTTCAATGCACTTTTTGCTGGTCAACTTAACTCTGTACTTTTTTGGTGCAGATCTTTGTTTGTTCCCTATTTCAAGTATTTGCTCGACGGATGCGTACTCTATCTAACACAAGATGCATTGAGTGTTGGATTGACACCGAAGAGAAAGAAGTCCAAGGTTGCCGAAGTTGTCGCTACTAGTAAAGGAGAGATATCACCTAGACAATGGCATCTTAGAGCACTAATGGTTTCTTCCTTGCACAAATGCTTTGTGTATGACGCTGGGAGCTTGCAGTTTCTTGATGCAACTAATTTTCAGGTTAGTTATGTTCACCTAGCGTCTTTAAAACTGTGTTTCATCAAGTAGTAGATACTTCCTTGTAGTGACAGCGAGAATAGATATATCAAGTATGCTTTCCTTGAAATCTATTCTGTTATTAATCTGAGTTTTTTTATCTTTGTAGACTCTGTTGAAACCTATTGTCGCACAGTTGGTGGTGGAACCACCATCTTCTCTTCAAGAGTTTCCAGATGCACCATCTGTTGAGGAAGTGAACGACTCACTGGTTGCCTGTCTTGGTCAGATGGCCGTAACTTCTGGCTCTGATCTACTATGGAAGCCCCTAAACCACGAGGTGAGTGAAGAAACATGTCTATATTTTGTATGTTATAAGGAACTCATTGAATGATCAAAGACTCTTAGTAAGAAACTGAACTCGTCCATTCTGTAGTAGTTAAAGCTTTTACGTTTTTTTTTTATTTCAGGTGTTGATGCAAACAAGGAGTGAGAAGATTCGTGCAAGGATATTAGGATTGAGAGTCGTCAAATACATGGTGGAGAATCTGAAAGAAGAATACCTCACACTTCTTCCTGAGACAATTCCGTTCCTTGGTGAATTGCTCGAAGATTTGGAGCTTCCTGTCAAGACTCTTACTCAAGAAATTCTTAAAGAAATGGAGACACTCAGTGGTGAAAGCTTGCGGGATTACTTATAGTCACAGTATGTTATCATAGAAATAGTTGAGAGGCACAGTAAAGTGCATTTTTGTTAGGGTAATAGAATTTGTAAATGATTTCATGAAAAGAGAAAAGGGGTTTGAAATCCTTTTCACTAAGATTATGGTATTGTAATATGTATTGTGTATATTTTTTCAACAGATCTTCCAATTGGAATGATCTTGTTCAAAATTTTGGATGCAAGAATACTGAGAGTACTCTAAATTGAATGCTGCCTTCGTATGCAAAATTTTTAAATGGCTTCACAGCCAGCTAACGCCCAGAAAGGTGCAATTGTCTAATGGCGTGTGATCATATCCTTTCTTGAAATGTTTGAAAGGTCAATACGGTCTTCTCGAGATCTGACCGTTCAATTCCGTTAACAAATTTACACGTTTTTCATGCCTACATTATTTGTTAGTTGGTCTGAAACGAACAATTGAAGCATATACTATTGATATTTAGAGAAACTAAGCGAAATTCCTTTCATTTTGTGGTTTCATTCTGCAACATCAACAGATCTTCCGAGTGTAAGTTGTTTTCATTTTAAAAAACCAGAGGAGCTCTCTATAATTGATATCTAGGTTTGTAAAGTTTATTGAATTTCTCTTCAATTTTTTTTTTTTTTTTTTTTTTTTTTTTTTTTTTTTTGAGATTTCAAATAATTTAATGGTTTCAACTTTGGGTAGAAAACAAGAAGAAAATTGGATTCACAAGTGTTTGCCTATAATAATGATATTAAGATGGGGATGTTTAATTTCAGTCAATTGTGTTTATTTAGGAGCTGATTATGCTGATGAGATTCATTATTGCAGGTACACAGAAGCGTTTCATGGCTGAATCAGTAGGTAACACCAGTATGAAGAAGCTTATCAGAATTGATGTCAGTTCAGATACCGTGTGTCCATGGTGTTTTGTTGGCAAGAAGAATCTTGATAAAGCTATTGAATCATCAAAAGATCAATTTGACTTTGAGGTACTCCCTTTCTGTCTCTGATCGCTTGCTTAATTACCTGTTCAGCTTTTTGCTATGTTAGTTTTGCTGATTACCAGAAATATATATGCAGGTTAGATGGCATCCGTATATGCTTAATCCTTCTGCTCCAAAAGAAGGTATTCTCAAGAAGGATTTCTATAGGGAAAAATTTGGAGCTCGGGTTCAACAAATTGAAGGTCGGATGACCGAGGTTTGTCTCAGTCTCAATCTCACTATCAAAATCAAGGATAGATACACTGATTTGTATACTAACCATCTCCATCTCTATTACAGGTGTTCCATGGAATTGGGTACAACTATGATATGTCCGGTCTCACGTATGTATGAAAGCATAGTTTAGTGGCTGTTAAATGGGTTTCAAGTACGATTTTTTCAGTTTTTGTGATCTCATGGTTCATAATTTTGCGTCTATGCAGGGGAAATACACTGGACAGCCACAGGCTCATCACTTTTGCCGGGCACCAGGGACTTGACAAGCAACATGCTCTTGTGGAGGAATTGGGCCTTGGCTATTTCACACAGGGAAGATACATAGGAGACAGGTAAAGGGTTTTGTTTTGGGCGTGCAGTGTTACATACTACTTAAGATGTTAGTTTCATTTGACTTGCCGTACAACTGAACCTTGGACGTAGAGGAAAATTGGTATTTTTTGTGCATATCATGTTGTTCATTTCCTATTTGCATTTAAGCAGTGATACACAAATTGATATTTTTCTTATTCTAGTATCTTGTAACTGAAATCTTCGTCCCAATTAAACGAATATTTCCATGACAATACGACTGCTTTACACTGCATCTAGCTTTTACTGTCAATATGTTCACAAAAATGTTTGTCATTTGAGAAAAATTGTCTACCATTGGCACCAGAATCCAAATTCTCATGATTTGTTTTCTTGTTTTAATCGACCAAATTCTTTCAATAAAAACAGACATGTCTTCTTATTGGAGTTCACTACTATCTTCTTGTATGTTTATTTGTTAGAATTCCCATTTTCACACCGGTGAGTGATGAGTAGAAAAAATAAAAATAAAAAAGCAATGCAAATATGAGCATGCGGATATTGGTAGTTGAAGCATCCTTTCTCTGAATAATGGATTCCTGGATGCAGAGACTTTCTTGTTGAAGCTGCTAGCAAGGCTGGGATTGAGGGGGCAGCAGAATTCCTTGAAAATCCTAACAATGGTCTCAATGAGGTTTTGTTCCTACACAATCTTGGAAACAATTACTAAATGTCTTAGTGCTCACCCTTCCCCTTTAATCCAGCAGAAGAAGCTAAACTAAATTGTTAATTTCTGTTTGCATATTAAATCTATGATTGCTGGATAAAGGTTCATGAGGAGCTACAGAAGTACTCGACACAGATTTCAGGAGTCCCTTTTTATGTGGTAAGTTAATTTATTCTTAAGTTTATTTTGGATATTCAGATATACATATTTATTGTTACAGAAATAGCAGGTAACTATGCATGTTTGAACATACCTTAGTTTTCTAGAAGACACCTACAATTATAACCTAAATTACACATTAATGTTTCTCGATTATGTCATATCGTATTTACCACATAAAAATTTTGCTCCTCCAATGCCTCTTGGCTTTATAGTCTCAATGCTACGATTTTTAGTTCTTCTGAACCACTAAGTACTATATATTCCTACAACATGATTTCTTATGGATAAGATCTAAGCATTCAATAGTTGTCATCCGATTTTGGAGACCTACGTTATTGGTCCTCTCTAAGGTTCTTTTCCTTTCTGACAGGTTAATGGAAAGCACAAGCTCAGTGGTGGCCAACCACCTGAGGTGTTCATGAAAACTTTTCAAGTGGCTGCGAACGACAACAGTTCTTAAACCATGTACGAGCAGAACTTGTAGTTACTTGAATTTCACACTATCTCTACTACTACTACTACCACCTGATGAAATAGTTTTCTTGTAAAACATATGACACTTGTTTTTGCAGTGTCTCTCAAGTATTGAGGCATTTTTACATGCCTTGTGAGTTGTATTGTGATAATTTTGTTCCGAAGAAAACAAGCCTGAATTATCTTGCTGCTCAGGTCAATTGCACCCAAAATCCTCCTTGATGGTAGCCGATAAGACTTTGATGAAAATAACTCGACAATATGGCACTGATTAGAGCAGGAATGCAAATCGTACCCCAGGAAACAAAAGCAAAAGAGGTAAAATAAGAACCGATAACACAACAACAATATCCACAATTTCACACGGTGGCACGATTATAGTCGTAATCACAAACATGCACAGAAGCATTAGACAGCCTCAGACTATTATCTTTTTTGCAGCGTCAGACTATTTTTCTTTGCAGCCTCAAACCATGCTCCGCAGACATCATTCCATGGTCATTAACAGTAACATTAACTCCTAATCTTAACTCGTGTCTTCTTGTCTTCCATATCCCATTCTTAAACCTAACATGTGTTTCCAAATCGACTCGAAATACTGCAGGGGTACTTCCATTTGAAACCTTCATTCTAACATCCTCCCAAGGTACCCCAAAAGTCTGAATTGTCTCTACATGACGTTTTGTACGCAAATACCTTTGATGAAATGCAGGTATAGATGTATTTCCAACTGGTATGCTTAAGCCATCGCTACCAAAATAATAAGAAAAATTCATGTTCACCTTATCATAGTAAACTTTCTTCTCTGTATTCCGATTCCAGAAACTGAGCTCGATCGATATGGCTGTGGAATTCACTGTTTGTGTGCCATTTGAAGCTTTATCAAGTGTCGGGATGTAAAATTTCCCGAGTGTACAACGAGGTCTCAACGGATGCATACCAAACCATGTGATTAGAACAACTAATGATACAGTAATTACAATTGCTATGAACATTAAGAAATATCTATCAATAAAAGTCAATAAGAAAAACCTTGGTTTACCCTTGGCCTTTGCAGGAGCAAGAGGAGTCTCAGCAGTGGCCATGATAAGTTTTGATGTGGAAATGAAGATAATTCTTCTTATAAATAACCATAAGAATCCTTATAAAGGGAAGGGGATAAGAATCAATAAGATCACCACTAGAAATACCAGCTAGGAATCCATTTCATCCTCATCATAGTATAAAATGATGAGATTCCTTTTGCTGTCACCTTTCCACCCCAAGTTTGTGATAAACTTAGTATTTTTGTTTTCTTTTGTCATGCCATTAAACCAATTGTATTTAACAACATTAAACATTTAGCACTTGTAGTGTCGACCAACTTAAAAAGCCCTTGTAGTGGTTTAACATTTCTTAATTAATCCTTAAAAAGACCTTGTAGTGGTTTAACATTTCTTAATTAATCCTTAATAAAATTGTCAAAGTTTGATGTTCTTAAACGAACCAATATTGGAAATAATCGTTCTGAGTTGAATGTCATATATTTTGTTAGATGGGACAATTTACGTCAAAAGTATTATGTTCGCAAGACATGTTTGAAAAGATAAATATATGTGCATTTATTTGGTAAGAAGTGAAATTTTATAATCCAGTTATGCAGTTAAGTGGCGTATCATGGAGTTTTAATCTGCCCAGCATGGTACTGGAGGAAATTTTTTCCGATCTATCATAAATGTCAGAGCAACTTTCGAAACATTAGAGACTATGCATTTAGTGTTCGTTAGTGTTTGCTGGTAATATGACCACCAAATTTTTCTTGAAAGGTAAAGGGATAAGTTGGAAAAGTAGACCAACTACCGTACGGAAAGAGAATTCGTAATAGTTACTTCGTAAGGTTTTGGAATCGCCTAAAAAACGTGAGTTTTCCAGGTCTTAATCGGAGACCCAACAGATCGTTGGTGGAAAACGTTCAAACGGTACCTGATATTCAACTACCTCTTGCATTGGGACTGATCATCCCACATTCGTTTGAGACGGAGTGCATTGTCAGGTTTACTAGCAGCCTGTTACTATGTGTACCTGGAAATCCGTTTGGGACGCTTACAACCGACTGCTCTAGTATTACAGATTGGTCCTCACAGTTCTACCATAAAAATCGCTTGTCATACTCGATGATCCTTTCTAAAGTCCAAGGTAGTTTTAAGAACCTTTTTGGGATTTCTGAATGTTATAGTATGGAACGCGCACTTCGAGGATCCTGAAAAACTATTCTTGGCAAAATTGTGAACGTTTTGGTATTCTCAGGCATGCAGTACGGGATATATGCTCAAAAGGTTCTAGTCAACGTTCACTGCAAAGTTGGAAACCCTTGTGGTATTTCTGAGCATTATGGTATATGAGACATATGCTCAAAGAATCCCAATTGAAGAAGCATGTTCACGACTGTTTTAATTTTAAATTTTGGTACGAAGTTGTTTAAAAAGGGCGATATTGTGACACCCAGTAATTTTTATTTGACTCATGTTTTTGGATGCGTTATTGCATGAGATGAAGCATCATTTCGAGCATGTGTTGTGTGTTTTTGGTGCAAGTGATGTATCTTGTTGCGAAATTCACAGTTTGTCAGTAATGTTTACCTGCGTTGCTTATCCAAGTAATCATTATGATGTAAATGCATCATAATGCTTGTTGCTTAAAAAGTTGCGCACTTTACCGAGGATGCATCATGTCACTGACTTACATCAAAAGATAAAGTGTAAATGCTAAAGTAAATACATGATAGTAAAGACTACTCCAATAAAAGATTAAAGAAGAGAAGCAATGGTGGGAAAGGCTAGAATGGGAAGATGAAGCCACTGAATTTAATCTTGCTCCTTATTTTCGCTAACTGGATATTAGTTTTAATATTAAGTTTTCATTGTAGTTCGTCAAATTCAATTTGCTTTTGTTTCTCTAGTTTGTAGTAAGTATAACGATTTTAAATAATAGAATCACTGGCTGATTTTGCATTTGACTTACTCTGCTCTGTTCTGCATCACATACTTATTGACAGGCCTGATGGCTGAAGTGTTGTGAATTATATTGGCCGACCCCGTCTTAAGTCCAATAATGTATGCCCTTTTAGTTCGTTTCTGTCAGCAACAATTCTGATCCAAAAAATACCTTTTCTTTTTTATATTTCACTATAAAGTTGCAACAAAAACTACAGCTGAGAAAATGGTGAAAAGGGTCTAAGAAATTTGATTCGTATTACATTAGGGAGGAAACGACGGTCTATTCTCAATTGCACACGAGATCAGAGTAAAACGCTAATATCGTTCTCCTTTCACAAGTTTGTATACTAAGCAATTCCACATCAAAAACCTCAAACTGCTTGGCACTGAAAAATGTTGATGGACCAACCTGATTTTTGTATGCAGAAACAAGTGTAAGCAGTTAAGATTGAAATTAGGAAGCATTAAAGCTTCACCGAGTATTAGGAAGGCTATTTTGATGGAAGAGAAGGAGATGACAAACTCACAGGAGGTCCAAGATCCGGAGGAATGATTACTCTTCTTTTCCCTCCAGGTCTCATGTCTTTAATTCCTTGTTCAAATCCTACATTAATATGTCTATTAGTGTAGCTACTGGCAGCATTATAAAGAACGAAAACAATGCACAGAAAATGAGCATCAACAATGATTTTCGAGTCTAAATCTAAGCTTTTACCTGGAACCAATGCATTGGTGCCTACACGAATCTTGGCTGGAGCTCCTTGTAAATAGGTACTATCAATACGACGACCTGATTCATTATAACCAATATAGTGAAAAGTCACCTGCCACCAAAAAATGTATCTTCGTCAGTTAAAAGGTTACGAGTCTAATGACACTTGCAAAGAGAGATAAAACTCTATAGAATTATTTCACAAAATATGAATGAAACAATAGCTTCCAAGACAAAGAAAAACCTGCTGACCATCCTGTGGGCAATCACCTTGACCAACTTTGATGTCTGCATATATTAGTCCATTTTCACACTTTACATAATTGTCTGATGTAACTACCTTAACCTCGAAACCTGTAATTGATTCCAAAATTTAATATCAAAGCATTTGATTTGTAGCTTCAAATGTTGTATTATGTAAATATGAGCAAGTTTAAAGCAATTAAACATAGTGACATTACGGTTTCTAAGATTACGCCAAGGCTTGAACCAGGTCCGACAATACCCACTACTTAGTTTTAGCATTGGTATGGCACGGAACTTCCAGAGTCATAATGATAGTACTAAGGAGTGCTTCTCACTTTAAGCTGTAACCATACCCATATCTTTCGTGGAACTCTGCATAGCCATTTCCTATAGCGACCCTTTATCAGTTGCAAAATTGCAAGTCCATAATGGTAGAGTAATTCTAAGTTCTAAAAGTAATATGGGTATGAGTCCAATCTCTCCTAATCCACACATCATGGAATCAAACTATACGAAGATAAGCGACACAATGCTAGAATTGTGTTACTTAACCCCTGAGCTCATTAAATGTCAAATTTAAATCCTTGAAAGGATAAAGGTGATGTACATATTCGATAGTAACAAAGTTTATAAGATGGAGTTTAAGGAAGTCGACACAAACGTACGCTACTACCAAGTTTCAGCTCTACATTAGCATATACAGATATCTTATAACAAGAACAGTAAAGAAGGAGCAAAAGAAGACCTTCTCTGACAAAATTTGGGAAATCTTCAGGGGCATTGTTTCCAGCTTGAACCCTCTTATTTTGTTCGAGCAGACGGTTTTCATCGTAGGGGCTTTTACTCTTTGTCTTAGCAAAAACAGATAAATCACTAGAAACTAAACCTAATGACAAAGAAGAAAAGAACAATACACAATCCCTCCTCTTCAAATCCTCTCCATCTTCTTGGTTCGTCCCTTCTTTACCGATCCATAACCTGTTCCATTCATTCATTCAATCATTTCTACGAACACCTAGTCATCATTAAAAAAAAGGGGGGGGAGGGGTGCTCTTTACCTGTCATCAATTGAAGAACAAAAAATCTGCAATTGCTTCTTTTGGAAACATAAAGTTCCAATTTTTATTGGATATGACAGTGTTCTACCTGGAAAAAAAAATGAAAGAAAAAACTACAAATTCAGATCAAATTAAGTATTATATAATGGTGTTTCTGAATGAGATAAGGAGACACTTACATTGAAATGAAGACCAAGGTATAGAAGAAGAAGAGGAGGTAAGGGTTAGTTGCATGGTGTTTGGTTTTGTTAGTTCTCAAGCTTCTTGCATTTGGATTCAACCTTTTCCCCTTTTTTCCAAACCAAAATTGGATGGGATTTTGGTTTTGGATAGGATAGGGGGTTAAAAGAGAGACAGAGTAAGAACACTCCTTACCAAAACCCCCATCCAACTGAAACAACCCACGTGCACATATGTATTACCTATACTCCATGTGAAATAAGTGATTAAACTAGTGATATGAATTTCTTTTTAAGATGTATCCTATTTGTTATGTTCTTCACATAGTATTTTTCTTTTAATTTTTTCCAAAGCTCCTTAATTGAAGTCTTATGCTGATAATTAATTCTTACTGCCGTTACTAAGCACCCACGAATAGAACCAAGATATAATTTATTTAGCTTGTTTCATTGTTTGTCATTCATCTTGTCTGACCAACTATTTAGAGCATCATCTAGGTTAAGATGGACAAGCGCATCTATTATATCTGTTCTTGATAAACCAAAATTATTAGTTCCGATGAACTTTTCAACCTTGAGTTGTAATCTATAAGAGTAAAGTATTTCTTTTTTTGTTTCTTTATCTTTATTTTTTGATACTGATATTTCATTGTATCCTCTGGTTCTGAATCAATCATTGTTCACAAACGATAAAAATATAGATAAAAAATTTAAACTTTGAGATCAAAACTAACTTAAACAATTTTAAAAAAAATACCTCCGACGTAATATTATGAATATCTAAAATTCCAAGAACGTAACTTGAGCTCCTGCGCTAAAACCCGAGGAAACGATTTTCACAATACACAATAGTATTCTAAATAATTGTTCGGACACACTAATATTGTGGATATACTTTTAACTAAAGATCTATTAGGAAACGCCATAAGATTACAAGGTTTCCTGAAGGGTTTAGAACACTGTTTAAAAACGCCTATGAAAAACAAATTACGGTAACGGCCTCCGACCATCACACCATACAGACAAGTTTGGATTAACAACTTCAATTTAATGGCCTAGAAAGATGATCTACTGGAGCCAATAACACAAGAAGATAATTCCAAGCCTCTTAGACCCATTAGATTACATAACAACATCATAGACAGGCCCTGAATTCGCCTCAGATCATCTAATCATACACATTTTGAGGTAGACAGTTGGAGGTAAAAATTGGTAAGCTAAGATGGAGGCAGAGATGATGGCTGGTTAATGGGTAAGCTAAGATGCGTTGGCTGCTGTTGGTTCTAGTTTGAGAGAAACAGAGTCTGTGATGGTTAGATAAGAGTTGAGCAAAAATATAGGAACTGAGTAAACCAAAATCAGATAAAAAGAAAGTTCTCGATGACGAAAGCCGTTGAGGCAAAGAAAAAAAACACTCAGAGAAACTAAAACGTACGGCCACGGAGGTCTGATTTATTGAGGGAAGATAAGCCTTTGCCTGTCAGTTCGCTGTAACTGACGCGCCAATATAAGTGAAAATTTAACAGGCTGGGCCTCCTATTTTGTTGCGAGCCCAGTGGCTGTGAGGTTTAATTATTAGAATTTGTCGGCGTATTTTTGGCTATTTTAAGCGGGTTTTGGTGGCCTATTTTAACGGAGATTCAAGCACGGATACTTTAATTTTTGGATATATATTTAAGAGATAATTCCATTTCTATGGGTATATATTGTACTTTCTCTGTCCCTCACACATAAACCTATTTCAAATTTGTACAATTTTTGAGGCAACAAAGAAAGATATAAATCTCTATTGTTTTTTCTATGTTATTGTTGATTTTCACTTTCTTTTAATTAATAGAGCCTCAAATTATGTCTGCTGAATATTCTTTCTTCAACTCATGACTCCCTTATACTATGGTGGTAAGATTAATGCCAGATTCAGCAATGATGGGGCTCGAACTCAAGTCTGTGACGCTATCGATGGAGTTTCTGATGGTGATATTTTGGTTGGAAGTAAAGATGACGATGGTGATAATGACATGATGTTGGTTGGTGGAAGTTAAGCAAAACAGGAACTCGTACGTAGATGGATCTGTAATGATCATGGCAGTATTAATGGAAGAAGATGGAGGCAGAGATTATGGCTGGTTAGAATGGGTAAGCTAAGATACGTTGGCTACTGTTGGTTCTAGTTTGAGAGAAACAGAGTCTGTAATGGTTAGATAAGAGTTGAGCAAAAATATAGGAAGTGAGTAAACCAAAAATCAGATAAAAAGAAAGTTCTCGATGACGAAAGCCGTCGAGGCAAAGAAAAAAAATACTCAGAGAAACTAAAACGTACGGCCACGGAGGTCTGATTTATTGAGGGAAGATAAGCCTTTGCCTGTCAGTTGGCTAACTGACGCGCTATTGTTGATTTTCACTTTTTTAAAATTAACAGAACCTTGAATTATCTGTCATCTATAGATGATAACTATTTATCGCACTTACGAAAAATAAAACAACAATAAATAAATAAACTCATATGAAATTAAAGACTAAAATAAAAGGATAATATATATAAATGTATTAGATTAAATAATAAAAATAAATTAATTTGTTGTTTTTATAAAATTGCACGATGTATTAATAAAATAAAATTATACTTATAAATAACATGAATAACTTATGTCACGGGCTTAGATTTTGGACTAGAACGTGAGGCACTTGGACTCTTCAGGTAAGCCTAAAAAACACAAAGAGAATTGGAGACTTAGAGATTTCAAAGTGGGAGAGTATTTGATTATTGGAGAGAGAATGTTACAATGCTTAAGAGGGCTCTTGGTGGATGATTTGAGCAAATGAATTCCCCACCTTATCTAGCGTACAATGGAGGATTCTAGAATATGTTCTAGAATCATCATCGTCTAGAGTATTCTACCACTTACAAGAATATACAATAAAATATTCTATATACAAGAATATTCTGGAAGGTTGTGGACTTCCATAATCTTCTAGGTTCTTCCAATGGACCTAGACTCTTGTCACGGGCCAGCCTAATATGTGGGAAAATGGGTGGGCCGTGACATTCTCCCCCACCTATTCCCGCGACGTCCTCGTCGCGGCTTGTGCGTGAAATCGATCGATCACATCCTTGAATTGCCAGAGAGACGCTTCAGGCTCCCATGTTCCTTCTTGTAATGATGCATCTTTCCATTTCACTAAGTACTCTTTGCAAGAAGGCACTCCCTTCCTTCGGAAAATCCGGTCGGCTAATATCTCGTCTATAGCTTTGTCGAAGGAAGTTGCAATCATGGGTGGTGCGCGACTTGATACTCCCCGACTCTCGTCTTCCTCGTCCATGTTGAACGCCTTTAAGTTACTCGCGTGGAAGACGGGATGGATTTTCATCTTTGTTGGGAGCTCCACTCGGTAAGAAGCTTTGCCCACTTTGGCTAGTACTTCGAACGACCCTTCGTACTTGCGTAATAAGCCTTTGTGCAGCGGCCGAGTGTACTTGAATTATTGGGGTAGAAGCTTGACAAGCACCATGTCGTCATCTTGGAACTCCAAATGTCGCCTCTTCTTATTAGCCCACTTCTTCATCTTCTTAGCCGCTTTTATCAATTGGGCGTGTGCTAAGTCCCTTTTTTGCTGCCAATCTTTCGCGGTCTTGTATGCTCCAGGGCTAGCACCTGCATAAGAAGTGGCCAAGGTACTTGGCGTCAAGGGTTGTTGTCCGGTTGCGAGCTCAAATGGGCTCTTCCCTGTAGACTCCGAACGTTGTAAGTTGTAGGAGAATTGAGCTACATCAAGCAACCTGGACCAATCTAGCTGATTAGCACTCACATAGTGCCTAATGTAAAGCTCCATCAAAGCATTCAACCGCTCGGTTTGCCCATCGGATTGAGGGTGGAAGCTTGTTGAGAAGTTCAGCTCGGTACCCATTAGCTTGAAGAGCTTCGTCCAGAATTTTCCCTTGAAGCGAACGTCTCGATCACTTACAATGTTCTTTGGAACTCCCCAATACTTCACCACATTTTTCAAAAAGAGCTTAGATGCCTCGTCTGCCGTACATCCGGGTGTGGCTGCTGCGAATGTCGCATATTTGGTGAACCTGTCCACCACCACCATAATTGTGCCAAACCCCTCCGACTTGGGAAAGCATATGATGAAGTCTATTGAGACGCTCTCCCATGGTCTCTCCGGAATAGGCAACGACTCTAGTAGTCCGTCAGGCTGCTTTTGCAACAATCTTGTCTTGTTGGCACACAAGACATGTCCGCACATAGGTCTCTATGTCATCGCGGAGATGTGACCAGAAGAACTTCTCATGCACAAGGGCTAATGTGCGATGAGTGCCGAGGTGACCTGTCCACCGTGAATCATGGCACTCCTTGATGATATCTCTTCACAAGTTATCCCACCGCGGCACGTAGACCCTTCGTCCTGAAGTGAACAACAAGTCGTCTTCGATCCAAAACTTCCTCGTCTTGCCGGCTTTGGTGAACTCTACCATACTCTTTGTCGTTGGATCCTTGTTCAATCCTTCTTTCACACTGTCTATTAGCGTGTTGTTGGCTTGCGTGAGATTGGCGAACTCCGCTTTTCGGCTAAGTGCATCCGCGACCACATTACCTTTGCTTGGTTTATACTCGATATTATAGTCGAATTCCGCAAGGAAGTCTTGCCACCTAGCTTTCTTCGGGCTTAACTTCTTTTGCGTTTGGAAGTAGCTTGTTGCAACGTTGTCCGTCTTGACTATGAACTTTGATCCGAGAAGGTAATGCCTCCATATTCGCAAGCAATGCACCACCGCCGTCATCTCTTTTTCTTAAACGGTATACCTCTTCTCGGTATCGTTCAACTTGCGACTTTCAAACGCAATAGGGTGTCCATCTTGCATCAACACTCCTCTTATTGCAAAGTCCGAAGCATCCGTGTGCACCTCAAATGGGAGACTTGGTTTTGGTAGCTGCAAGACTGGCTCTTCGACCACCGCCTGTTTTAGCTCCTTGAATGCTTCTTGGCATCGGGTCGTCCACTCCCAAGCTCGCCCTTTCTTCAGCAAGTCCGTCAACGGAGCTGCCTTTCTCGAGTATCCTAGGATGAACCTTCGATAGTAGTTGATAAGTCACAACTCCAGCACTTTGGTAAGGCTGTCAATCTTGGATGGCGCGGACTTTGGCATCTTCCATCATAAGCTTTCCGCTACTGATCTTGTGACCTAGGAAGAAGACTTTCTCTTGGAAAAAGGAGCACTTCTTTTTCTTCACATATAGATCGGTTTCCTTTAGTGCTTGCACGATGTATTAATAAAATAGAATTGTACTTACAAATAACATGAATAACTTATGTCACGGGCTTAGATTTTGGACTAGACCATGCGGCACTTGAACTCTTCAAGTAAGCCTAAAAGAACACAAAGAGAATTGGAGACTTAGAGATTTCAAAGTGGGAGAGTATTTGATTATTAGAGAGAGAATGTTACAATGCTTAAGAGAGCTCTTGGTGGATGATTTGAGCAAATGAGCTCCCCACCTTATATAGTGTACAATGGAGGATTATAGAATATGTTCTAGAATCATCATCTTCTAGAGTATTCTACCACTTACAAAAATATACAATAAAATATTCTATATACAAAAATATTCTGGAAGGTTATAGACTTCCATAATCTTTTAGGTTCTTTCAATGGACCTAGACTCTTGTCACGGCCAGCCCAATATGTAGGAAAATGGATGGGCCGTGACACTTAGCTAGAAATAACAATAAAAACCCAAATAAATAATAAATCCTAAAAATAAATAAATATATTGTTGATGCTGCTTCTGATCTAGACCATATCTGGGAGTTGTAATACTTTGGCGCCTCCTCCCTCAATAGTCTTCTCATTGTTGACCTTGTTGTTATTTTTGGATTTTAGGTAGGTGTACAGTTGCTTAATCCTGTTGGTATATGTTGGTTGTGGGTATTTCAAATAGTAGTAGGTGATAACAGCGAGCTGAATCACACCCAAAGCACAACCCGTGCCGTTGCTTGTAAGAATGAAGAGATCGAATTCAAGCAACGCATATGTCAACCAACAGAGACCATTGAGAAAACCGACAAACGAAAGCCAGAATGGCATGTACTCTAGACTCTTTGTCTTGTAAACCTGGTATATCCTTTCACATGGAATACCATACATGACAATATTGACGACGTCACATATCACTCCAATTGCCGTATCTCTGGATGACTTGGGCATTGGGATCAAAGAGAGCGAAAGCACCACCGCGAGGTAGATAACAATCTCAGCCAGACTCCAAATACCTACCCCAAATCTTTGTTTTCTGTTGGCGTAAATGAGATAGAACGCGACATAGATCAATTCCATAGCAAGACCAGCTCCATTAATGGTGATAACAAGAAGACTGTCGGGAGTTATTTTACCATAATAAACCCATAATGCACAATTCAGTACGGTTACTAGGTACGGACAAGGAGAGAAATCCTCAACTGCACCTTTCCTATAAATAGTCAAACGTTGGTACTGGAGAAAGAAAAAGACAGCAAGAAATAAAGTTACTGACTATTCCAACGCCAGTAAGTACTCTGCTTGCTGTGCTAGCCATCTTGAACCTCTAGCGAATCAATCCACTAAAGAAGAGCAGAGAAATTATGAATGATGGAAGCAGAAGAAGAAGAAGAAGAAGAAAGAATTGAGTCGTTGTGAATAACCAAGGGATTCATCTCTATATATAGCTATAGGGAGTAGAATGATACGAGTCCAATCAGAAACATGAAACAGAATCTTACTCTTGTTCGGACACACTGAAATTGTGGATATACTTGTAAATGAAGATCTACTAGGAAACGTCATAAGATTAGAAGGTTTCCTGAAGGGTTTAGGAACTGTTTAAAAACACACCGTTACCGGCCTCTGAAAAACCAATTACGGTAACGGCCTCCGAACATCACAACATACAGACAAGTTTGGATTAACAACTTCAATTTAATGGCCTAGAAAGATGATCTACTGGAGCCAAATAACACAAGAAGACAATTCCAAGCCTCTTAGACCCATTAAATACATAACAACATCATAGACAGGCCCTGAATTTGCCTCAGATCATCTAATCATACACATTTTGAGGTAGACAGTTGGAGGTAACCCCGTCAAAGGAAAACTTGTTCTGCTCTTCTTCTATATAGTTAGAGAGGACAACAAACAAGCCTCCTCAGTCGATGTCTGAGCTATCATCATCGTAATCATCGTCATCTTCATCATCATCATCATCTTCTTCTTCACCAGAATCAGGTACTAGGGGAGGGACAGCAGCACAACAAAATGTGTCTTTATCCTTGAGAAGAACACAACTTCCATCTAAATTCCATTTTAGATCGGTGATTGTAAACTGGGGCAATGGAATACTGACGCAATAAGCACCCGTTGGTGTCCACATGTACAAGTGGGAGCTACCAGTACACAAAATTACGCGTGGGCACGTAGGATCCCATGCCGCTGCACGGATTGCTTCCTTTTGCACCAATATCGCAGCAAGCTCCAGGCGCCTCATATCCCATATCCATAGAACAGTAGGCATGCTGTCATTACGAGTAAAGAGATATTGGCTGTCGTTGCTCCATGACAACAGACCTGCCAACAGTTGGAATCATTATACACCATCTTGATGCATTTTGACCAGCGTGGTTAAGTTCTATTTGACACCTAATGATGGTATTGGCTATATACCAAGGGCAATTTGCTAAGGCTATGTACATGTTTCTATTAAAATCTTACTTCCATTGTTATGATTAGATTTATAGATTTGAAAAAGAAAAAACAAGTGCTCCGTAAATGTTTACTTTATTCTTAGCTAACAAGAGGGACGATATAGTTTGCTTACCAACGCCTTGTTTTGGGTTCGGTTTGTCTACAGGAGGCTTTATTGAAGGCAAGCTAATGGGTAGTTCCATAACTTTGTATCTCACTGTGACAGGTGCCTCTGGATGATTATCTGAAACAGGACAACAAAAGGGCGTTAACCAGACAAAAGTTTGGACACTACCCAGGCATTATCATGACAAAAAATCCATAAAAGAAAGGCTTATGTACAGTTCTGTATTAATGGAAGCATGGGCGACTTATATCACAATCAAAATGCTTTCATGCTGAGATAGCTAAAGGCGGTTGGGAAATTAAATTATGCAGCTATAGATGACTCGCACTAAGAGCCTATAGATTGTAGTTAGAGCAATTCAGGCCCAAGTAAAGTAAACCTAATCAAAATTTTGGTCCACATAAAAACAGAGAGCAGTGGCAAGAATATTCACCAGAACTCCCACGAATGAATTCATCGCTCAGTCGTAATCCTGACATATCAAGTTGTAAAACTTTGTCAACCTCCTGTTACATTGAGTGCCAAGCAAAAAATGCCATGTAAATGTTAATTGCGACACACATACTAATAAGTAAGACTGTAAGAGTAATGGTTAAACCATACTAACCTTAAACACGGTAGCAGCGCAAGGACCACGAACAGTGGATAGGTGTATGAACTCCGCAAAGTTTTTCCATGTTAAGTGATTCAGAACCCGCAACATTTGATCATAACTACCGACTGCTAGAAACTGACCACAAGGAGACCACACAATACTTTTTACACCCAATCCACTTTCATAAGCTTGGAACTTAAATAGACACCTCCCATCTGGAGAATATACTAGAACCTGTATCAAGACAAGTCCATCTTGTTTATTATTTACAGGATTAGCTGGAGCCATCAACGTGGTCCGCATTGCTAAAATTGACGCAGGGAAAAATGAAAAGAATAACATTAAGTACCTTATATTCAAGAAAAGAATCCCAGACCACAATGGCACTGTCATCTGGAGACCATTCGACATCCGCTAAGTCTAATGTGTCAACAGGAAAATCATCCATAATCTCCCATGTGCGACAAGACAGAAGACTAATATAGTCTTTACAATCACGTCTTGTGCAGATTACAGCAAACTTCCCATCTTTGGTAAATGAAACACCTTTAGAAGCATGCTTTGGCCATTGCACATGTACACAAGCTGTGTTTAACAGAGACCACACTGTTAGTCGCAACTGGAAGTCTGATGTGGTTAGAATGTGGCGACTATCAGGGCTCCATCTAGCATATGCAATCCCAGCTTGGCCTTCATCTATTTTGCATGTCCACTCCGGCTGAGACAATGACCAAGCCTGGATCATCGGTCGCTTATAAAGACCACATAGTATGTACTCAGAATCACGAGCCCATTCAATATAGCTTATCTTATCTAAGCAAGAAAACAGTTGCACAACCTGCATCAGGAGAAAAACGTTAGTACCCACAACCATAACTAACAAGTTCTGCATGTCAATGATACAAAGAGGTGGAATCGGTAATTCGTTCTACAACAAAAATAAGTTAAAAGAAAACAATCTTATGCTATAAACTGAATTATTTGAAGAGCAATTGCGTATTTCCATAGCATGAGTTATATGTGACATCCTTCAAACTTAACTCTTAAACAGTAAAATAATATTGTGCGCAGAAAATAATTCAAATTATAACTTACTAAGCTGTGTAGTTGTAGCTCAGACTCAAATAGTACCCGCTTTTAGAGCAAAATAACGGATTACTCTGGGTTCCAAATAACCAAAAAGAGAAGATAATACTATCATCAGCATGACCTAGACTCAATCCAAAGTCCTTAAGAAACCCACACAGTGAATGTCATTTATCCAAATCCTAGTAATTCTTTGACCTGAACCCTATACCAGCTGGTTCGAGCCATGCCAAGGATGGGTTCACTCTCCAGTCTACACTGTTACTAGCTCAAACTAACATTTTATTTTTCACCTAATATCCCTAAATTTCAATGGTGGTGGTGGTGGTGGGGTGGTGGGTGGTGGTGATGGGTGATAGTTGGACCTGCATTGACCACCACCACTACCACTCAAACCCATCAACACCGCCAACACTACCACTCACCCATTACTAATCTCGGTTTATGCTACATTCTGAGAAATCAATTTACCACTGAATACTCCAAGGAATGAAATTTATTTGAAATGAAACCTATTTTCAAGAAAAAATGAATCACATATGTAAATATTATACCTTAAGGGAGAAAGAATCTCTGATAACAAGACGATAATCAACAGAAACAGCAAGATAACGAGAATTTGGTGAGAAACAACATGGACCTGTTTGTTTATATGACTCTGTGAACTCCATAACCCTAGATTTTAGTGGGGAAATCAAAAGAAGAAATCAAATTTGGTGAGTCCTCCCTCTACTACACTACACTTCTTCTACTTACCTACATTTGTTGAAACCCTAGAAAATTAGGGGGCGAATTTGTGGATTTTTGTTGAAATCCAGAATCTAGAATGAGAGAGAAAGGGCAAGAGAGGGGTAGATCTGCGCGCCAAATGGTATTGAAAGTATCAGAGTCCAAATCTCGAGATAACATAAATAAAAGTAAAGTAAAGGGTATCTACGGTAAACAAAATTTATTTACTGGATTTCAAAAAACAACCTTTAAAAGCAAAATTTATCAAGGGGATATCATTACTAACAGGGCTGATACTAGATTCTAAATGATCCTAACCGTTGGATTGATTGAATGATATCTCCTATTAATCTTGGTAACCCATTATAAATCATGCTTGAAAAGATAATAGTTTGATACCGAATAGGTAAATTTTGTACAATTCATAAAAAGGGATGTTATTTAGTAGCAGGGGATACCAATCCAGTAGTTAACACTGTTTTTTCTTCTTTTTTTGACTTGAAAAAAAGCTATATTAAAATAAAAACAAAATCACCACGAAAAAATGGTAAAATTATGTTGAACAGATAAGCTACCAAGTAGCATTACATAAAGAACCAGTAAACAACCAAAAACAAGAATCTCATCAAACAGAAAACTAATAAAGGCCTACAACAGCTTACCAGTTGTTTAGTATTGTATTTAGGAAAATATTAGCAAAGATCTTTGTCCCAATAGACCAATTAAACAGTAGACACTTCACTTCATCCGGTATTTGATCAGACTTTTTAATTTTTCCTTGTAATTTTTTTTCTCTGTTTCTCTCATTCCAAACTGTCCATCAAATTACAAAAGGTATCATGCACCATAACTTGCGTTTTATAGAATTTCCTTTTTTCTTTTGCTATTCCCGGATAGTAGATCTTACATCCTGAATACCCATACTATATTGAAACTGTGAAAAAGAAGTTTCACAATTTTCTAGTCTCCTCACAATGCAAGAACAAATTAGTGTTGGATTAAGCAGCCATTCTACACAAGATACACTCATTGTAATTTTTATGTGTTTATGTGTCATTCATTTATAGGTATTTTTATTAATAAAATAGTAATTAATAAAAATGTAAAAAAATTCTTGGGTAATTAATTTTTAAAAAATATAAAAAAAATTGAGTTTTTAAGGATTGCATTTAATTTATTGTTACCAAAATTTTTATATGTTTATCTCAGTAAAATGGTAGAATCTCAGCTGTTTCTGCAAGTTTCTCGATCAAATCTTATCTCGTTAAGATTGAAAAACATGGATCGAAAATCTCAAATAATACCTTAGACAAATAACCTCTTTACAAAACTCCTAATAATAATAATCCATATGGTATAAAAAAAAAGTTACTTGGTAAAAGTGTAAAACTAGTTTGTCGGATGCATGAGTTATTGCCAAGTGGGCTGTATATTTGAACAAACTTAACTCACCAAGACCACCTGTGGGCTGATTCCGTGCCTCTTCTCATGGGCCATTAGGGTTTTGGAAGATTACTTCTTTCTTATAAATTCAAGCAACAACAGACAGTCCTATATTAGTCACGGCGGCGCATAGCTTACAATCCTCCTGCCTTCTTCCATTAACCATCTTCTTCTTTATCAACACCACCACAACTGCCACTATTATCTTCTGTACCACCACCAACGCCACTTAATAAATGGGTTATAAATGGAATATGGGTTTTGTGTCTCATATACCCTGGAAGGATAGAGCGAGGGTGATTTGGATATTTGGTATGAGCGGACTCGGAAAAAAACTTAATTCAGAAAACCCCATGATTCTCCAATTACTGCCGAAATGGAGCAATTGCAAAATGAGATTCAAGAGCGCCGTAGGGTGCAAAATCTCTTTTTGAGGAGTGTTAGAACGCTAGATCCTGCCAGAAAAGAAGGCGTGAAGATGGCGTGAGGATACAAATGATATTTGGGGTGAGAATGTATCGGAAGCTCTTAAAAGTAATTTTCCTTTTTACTCTCTGGGGAGTTGCATAAGGTAATCATTGAAGAAACATCTAATTTACTAGTCGTAGTATTATAGTGAAATGTATAGGAAATTGGGCATGCAAATTTTGATGAAATTATTAACAAATTGCTAGGTACAATAAAGCATCTTGCTAATCATGGTTTACCCGCGGATAGTTAATCTTTCACAATGTTAAGATTATAGTGAAATGTGAATTACAGAAAACCTGGTAGGGTTTGAATTTTTGGAGTACTGACTAATTGTTATTACAAGTTAATCTGAGCTTTGGATTTCAAGTATTTGTTTCTTGACATCTAGGTTTAGAAACTAACATGAAAGCATGTTGTTTAAGTGTACTTAGTGTGAGATTAGCCTAGTTTTAATAATTATTTTCCAAAACTAATATGTGCAAGTATGAAGGAATTTGTCTGACCAAAGTCTTGAATTGTTACATTAACGATTACTGAAAATATACTCTATTTAGGAGGTCTCTATCAAACAATGTTGCATCCGAGTTCTGTAGTATTCTGAATGCAACTGGATTTATAAATAAATTTGCTTGCTTTGATTAACACACTTTTTTGTTCAATTATATCATGAAAACTCTTTGTAGCTTCTTGAAATTGTTCCACGAAAAATAATTTAATCATGACTTTTATTTGGTGCAGAGATGCATAAAAACATGGAATGCTATACCTTCAAAATACCTTTCAGATGGTTCTTCCTAACATTGCGATGCTGTGTGAAAGCAAGTGACGTAATGAGATCAAATTTTAGTTGAGAAGGCTTAAAGACACTGCTTGTGATGTTGATGACAGAATAGATGAATTCTCTTATGAAACACCTTGAGATCAAGTTATAGTTGAAGAAGCTTAAAGACAGTGCTTGCAATGCTGATGACATAATAGATGAATTCTCCTACGAAACCTCTTGCACCTACACGCTACACCAATACAAACAACCTGAAGTATATGTGATTTTGCCTCATCCTACAACCTCTTGCACCTACACGCTACACCAATACAAACAACCTGAAGTATATGTGATTTTGCCTCATCCTACAATTTCATTTCAAGCTGGCTAAAGGTTTGCAGATATTAACATAAATTGGAGGTTTTGACGCTGATATAGTTTTTGAACCATAATGACTTCTCCTCTCATTGGTAAGTTTTATTTTTCTCATTCGCATTGATTTTTGTATCAAATTGTTAGTGAGGATTTTTTTTCCAATGAGTAATGTTCGACTTATTTATTACACTGAGTCTGAGTATGTGATTCAACTAGTTTCAATTTAACGTTCACCATGTACACTAGGAAGTTCTTGGTAATTTGAAACATTGAGCACAGGGATGTTGTATTAATTCCTGCTACATATAATAGAATTAGAAGATAGCGGAGAAACAAAGACTTCTCATGATTTTCTCATTGTTCAGAAAATTTGAAAAATCAATACAAAATTTATACCAACTCTTTTCATTTCCGCTGGTTTATAACTTTACATGACTTCTTTTAGAGTAATGTGCTCGTCATGTATTGCTAGGTTGGATCTATAACATGCATTTCTAATTTTCTAGATTGATTAATAATGATGACTCACTTGATAAGTAATACAACGGCGTGGTACTTAAACCTTTAGTGTTATACTTACACCCTTAGTGTATCTCTGATTGCTTCACTTAATTGCCTTTATGTTGCTGGATTCTGTGCGTAGCCCGTAACGAACTGATCCTAAATGAGAAACTAGTAATAGCTTATAAGGCATCGAAAGTTAGCTAGGATGCTGGATGTGTAGAAGATATAAGAAGAGCAACTAGCAATAGCATTTGTCTGCAACTGTAGAGACAAGAACAGAGTTTTATATTTCCAACAAGTCCATGAGTCGAAAGTTAGGGTTTGGATACTTTAAAAAGACCTCTAGTCCTCTAGCCCAAACATTAACTTTCAGTCTCCATTTCTCTTTAAATCTAGTCCCCGTATTTCAAAGAAACCTCCCTCTATTGAGAAATTCTGTGCAAAAATGGTTTTGCAAATCAGGGTTGTATATGAAATACTGGTTGTGTATGGAAAACCTCACATACACACAGCACTCATGCTTTTGATCGGCATTATGATTTCTCCTCACAAAAGTGATCTCATTTCATTAATTTTTGTTTGCATTTCCAGCTAATTCATCTTAAATTTATCGATTCAATTGATTCCTGTGATTATTGTGTTTATTAATGCCTGTTCTTGTTTTCAACAGGTAAATGGCAATTGAGCAGAATGACCCTATGAAAATGCTGCTCCAAAAGCAACCAATATGGTGATCAGTATGTAAAAAGAGTTGCACCACCTACATTATCAATTTTTGTGGCTAGTACCGCTAAGAACACAAGCACTATTTGAATCGAATCACCTTTCGTTTCATTTTCTGTTTGATAATTTACAAATTTAATTCCACTTGCAAGCACTTGAAGCATATGTGCTGTACATGCCAATCGGCTAGTAATGATCAAGTTATCTTTTGTACATGTAAAGATAAAAATTTGCAGTTTCTATAAACAACTTGGAGTGAAAACTGGACCAAGAGCAACTCCAAGTGCATTCTTACAGAAGGATTTTGCAGGTTCCTGCAACTGTTGCTTTTGCTGTTGATAAGTGAGTTTAATGTCTTCAGTTTTAATCTCCTTGCATGGAGAACTTTCACTGCAGTCGAATTTCATTGCAACTTGTGTTGCTGATGACCCCTGGATGTCGGCAAATGTTACTTGACTGAGCTGTATACCGGGATGCTGTTGAATAAAGAAAATGAAGACAGTTGACAACTGGAGAATGTAATACTGTTTTTAGTTTACTATGTTTTTTATTACTTACCTGGTTAGGACATCCTTCTTTAAGCGGACAATAATTTTGATCGATAAATATCGGATTATCGGATTATGAACGTAATTTGTTAAGATGTTATGGAGATCAATAGTGCATCCTGCACTTGCTGCTCAAGCCTGGAAGGTGGTACGTATTGATTGTTGTGCTACGCTGGATAAGGTGAGTAGCTGGTTTAAAGTGCAAATGGTTGCAAGATGTGTGTTGTGTAAGTCTGAAGAAGAATCAGTGCAACATGTGACCTGGAGCTGTGTGTTCGCGAAGAGGGGATGGAATTGGTTGGCTTCAATTTTGAGTTGGTCCCGAATTATGATTTGCTTTATTTCTTATGCTTCGGCAAAACGAAAGAGTCCAAATCTCGAGATAACATAATTAAAGTAAAGTAAAGGGTATCTACGGTAAACAAAATTTATTTACTGGATTTCAAAAAACAACCTAAAAACAACCTTTGAAAGCAGAATTTATCAAGGGGATATCGTTACTAACAGGGTTGATACTAGATTCTAAATGATCCTAACCGTTGGATTGATTGAATGATATCTCCTATTAATCTTGGTATACCCATTATAAATCATGCTTGAAAAGATAATAGTTTGATACCGAATAGGTAAATTTTGTATAATTCATAAAAAGGGATATTATTTAAATTTTGTATAATTCATAAAAAGGGATATTATTTACTAGCAGGGGATACCAATCTAGTAATAAACACTGTTTTTTTTTCTTTTTTTGACTTGAAAAAAGGTTATATTAAAATAAAAACAAAATCACCATGAAGAAATGATAAAATTATGTTGAACAAATAAGCTACCAAGTAGCATTACATAAAGAACCAGTAAACAACCAAAAACAAGAATCTCATCAAACAGAAAACTAATAAAGGCCTATAACAGCATACCAATTGTTCAGTATTGTATTTAGGAAAATATTAGCAAAGATCTTTATCCCAATAGACCAATTAAACAGTAGACACTTCACTTCATCCGGTATTTAATAAAACTTTTTAAATTTTCCTTGTAAATTTTTTTTTCTGTTTCTCTCATTCCAAACTGTCCATCAAATTACAAAAGGTATCATGCACAATAACTTGTGTTTTATAGAATTTCCTTTTTTCTTTTGCTATTCCCGGATAGTAGATCTTACATCCTCATTGAATACCCATACTATATTGAAACTCTGAAAAAGAAATTTCACAATTTTCTAGTCTCCTCACAATGCAAGAACAAATTAGTGTTAGATTAAGCAGCCATTCTACACAAGATACACTCATTATAATATTTATGTATTTATGTGTCATTTATTTATAGGTATTTTTATTAATAAAATAGTAATTAATAAAAATATAAAAAAAATCTTGGGTAATTAATTTTTAAAAAATATAAAAAAAATCGAGTTTTTAAAGGTTGCATTTAATTTATTGTTACCAAAATTTTCATATGTTTATCTCAGTTAAATGGTAGAATCTCAGCTGTTTTTGCGAGTTTTTCGATCAAATCTCTTATCTCATTAAGATTGAAAAACATGGATCGAAAATCTCCGCCGAAATTAACTATAATGCATTAGAAAAATAACCTCTTTACAAAACTCCTAATAATAATAACCCATATGGTATAAAGAAAAAGTTACTTGGTAAAAGGGTGATGTCGTGCGTTTTGAGCATGATATCATGCGTTTTGAGCATGCATATAGAGAGATTAACTTTGCTGTAGATAAAATGACTAAAAGAGGTTGTCTTTTGAATCCTGATAATAAGGATAGTTATATTGGTAGGCCTAGCTTTCTCAATTTAATTGAGGTGTCAAATAAAATGTATTTTCGGTTTCAAGTAGTTTATTTTATGTTCAAAGGCGCCTATTCTTTGCACCTGTTTTTTAATACATCGGGACTTAACCAAAAAAATAAAAAATAAAAAATAGTTCTCAATACACATTTTTCCACTAAATCTCTTCCAGTACCAAATCACTCACTTCAAAAGTCTTAGTCTTATATACTTCCCTCCCTATCACTTCCAACAAAAAATCATGATTTTTGGTGCATGCTGTCGAAAGGGGTCTGTCTGTCATGATATCTTACCTACTTTGTGGTGGGTATGGAATCTTCTTCCAAAGGATCTGAATCTTGATGAGTACAGTACTGTTGCATATTGATACTGATGGCATATAATATACTATGTATGTATTTCAGGTGTTCGGATCAAGTACGACCGAGGGTTCAACCATACAAATTCTCAAACAATAAGATCAAGGATTTAGGTCTGGAGTTTATTCCTGTGAAACAATGCTTGTATGACACTGTCAAGAGTCTTCAAGAGAAAGGACATCTTCCTATTCCTGCTCAAACTGCAGAAGACACTCTACGGATTCATTCTTAACCGTAAAACACCCGCACAAGGGCTTGTATGTGAGCCATTAATCGTCTTTTATTACTGGTAGTTGTGCTTTTAACATATTTTTGATTTATAATGCAATCCAATGTCGATCATATATGTAATATTGAAAAGTTGGATGTAAATTTGTTTTCTATAAACTTCCAAACCCAACAGAAGGGTAATCAAGCAAAAAAGTACTAAAACACAAGATTTCAAAGGGTATAAAGTCTGGCATTACACACATCATATGCTATCTTCTCTGATCGACTCCTTGGTGTCTCATTCATAACGAAGATTTTGCTCATACAAATTGCACAACTGCAACATCAAATTATTGCTTCAAGTTAGTAGTGTTCATTCATTATATACACTAGTAATGAAAATAAAATAAAAAAATAAGGCTAGGGGGATTGAAATAATACCAGTTGCGGATTGTCAGCCTTGAGCTGTTTATTATCCATCTCCACCTCTGTCCCATCAGATCTGTAAGTGCAAATTGCTAAACTCATCACTGAAAAACTTCAAATAACCAATTAAAGGGAAAACAATATTCCTGTTTTACAAATCTATTACTACAAGTGGCCGGTAAGGTCTGAATCAGATGGATACAATAACTTGGATACAATATTAGATTGCATGTTCCTCATTATTGGGAACATGCAATCATGTATACAACTATTTCAAGATCTACTTAATTGTTGTTGAATTTTCAGTTACTGCACTGCACTGCACTGCACCATAATATCTCCAACAAGATCATGATATTTCTCTTACTTTCTGGAGCGGAGTCCGAACGTATTTCCATTTTGAAGGTAGTAAAGTAACTAAGAAAAATGGTTTTTACACTAGCTATCAGCTTAATTGATCTATCATTTAACGGTTGTCAAGTAGAAACCTGAACTCATTAGACATGCATTTGCTCAATTCTTATTGACCAAGCTTAACTGATCTTCCCATATCTATTCAGTAAAACTATGTAGCACAAACACTTCAATTTTGGGGCCGTGTCTGCATTGGATGCGCGCCAGACCTTCCCATCACACTCAGAGGCGCACAATTTCTAAAACGTGGACATAAAAATGTAGATCTCAAAAGCTATGGACAATTGGACTAAAGCTGTGTTGGAATAAATCCTGCTTTTGCATCTTGCTTGGCATCAAAGCATATTTCTCAAGTTGAAAAGTAAGAAGTCAAGATAGATGCTTCTTGTAGTGAATGAATCGCACCGGACTTCCATAAGAAAGCGAGAAAGTCCCATTTTGTCGAACATGTGCAAGAAAAACACTCTCATGGCGGCCATGTAACGGTTGTCGGCACTCAAAATCTTTCGACCACTTACACTAAAATATATTATCACTTACATTACAAATATGTGTGCTTGGCGACCCCGAAATCATATGTGCTCATGATAGACGATTATTGACTCAACCCGGCAGTGATTTTTGAAACAAAATCCCCCGAAAAATAACAAGTCTAACATTTTGTTTAATATTGCACATTTTGTTTTAAAATGTTTTTGCGGTTCATCCACATTTTTGGTCATGTTGTCACCCCAATATTAAAATTTTTCTCGTTAAAGTCAAGTGGGTTGAAGAAGACATGCTTATGAGAACTGAGTTGATTGCAATTTGGCACATGAAGAACATGCAATGGGTTATGCATTATTCAAATACATTGGATGTAGTATTATTATACTGTAGTTGAAAGATTCAAGCCGTATACTTCTTCTGTACACACTATATTTGTATTCATACGTACAAAGACTTTGAAATAATATATACTCACCTCTAAAGGTCTTATTTAACAAACTCATTTGGAGAAGTGATAATGGGAATAATCCAGTTGGCCTGTAAGCAACTACCTCTTACACTTATAGTATGTTGGATATACCACTTAGACCAGTTCCTATATACTTACATGATGGTTATATTTACCTATTTTGAACTACTATATATGCCATGCCAAATGGGTAAATTAGCATATTTACATAGGATGTCAGATGGGTAAATTAGTATATTTACGTAGGATTTGGATTTAAAAACTTATTTTTTAATTTCTAAACATAAAAAAGTAAAAATTAACTTGGATATATAATTATAAAAAAATAATTAAAAAAAATAATTAAATATTTTATAAAGTAAAATATTTTTGTTTTTAATTTTTGGGATTGATATTAACTTTTAGTATTCAAATATACTATTAGAGGTAAGTTTGAGCCTTCATATTAACCGGTTAAAAATAAACAAATATGTGATCCAGCTAAATGATATAACCGGACAAGGCATTTGCAATTTGATGATCACCATCTTCACTAAGGTTACACCTCTTAATAAAGCAAACATGTCGATAGCTTAATCTCTTTAAGAATGCCATTTTACCTAATAATAAAAGCCAATCAAAATGGCATTACAACTGAGACTTAAATGATTCTTGGTAAGTATTGAATGGAGAGTAGGATATATAGATGATGATTGGATTCCATGGTTCTAGACCAAACTTATTTTGTACAAACATTTCACCAAACAGATGCTATTTTCATTGATGGAGCCATGTATATATATATAACTAAAATGATGTGACAACTATGAAACGCTTTCTCCTTACAACCAGCCCAAATGGTGCATTTCCTGAACCCTTCCTGGTTCACACCAAAAACTAAAGAATAAAGACCAAGATCTATGTTTATGTTTATGGCCATTGACCAATGTCTATGAGACTATGACTATATTCTCATGTAGATAAAAAAACAATTGCACCAAAATTGAGCCAAATATATATTACAATATTACTACAGTTTATAACTTGTTCTTTTTTATACCAGTGTTAGGTGAAGTAATCAGCTCCCTATAAATTCAAATCATATTCCTCATTCTCATATCACAAGTATTCCTTTTGCAGAAGTTAAAAGATCATTTGACAAAAGAAAACACAAAGACAATCAATATGCTTATTGAAGGTGCTTCATCAGTTTCTTCTGGCCCTGTATGTGTTACAGGTGCTGGAGGTTTCATTGCTTCATGGATGGTTAAGATTTTATTAGAAAAAGGTTACAGTGTTAGAGGAACTGTCAGGAACCCAGATGATCCGAAAAACTCACATTTAAGAGATCTTGAAGGTGCAAAAGATAGGTTGATATTATGGAAAGCTGACCTTCTGGATTATGGTAGTCTCCTTGATGCCATTAATGGATGTGAAGGTGTTTTCCATACCGCTTCTCCTGTTACTGATGATCCTGTAAGTTTCTTTGATTACCACGTCTTTTCAAGGTTCAAATTCTCAGGGTTCCGTTTTCTATATCTTTTAATCTGACTTACTTTTTTGTATCTATAGGAACAAATGGTTGAGCCTGCAGTGAATGGAACGACGAATGTGATTAAAGCCGCAGCTGAATCAGGTGTTCGTCGTGTTGTATTCACATCTTCCATTGGAGCTGTTTATATGGATCCAAACAGAAGTCCAGATGTTGTTGTGGATGAGGAATGTTGGAGTGATCTTGATTTCTGCAAGAATACTAAGGTTTGTTGAAACTTTAACATCTTTATTCTCACCCCGGCCCCTTGCTAACGTTAAGTTATGAAAAATTACCTTTGGACCTGTTGATTTGACAGTTAAATCGTTATACAATCTCTAATAATTATCGGATTACCGGCTATCAATGATTTTATTGCAGAACTGGTATTGCTATGGAAAAACAGTGGCAGAACAAGCAGCATGGGAAGTATCAAAAGAGAAAGGGGTAGACTTAGTAGTAATAAATCCAGTATTGGTGTTGGGACCTCTTCTTCAACCAACAGTTAACGCAAGTATAGTTCACATAATGAAATACTTAACTGGTTCAGCTAAAACATATGCAAACTCCGTTCAAGCCTATGTTCATGTCAAAGATGTAGCCTTAGCTCATATTCTTGCTTACGAAACTCCATCTGCCTCCGGAAGATATTTATGTGCCGAAAGCGTACTTCACCGTGGTGACATTGTTGAGATTCTCTCAAAGTTCTTCCCTGAATATCCAATCCCAAACAAGTAAGTCCATTTCCTTGGCCCATATTTTCTGTTTTCTTCTGTGAATCAATTGTAACCACTACTCCATTACGCGTTTGTCCCCACCATGCCATAGTTGATGTCCGGAACATGAATCACTAGATATTGATATTCACGATATAAGCTTAAACCTAAGTTTATTTTAAGAAACGAGATTCACATAAACATTTTGACGACCACAATGGAAAGTTAGTCACTCGGTTACAGTTCATAGGTGGTCACTGGTCACTACCAGAAAGGAACCAAATCAGATATGGAGGCCACATAAAGAGATATTTTCCTTCTTTTCCCGACAAAATAAACTGATTTTGTATATAAAATGCCTACAGATCTCAATAATGTATATGCATAATTCAAACTCTATGATTATATTCTATGGGACACGCATTAGGAGCCTACACCATGAGTTCTCCAACGCTTTTTCCAGTAGCAAGTCACAGTCACTTCAAAAGTCATATTTACCAAAAAAAATATGATGTTTTTGGTGCATGCTGCTGTTCAAAGGGGTCTGTCTGTCGGTCTGTCATTATATCTTACCTACATTTATTTAAATCTTCTTCAAGAGTATCTGAATCTTGACGATACTGATGTCACATTTTATACTATGTATGTATGTATTTCAGGTGTTCAGATCAAGTACGACCAAGGGTTCAGCCATACAAATTCTCAAACAATAAGCTCAAGATTTTAGGTCTCGAGTTCACTCCAGTGAAACAATGCTTGTATGACACTGTCAAGAGTCTTCAAGAGAATGGCCACCTTCCCATTCCTGCTCAAACTGCAGAAGATACTCTCAGAATTCATTCTTGATTGAGACCAATTTTCACCTAATCCTGATAATCCTTATACTCCCAAGAAAAAAAAGAAAAAAAAGAAAAGTCCCCCCCCCCCCCCCCCCCCCTTAATCCTGATAATTTCTACCTCTGCGTGAGTGTTTCAGATTGCTCTGCGTGAGTGTTGTAAGTTAAGTTACCCCCACATGGGAGCTACTAATCGTTATTTATTGTTGGCAGGTATGCTGTAACACATCTTTCTAATCTTCCTAATGTAATCTAAATTATCTAATGTCATATATAAATTAAAATAAAAATAACAATATGCTACTTGCTTAATATTGAGAAGTGGGATTCAGATTCAAAATTGTATTGCTTCTTCTTTGAATTAAGGCATAAAAGGAACACAATATAGATTTTAGAAAGGTAGAGAAACAGTTAAGACAATCAACATTGTCAGGATCACCCTCTTCGAATGGAAAATTTAACCGTCAAACTGACATTGTTTCATACAAACTTCCTGACAGCAGACCCAGGACAGTAATCTAGCATAAAAGTAAAAAACAAAATTTCCAAACAGTAAAGTCTGGCATTACACATCACATGCTATCTACAGAATTTCAACTATTATACGGGGAAATGGGGGGAATCTAGGAGACATAGAGGAGGCCTAACAAACACTAAGTGAGCTCCCCATTAACCCTCAATCTTCATAAAGTTCAAGAACAAACTAGTAAAACCGTTGGTACATCACCTACTCACTGCGTGGCAAACTGAAAATCATTACAATCTGACATGCTGAATTACAAAGTCTTTATACGATGGTAGTAAGAGGAGCTGGGAAGAACACCACCAAATAGATTGGATCAATCAATGCCCAGGCTGGAATAGGGTTCAGAGATACCCTGACAATAAGTAAAAAGCAGAATATGAAAACTACTCTCACTATGACTGTCAAGGCTATGTTCGATTAAAAACTAAGTTTATGTGGATTGAACGTCAAACCCTACGAAATATAAACCTTTACTTCCCACAGAATCAGCAAACATGGTGGCGAAAAAATGGACTGCACAATTTGCAGGTTGGATTCTCTAAATAAAGAAAAGGTGTGACGACTGTTTTGGTGATTCAGTGATTCAGTGATATATAGCAAAGGGTCTTCCTTAGTTTTAGGCATTCAGCGTATATCAGATAGAAACAGCTCAATAAGACAGTTCAACAAGAGAGCTATGAAAAAATGAGGGATATATTGAATACCAACAATCGTTTATAAACAAAACGCTAACGCCACTGGAATTTATAAATCAATTTAAGTTTACTGAAAAATACTACTCACAGAACAGTCATCATGAACTCGCCAAATTGTCTCGCCCAATAGGTTAGCTACCGACAGAACTGTAAGTTGTGGAAAGTAATTCTTCTCCGATACTGGTATGGTGTTCGTGATGATCACTTCTTGAAAAAGACCGCTGGATAGCCTCTCTATTGCAGGAGGGCTGCCAATGATAAAACAGAAGTAGGTAAACACCCAGATATCAGAAATATCTGCAATGGAGATAAAATGTGAAAAATAGAAGTCAACACTGTTAAGGATAATGGTCAAATGGATCCATCTGCAAGAAACACATGAAAGATGGTCCGAAAGAAATTAAGCTCTCTATATATGAAACAGGATATTGATTATTAAGATCTCTGTATATGAAACACGATATTGATTATTTTACCTTACCACGTAAACAAACTAATATTGAAAAAGAAAAAAAGACATCCAGTCAAGATAGTTGTACCTGAAAACAGCATGTGTACTGCACGCATAAACTTCTCTGGCCCCCTCTTGATGTAACAAAGCTGCACCTTTTGAGATAGTACCTGAAGCAAAATTTTAAGCAGATCGCAAATCTGAAATTAGATGAAGTCGAGACATGTTACTGAATGAACTGTGTAATTGCAACAGGATAGAAACGACCCCAAATAAACTCAATTAGTTCCGCGAGGAACAAAAACAAATACAAAAATATTCATTAAGTTCCATAATAATAATTGGGCCAGCTGTGTAAATACACCAGGGTACCAATGATGCCATATAAGCTCAATTAATTCTACAAGAAACAAAAACAAATACAAAGACATTCATCAAAGTTTCAGTGGAACTAAAGCAGCAGATGGATCAAAATGTAAAAAACAATGCAATTAGTAACATGCACATTAAACAGATTGATCCGCTGATGGTTGTCTGTTAACATAACACGCAATACCAAAAACATCACTGGGTATGACGAGGACATTTTCCTTTCTAACTAGTCAGTGACATTTGGAAGGTTTAGACTTGGCTTACCGGCAGTATCTATCATGTCATCCACCATCACTGCAACTTTGCCTTTAACATCTCCGATCAGATTCATCACCTGCAAGATAACATTTGAGGCAGATGCTTAAAATGACAACTCCAAAAAATCTAGTGATCTAGTCTCACTGCCATGTAATATAATTGGATCCAGCAAAGGTAATTGAGCGGAAGATAAGACATCATAAAAACAAGAAACCAAATTTTAGTACCTGTTACCAGCAGCATGAAATTGACTCTTACCTCAGCAACATTGTGCCCATGACGCCTTTTATCAACAATAGCTAATGGCGCATCTGATAACTTCTTGGCAAATGCACGTGCTCTAGCAACTCCTCCAACATCAGGTGAAACCACTACCAAATCATCAGAACAAATATTCTTGCTGGCTAGGTAATCGAGAATAACAGGCTACAGAAAAGGAAACATATAAACATATGCAAATCAGCAAATAAAAGAAAAACAGAACGAAAGACATAAAAACAATGGAGAAAATGACCAGGGCAAGCAGCTCGTTGTTTCTTCTTTTTCTACTAGGATGAGAAAACACATATTTAGGGGTTACCGACCAATCTTTTGGTTTGTGGGTAAGGTTTTAATCAAAGGCGTCAAAGTTTCTAAGGTGGGTGGTGAGAACATTTTGAGTTTTTGACACCTTGTACCTTGCAACAAGTACAAGATATGACTGTTGTTTATCCAGAAGGTCAATGTAGCACCTAAAAAACTACATAAGCTTTTTAAATCAAAAGAACTACGCACCAATTACCTGCCCATATACATGATCCACTGGAATATCAAAGTAACCCATTGATTGTCCGGAATGAAGATCACAAGCAAGAACACGGTTTGCACCAGCTTCTGTAATAAGGTTCGCTACAAGTTTGGCTGCAATGGACTCACGGCCTTGAGTCTGCAGAACATAGAAACCACATTGTCTTAGCATTCAACAACAATTCTTAAAACGTTAAATATCATAAAAAGGATTGAGAAGCATAAAATTTAATTAAAGTTAGGATGGCATGGGTCAAATCATCCCAGCTCATTAGTAGTATGTGATAAACTCTGTAACAGACAAAAAATAAAATAAGAAACAGTTTCAGAACTCCCACTATGAGATATAATGCCCTCCTTAGTGTCAAACAAGCATAGAAGGGACCCTAGAGTTTGTCAGCCACATTACTCTTGTTTTTGTTTGTTTCTAATACTAGTTCCAAAATATGACTGTAACTCTAACTAAACATAGATACGGAATAGAAACCAGTACAAGTAGATGTCTGTTTTACAATCAACTTCCGAGATGTTTTTGGACCGACCATATGAAACTGGTTGCAACTTGCATACATGCATGTCTTAATAGAAATCAAGAGTACATAGTTAACTTCACCATATCGAAATGCCTTGCTCTTTCCTAGATTTATCTTTGCTTTCCAATATAAGGTAGCAAAGTGCTATCTGATTGATTTTATTTTTATGTAGTAGACATGGTTTACCTTTCTGTCAGCTCTGGCATACCCAAAATATGGAATCACTGCAGTAATGGTCTTAGCTGATGCTCTTCTGCAAGCATCAATCATTATCAGGAGCTCCATAAGATTCTCATTTGCTGGAGGGCACGTAGGTTGCACTAAAAATACATCACATCCCCTGACACTCTCTTGTAATTGAACATATATCTCTCCATCAGCAAACCGCTTTATCTTGATCTTTCCAAGCTCTAAACCCATGTAGCATGCAATTTCCTGCAAAATAGAGAAACATATGGACACGCATAATAAGCACTCACATGGTTTTCAGTGCCAGAGGGAAGGAGTTTGAGATTTGAATTCTAAGTCCCATCATTCTACTAAACTGGTAAATCTATATTCACCAAGGTACCAATAGATCAATTTGCCAGTCAGTCATATAAAACCAGCATATCCATGATATTCATAACCTGTTTGAAGCTTGTAACCAGCACTGAGTAAACAATGGGATAAGATTTTAAGCAGACGAGGTAATAGGGCATCGTGGTCTGTGTGTCAGCACATAGCCCCTAAGTCCTGACATTACAATTTTCCATGCATTCATATAAACCTGGTACAATTCATAACCTCCTACACCCAGCTTGTGAACCAGCAATAAGCCAACAACGGCATGAACTTGTAAAAAACAGAAGGTAATCTAATATATCAATGTGGGCTCTGTGTGTCCGCCCTTCTATCCCCATATCTGAACCCAAGAAACCACTATTCCATATTATCAACCATTTCAAACCAACGAGTTCTTGAACTAATTTCGCAAGAACCAACATCAAAATATCTGAGAAAGCACTACTTAATCTTGTAACTAGCTCTACATTACAAACAATCTGTTCCATATTATCAACCACTTCAAACCAATGAGTTCTTGAACTGATTTCGCAAGAACCCGTAATTAAAAACCAATAACCTACACTACTGATGACCAGGTATAGTTAACTAAATTCAAGAAATGAAAACTCTGAGTAGTAAATTATACCTGAGAAAGAGCAGGATTGGCGGTACCGGAGAAAATCCTCAACCGCGTATCATTTTGATTAGCCAGAGTCTGTGGATATCTTGAATTTGATGCCAAATAATTTGGTAATGATTGTTCATTAAGTACTGGAATGAATGGTTTCCCATTCTCAAATCTCAATGGCTCTATCAAATTACACCTCTTTTAACACAAAACAAATAAAATGCTACTAAATCAGCATGAGTAAATGAAACCCTAGATTATTATGAAGTGAAAAGAAAAAGCCCTAAAAATGAACTTACTTACCACGGAGTTATGATTACTACTACTACGACTAGTAGAAATACTGAAACGAGGCTGCTCATATGAGAAGGATTTTGAAGAAGGAAATACGAGCGAAGAAGATGATGAAGATAATGAGAATGATAGAGCAGCCATGGAATATTGAAAGAGGGATTTTCAGAGAGAAATTTGGGATTAGGGTTCTTTTTATTTGGTTTGTGTCATTGTTATTACTTATTTGGGGTTTGAATGGGTTTTGGGGGTTTTACAGAAAGATAATTCTGAATTTTGTTGGCCTTTGATTTTGGTGGACCAATGAGAGAAGAGGGGTAAGCGGGTACGGTGTGTATTTTCTTTTCTTGCCGTATCAGATCACTACTTGATCAGAAAAGAGAGAAAAAACAATTCTCACATGGGCGGTGGTTGTCCTTGTCCACCACTTCGTTAGAGCAGTGAGCGGCTACAATGTGGTCTGGTCCATCTTTATATGCTGACACGTTTTATAAAATATATTTATTTTTCGAAACAGTTTTATTATCTAATTGTATGTTTTTCTATGTTAATTTTTTATTTTTTCTCAAAGAGTAAAACATTATCGTGATTTGAAGAGGTGCTGGTTTTTAAGTTAAATATGTATTAAAAAATAAAAATGAACCACATACACCACATCTTAGACGAAGGGTTAGAGCAAGCAATGTGGTATTATGGTCACATCGCTGCTTAAGTGGAATGAAGTTACAAAGCTGTGGTAGAAATTGACATTTGGTTGACATCAGAACAAGTTTTATGGTGAAAGAATTCCGAACACCCTTCTGGTATCCAAACACCCATTTAAGTACTTGGAATAGATTATGGAAGTTCAAGTCTAATGGTTAAGATAAAGTAGATTTCAAAAAGCAAATTCAAAGTTTAATCTTGGTCCACAAAATCGACCGCAAACAGAAACAATTAAATTCAAAATTACGTTTAACGCAATTTAGATTCCAAGTTATCTTTCATGAAACCTTATAATATACCTTTTAAAAATATGTAGATAACCCCAATTTAAAAGTCATTCGACTTAGATTTGACATTCCACGTTTTTTTTCCAAATGTAGAATAGTTTGGATTTCATCGTATGTGACTTATTTTTAAGCTGCAGTGGTTCATTGTCCTATTCTCGTTGTTGCCCTCCGTATGGTCTTCAATCTCTGTGTGGGTCAAGGTGGTCATGCTGGTGCGCCAGTGTTGACGCTAGCACCCCTGTTGGTTGTCCAGCAAGGTCCAACCGCTAAAATCAGTGGTTCCAGCTCTTGACATTGTATGTTCCAGTCTCTCACTTTCTCGCTCTAATTGTATACAGAAAAATCAACGATGGTATCGCCATTATTGCGATCATCATCATCAACATCATCACTACCTTCAGCTTCTTCAAGTAGTAGTATCAGGGTTTCTTCTACAACAACCAGAGAAGGTACAGCTAAAGCAACAGTAAATGATCATATATCTCAAGCTGTTCAATCTACTTCTAATCTCTTACAACTCATGTAACAATCTTCTCCTTCTCAGGTATCCCCCTTCTCTCTCTGATTCAATCATGGGTTTTTCTTTTCCAATGAAAATTTCCTATCTAGGCTTTGTTTTATCTTCATTCTTCTATAACTCAATTTGTGAACACAATTACTTTCTATTGATTTGAAACTGGATGGCTTAATGTGATAATGTTTCAATTTTTATGATCAAAATTGGGTCTTTTACAAAACCCCCATTTGAAAAATTACCCAATTTTCAGAATCTTGTACTGTTGAGTAATTTGCTGTACAACCAAATCCCATTTGGGGATTTTGGGTGGTGGTGGTGATGGTGTTGATGGTGGTGATGGGTGGTGGTGGGTGATATTTGGGCCTGCAACAGCACAACTTTCTCTAGTTTACCCATTTGTGGATACTCTTTTGATTGCTTAATTTTCTAATGTTTCATTTGCAGGCTCATTTGTTGAAGCTTCCAAAAACTTTATTGGCAAAAACAGCTACTATCAAGAATACAGCACAAGTATGTTATTCCTGGTATTCAATTTTTTTGTGGTGCGGGTGAATCTGCATTGTGTATAGTCAATACTGATCAATCTTTTGTTTCTTTTTGTTGTGGGTATATAAACAGGTATTGGAACAGATGCCTCGAGTCATTTCATCACTGGATGCTCATATGGAAAGTGGACTACAGAGGTTAGTGTTTCTTCTTCTATGTGTCAAGGAATCGAGAGGAATGCTATGCTAGTTGTTAGCATCCTATGAGGACACGATTGTATGGGAGTTCAAGTATTTTTGTGTTTGCTGGTGTCACGCTCTTGTAGATGTCTATTTACTGGTGATTTGGGTGCTTCTGGCATTACCAAGGGCAAGTCATATGCCTGCAGTTCACTTCAGCCTTAACCAAGTTACCAGACTACTTTATATACTTCACAGCAATTTGTGTGAAGGAATAGTTCAAACTCAGAATCAGGCGGTTATTAGTATCTTGCATCTATCCTATGTTCCAGATGTAGTAGTTGCAAGATAGTAACCGTCTGTTGCCTTCTAACTAGACAGGGTACAAAGTAGTTTACGGGCAAGCAGTAGAGCCTATGTGAACAGCCTAGAAACAAGCAAGTATTCCTTTAGAGATGGCAGTGGCTTCTCAAGTGAGTCTCCTAAACTACCACTCACTTGGTCCGTAAATGTAGATCACTATACCAAATTGCCGTTGGTTAATATATTAATAATCTTTGTTACGAACCTTTTCCAAGTTTTGCCTTAGCTGTATCATTTGGTTTTCTGTCCTTCGTGTTTCAGTCTGTTGATTAGGCTTATTCATATCGTTTTATGTTAAACTCAGTGTTCCTCATCTCAAGACTGTAACACAGTTACTTTCGACTATGGAAAGCACCCAGCTTCAACATTCATTTCGTGCTCATCAGCCTCAAGTGGTAAAATCCATCTATTCTTATACTTTGTTTTATTTGTTCTCCACTTCTTCTTTCTTGTGTAAAGGTGTCTCCTACAAACTCATTAGCAAGCGTAATCCTTCTTTTAGTGGGTGTTCCTTTTCCCTCTAAACGCTAAAGGTTTCCGTGTTCCCTGAAACCTGCTCTTAAAACTTGGACTATTCACTCAAATGTTCAAACCTCAGAACTTCTAACTTTATAATTACAATTCTTCACAGGTAGCTGAGGAAGCCGATAAACTTCCAGAACCACAAAACTTAGTAGGATTTGAGAAAAGAAGCACTCTCATAACCTTGACTTGAGCAAGCCACGTGATCAGGTGGCCCAACAAAGCTGAGTAGGATTTGAGAAAAGAAGCACTCTCATAACCTTGACTTGAGCAAGCCACGTGATCAGGTGGCCCAAAAGAGAATCATGCAAGGGTGTTATTTGCGAAGAACCTATTCAAAGAATGGCCTTTTATGTCAGGTTTTCGTTCCTTCACAATTGGTTGGCTTGCTCTCCTCATGTAAATTATGTAGGATAGAAACAGAATAACCATGTGAAATGGCTCATATATTTACACAGTCATATTGAACTGGTTTCTTGCTGTTTAATTTGTGAGAAGATAACACGTCAGAATGAACAATCAAAAGAGAATTCAAAGATCCTTTCTCTCTTCGGTGTATTGTTGTCGATATAATGAATTTGTTCAAAAGGGAATTAGAAGATCCATTGTTACTTATGTTGTATTCATGTCGGTCATTGGAAGGAAAACAACAGGGCATTAGGGCAATGTTGTGAAATTAGCTCTGATTGTTATTACAAAGGGTGTTGCTAGTACTGTATGCTAGGTTGTCATCTTGGTTGAAACATTTTATGTATATTCTGTTAGTTTTCATGTTGCAGTCTCTCTTCGAAATTTTGCAGTGCAAATGGTATCGTATTTCTTCACAATAATTTTTATTTTTTTTGCAGACAGTTAACAATTTCAGGTTGGTCTTCACAATTTTTATTGGTTGGTTGTAGACTCCATCATGCAGCTTGTCGGGTTTTGGTATACTGCAGTGCTGTCAAATGATGGTGGGGTTTAACTGTGTTTAGGATAATGGAATTCAATTTTTGATAGCCACCGTTATCCTCACTATTCATACCTAACCCAGATGTGGCCCCATTTGACATTGGATCAGCCTTGAAAACCATGATAATATCGATCCAAAACTTGTATTCTTTTCTGTAAGGGTAAGAAAGAAGCAGGTACTATAAAAATATCCCAGATAGTTTGACACAATACAGTCTTTCGCCGGTCCTTTTCAATTTGACACTTTTAATGCAACTTTCATAGGCAGCTGCAACGCCTAGTTAGTTTGGCGTTGTGAATGCAGCATTCAGTCACAGTTAAGTTTTATTTATCTAATCCCAAATCCAGGGAAGATTTTCTAGTTTTTGTTCTGAAAGGTAAAGGGGTCGAACTCTCGACCTGTAACCTCAGCGAGTGATTGTTTTGTTGTTGTTGTTGGGATCATTAATGCACTTTTGCTTTTCTCCAATTTTCCCGAATTCAACTCCTCCACCTAAAGATATAGCCAAGGGGGTGTTGAGCTGCAATTTTCACTTCCATTAACTACCACTTAATACTTGAGACTTCAGTTTCCTCCTCTTTCTTTTAAGTCTTCTCCATATCTAAACCGACATCATCTAATCTGATCCGATCCCACTTTTTTTCTTGTTGTTTTTTTTGGACAAAAGAAAGAAAACAAGAAACCTTTCTTCATCATCGGATTCCCATTTTCTACTCTTTTTTTTTTCTTTCCTTTTACTCACAGAATACAAAACCCTAGATCTCTCTCAATCAGAGTTGAGTCAGTCATGGAAACCCTGATGTCATCATCTATAGTAGTTCAGGATAATAATAGTAGTAATTCTAATTCTAATTCAGTTACTTCTACACCTTCTTCTTCACCACTTATTACTAAATCTGGTGGTAATGGTGTTCCTTCTGAAGCAGAAGCTTCTTCTGATGATGTTGAAATTCTAGTAAGTTTTTTTAGCTAAATTTCATGGGTTTTTTTTTCTCTGTATATCTTTTTTTATGATTTTAGTTTTGTGATTTTTTTATGTTGGGTGCAGTTTTCACCTTCTTCTCCTGGGTATTTGAAAAGTGAAGAGTATAGGCTTTTGTTTCGGCTTCCTTCTGATGAAGTAAGTCAACTGAATTTGAATTAATGATTAATAGTTTCTATGATTTAGGGTTTTTGTTTTCATTGTTGGATTTTGAATTTCATTTGTATTAATTAGGGAATTTTTACTTATAAGATTAACAACCCCAATTCATCCACAGTGGGTGTTGTTGGTGGTTGTTGGTGCAGGCCCAACTATCACCCATCACCACCACCCATAATGAATACCTACCACCACCATTGAAATTTAGGGATAATAGGTTGTAAATAAAAATAAATGCCCCTATAGTCAAACAAGTAACACCCTAATTTACCCACAAGTTTGATGTTGTTGTTGGTGGGGGTAGTGCTGGTGGGTATTGGTGGTGGTGAATGTTAATGGGTGGTGGTGGTGCATTCAGGATCACCCATCACCATTCACCACTACCCACCACCATCACTGTTGAAATTTAAGGCTAGTAGGTGTAAACAAAGAAAAATGCCCCCACCCATTGCCTCTCAATACAACTACATAGTACCTAGTCTCCTACGAAATCAACTTTTGTTTAATAGCTAATGCAGAGCAAAGAACTAGTTTTGTTTCTAATTGAAGGTCTCTTTTGATTATTGTGTAGGTTCTTGTACAAGATTTCAACTGTGCGCTCCAAGATAATATTCTTCTTCAGGTATTTAATCTATGAGCTATTTGATGTTGTGTCTCCAATTAACAATTATGAGTGCTGTTATTTGACAGTTTCCAGTTGCTATTTGCATATTTTTGTAATTACTTCATTTTGGATTTCAGGGTCATATGTATCTGTTTGTTCGCCATATTTGCTTTTACTCAAACATATTTGGATACGAGACTAAGGTAACTGCTGAACCTACTCAGGGACATTATGTCATGTTTAGATTTTTTAGTGGGAAATCTGTAACATATATTCATAATGCAGAAAGCAATCCCCTTCAATGAAGTAACATGTATTCGGAAAGCAAAGACAGTACAGATATTTCCTAATGCCATTGAAATAATTGCCGGGGGGAAAAGGGTATGTTATTTATTTGTCATTTTATTTGCACGCAGTAATTACATTTTGTAAAATGATGTGCACTAAATACCGCTAATGCAGATTCTGGGCTCACAGCATATTATTGTAGGATATATTTCTACAGCGTTAATGTTTTTGCAACAGTTTATACAAATAAGTTAGGAATTTGTCCTAATAAATCAATGTCTTACTCCCATTTTTGGCAGTATTTCTTTGCATCCTTTTTGTCACGCGATGAAGCCTATCGGGTCATTGTTGACGGATGGGCACAACATTGTGATGGTATTGAGAACTGCATAGATCGACAGGTATGAGATTTGCTGCTGAATAGTGTGTAGTAGGTTTTTGACATTTGAGGGCTGTATCTATTCTTACTTTTATCTTGGACACTGTTTGATATAAATTTGTAATGTTTTCCAAACCAGATACTTTACACTTGACAGTCTATGTTTTCTTTGTTGGTAGTAAGCAATAATAATTGTGTTAAGAGTATTTGATTTCCTTATTGACCTGATCAAATCTTTTTGGAAATAAATGAGTTTCTGAGTGTTGATGCACTTCTCTTCTTTTGACTTTATCTCTGTGTTACGACTGTATTAGTTGTCTATGTAACGTTGCATACAATAACAGTATTTATATAGTTATAACCTATTGATCCTCGTTCTACTGATGTCAAGCATCCAATTATGTGAGGTCTGTAATCTTGAATAAATAAATTTATTTGGTGTCACAAAATGAAGCTGAGTTGATGTTTTTTAGCCGTTAATTATTTTTAATCAATTGCATATTTACCACCATAAGACAATGTGGTAGTCTGTTACCATATTTGTTCTTGTAAGGTTGGTACAAGTCTTTTGTACCCTCTTGTTTTTTGATCAATAATATCTTTTCTTTGCCGATCAAAAAAAATAAAAAAAATTTAATGGATTGTTTGTACATTAGGATTCAAAGTGTGAGATCAAACTGCTCCTAGACAGTTTGCATGCTACTCCCGATAGAACCTCAGACAACGGACTTGCTACACCAGACAGGTATCATCGTGGGAATTTTGTTTATCAAGCATGATTCTCATAACTTCTAATAAGAGAGGGGTTTATCATATTTGCAACTCTGTTGTGCATCAGGAACACTGATGCTCTTCTACAAGGAGGACATGAACTCTCGTTTGGTGGTAGTAATGGAATAGTTGATGTGAATATAGCAGCAGAAAGACCTTCAGAAGTAGAAGAAAGTGGTGAAAATACAGAACCAGTTGTAGCTGCTGAGCCTTCATCTTCATTACAGTCTTTGAGGTGGACGCCTGAGGATGCTGATGCTCCTCAAGGTTAGTTGACTCTTTTATTTCCAAACAAAGGCCAAATTTTGATAAAAATTTTGCGTTCTACTTCAAACTATTTGCAACTAGTATTATTGAAATGAATGCGAATCGAGTATTATTTCCCAGAAACGTGCACATTCTAAGAGTTTCATTTAGGAGATGTGAACGTATGATTCTAGGCATGTAGCTACTCATACCATCACATGAGCCAATTGTTACTGTTGCTAAAGTTATGGATACCTCTGTCCTTAGCATGTTGCTTATTTTGACTTTGTATATTTTGGTCGAAGTTTGTAGTCTTAAATCAATAAATATTCTTTTCCTTTACAGTACCAGAATGCTATATTAAGGTTGCTGAATCAAAGTTTGGGGTAATGTCACCTTCTTTGGTGTTGGTGCACCAAAATATGCACTTCACCTTTGTTCAGAGTATGATTTGATTTATATGAATTTCTGCATCATGAAATGCTACATCTGAAGTAAATTTCATGTTATTTCCCAAGATTCAAGTTGAAGAGTTTTTCAATCACTTCTTCTCGGATGATGCTGTTGACTTTGTTGAGTCCTTCCATAAAAGATGCGGCGACAAAGGTAGAATTACTCAAACTGCTATTAAACTTGTTGTAAGCTAGTTATTCATTTTGTTACATTGAGCTAAGGTAGCAATGATCTGATTAAAAGCTCTGCTTGGCATTGGGCCAATTAACTGTTGAATTGATTGTCTCTGGGTCACCCAGTGCGATGGAGGACATAGTCACATAGCAGGGCTCAAAGCCCATTTTTTTGGTGACAATTGATATTTTCCTAATCGTCTTTATCTATATCTAGACAAAATTAGTAGGGAGATAGGGAGGAACTTAGATTTGAATTGACATAGTATCTAAATAAATTAAAAAGAAAAGAAAGAAGTAGAAGGTTGAGAATGGGAGTATATATAGAAGTAATAAATTTACATGGTAAATAGAATGACGTGTATCATATATGTTAAGGGTGTGATGGATTGGTGATGGTGAACTTGTACAACCAGATGCTAGCAGTTGATGCCAAGTTTAACTCCATAGTTTCCAGATTCAATATGGAATGCCTTGTACATTTTTTGTCCTGTATATGTGATTCTTATGTTTTTCAGATTTTAGGTGCTCTTCTTGGTATGAGCATGAAACAATCGGGCATGCACGTGATGTGGCATTTTTGCATCCAATCAAGTTATATTTGGGTAAGCCCTATTTTCTAGGAGGTCCATTTTAAATCTCTATACTTGTGCAGTTTGAGTTGGAATTTTTATTTAAACGATGTTTTGTTGCTTTATAGGTGCAAAATTTGGGCAGTGTCAAGAAGTTCAGAAGTTCCGAGTTTACCGAAACAGGTAATTCTCTTAATTTCATGATATCGGTCTTTATTGAAAATTTATATTCTTTGCTCTTAGCTAGTGTTATCTTGAACAATAATCTACACAGCCTTTAATATTTTGGTGATACTATACTTGCAAAATCAGGGGGGGCTGAAGTCCCATTTCATATTATGTCCGTCAACTCTGGCCCAGATGATTATGTGATTGTTTAGTGCTGTGCGAAGAAAAAAATTCCATCCTGTCTAACCTCATAACAGGATTTACTTTGTGTTACTGATGATGCTTAATCAAAAAAAAAGTTGAATTTTGAAAATGCAGGATATGATATTATTGTTTCTTGCTCATTTTTTTCGTAACCATTCTTTTGAGCTTCAGTCTTTATCAAGAATAGTTGGATGTGTGCTTCTCAGCTCTCTGACACTTTTAAGTTTCCTTTATCATCTACCAGCCATTTGGTAATAGAGACATCACAAGAAGTTGGTGACGTTCCTTATGCAGATTATTTTCGTGTTCAGGTATCATATACCTGTATCTGATTATTTTAAGTTGGTTATGTGGAATGTCGAAATGTGTATGTGTTTTCATATTTGATTTACAGTTACTCTGTTCTGCTGTCAAAAACATCAGGGCCTTTGGGATGTGCAAAAAGTTGACAGTGAGACAAATTTGTGCCTTGTGCGAGTTTATGTTAATGTCGCATTTTCTAAGAAGACCATGTGGAAAGGTATCTTCTTGTGCTTTGCGTAAACAGTGGTAGATTACTTATCTGGCACTATTCTCTAATGATGGTTTAATCTTTATATTTACATTGTTAAGTTTCACTTTGGTTAAATATGCTACAGTAGCAGTTTGAGTGTCAACATAATTTGTTCACTACTCCAGGCCCAGGGGATGAACATCATCCGTTAATGTCATCTTTCAAAATTGTTCTTGGTTCTTCTATTCTCATGTTGAAACTAATGTGTTCTTGCTATTACAGGGAAAATAGAGTCTAACACCATTGATGAGTGTCGAGATGCCTATGCAATATGGATGGAAAATGTATAATTCTTTCTTTTAAGTTTTATCTAATGTTTTCGAGTTCTTTTGTGTTTATTCTGTTTAGACCTTAATATGCTGAATTTACTTCAGGCATGTGAATTAGTGAAGCAAAAGGCCCTTGCAAAACTAGAAAGTGGTGTTTCCAGTGCAAGTGTTAATCCCAGTTTGAATGCAATTCCAAATGATGAGGTTCAGTTAGAAACTGTGGGACCTTCATTGTTAAATGACAACAGTCTCGAAATTACCACATATGCGGCAACTAACACCAAGCACTCGAGGAATCGCAGTCGTAGACGAGAGAGTCCTGTGAGTAGAGATGGAAGTGATCCGTCATCAACTACATCTTTACTTAGAGAGTTACTGGCAAGATTTTGTTTGTATATGAAAAGTCAAAACCGCCTTCCACTGATTTTGGTGATAGCTTCTATCTCGATCCTTATTCTGATGCAGGTGCGTACTGATTACATATTCATAATTGTGGAATGTTTTCTTTATGCAATTAAATGAATCCGGAAAAGTGCTAGTTGTATCAGCTAAATACATATTTTCCTCTCTGATTATCTGATGCTTTAAGTTACTTCTCTTTTGGTTGTTCAGCTGAGCATAATCGTCCTTTTAGCAAGACCTCCACAAGTCCATGTCATATCTCAAGTGGATTACATGAACAGTTTTGGAAATAATGGCGGGGATAAAGCAGAAGCTTTAGCTTGGTTAGAGAAACGTATTCACCACCTCAAAGATGAAATGCTTATGGTTGAGACTCGTTTGGAGAAGATGCGACACGAACATTTACTTTTGAAAACTTATCTAACAGGCCTTGAGCAGTTTAAAAGTCAGAAAACAGAGTAACATGTAGACTTCCTTCTTTACTTGCGACCAGAACTGTATATATACATATAAGTGTGCATTTCTTGTATAACAAAAGGGAAATCAATAGATGGAATCAGGCAGAGATTGTAGTCACAGGACAGAAGCATATCAATGTCCATTTCCTGTAATAAGAACATTTTTTCTTCACTGACTACATAAAAAATATAAGAGATCGGATGGTTCATTGTCATGTTTTTAACCAAAGCAGACTCAGTGCTATGTTTCCTGTTGAATTTGAAAATTGTATTGATTCGGAAGAGATGATAATGAACCCATCTGTTATTTCGGTCAACCCATATCGATATCATTTCGGTCAACTCATACTGGTCCATGTTTACCGATATTTTCGGATAAATACCGTTAGACTGTTTTGTATCGGATGAATCCCGATACCAATAATGCCGGCAAGAAAGTCAAGGCAGGTAGGTGG